>CM025786.1:44833545-44918329 GCA_014636745.2 Centella asiatica | reverse complement strand
TGAGGGACATTTATGCGAAAATGTGAAAATCGGTGGGGAAATATCATTTTTCTCCTTGCTTTTCTGTGTTCTGTTTTCTTTTATTTATAATAGGTAAATAATTTGTAGATTTGTTTTTAGAATGTCATAAATAATTTGCCATTTTTGTTGTTGCTGTTTCTTATATTGCAAGTAGATAGGTCCAATCTCAAGATAATTTCATTCTTGTTATGTTACTTTCTCAATATTGAACTGTACCATATCTGATTCAATGAATGGGCGGTAATGCATAGCCTGTTACTCTATTTATTTCTGTTCTCTTCTGTAACATTTAGTTTTCTGCTTCTAACTTTATAATTATTCTGCATTTTGTCAAACTATCATCTGCAATGGAGATCAGGTGTTTCGTAATATTTTCAACATCGGCGGCAGGGATGTCAAGGTTTTGACTTTTGTTTTGGTAGTCATTTTTTTCAAATAATTGTTTTTCGCAATAAAATTTTGATTGTTCGTTTTAGGTTTCTCTTGAACTGTCATTCATGGAAGCAGTACAAGGATGCACGAAAACTGTGATGTATCAAACCGAGTTGCCCTGCGAAGCTTGTGGTAACTCTCTTTTATCTGCTGTCAGAATTTTTTTGATTAAACACACACACATTATACTTCTTAATGATATTTTTGCATGATTTACTCTAGGTGGAACTGGTGTTCCTCCTGGAACTAGACCTGAAACATGCAGGCGCTGTAAAGGAGCAGGGATGGTCAGTTTTATAGCAACTTCTAAATAATAATCTTTTTAGATTATCATGTATAACTTGTGCTGTTGTATCCAATGCAGACAACTCAACAAAGTGGCCCATTTAGGCTTCAGGTTACTTGTAGTCAATGTGGTGGGAGCGGAAAATATGTGAAGGTATAATACGTGTTCAGTCTCCTTATTTTGCAGACAGTGGTTTATTGTCATTATGATTTGACTCCAATGCATCTGAAGCTGTACTTATTTGATTAGTGAATAAAATCGTGGAGTTCTGATACTGTTGAGTTCTTTGTCCATTAAAATGAATGGTAAATTGGAATTTATTGTTGCTTTTCATTTATTAATTATTATTTTGACATAAAAACTCCTAGGAGGTCGCTGATGTTTCTGAGCAGCTAGTGATGCACTTTTGATCTGGATTGAGCATTTCGCTTCAGAGATTGATTTCTCACACTGAACATTTTACTGCTTTGCACTAATCATTTCGTAGATTTATCATATTACTTGCCTGTCGATGTCTTCTTGATATACATGTTTGTTTCTTGGGTTATTGTGTATCAAATAATTTACTATGTCTAGAAGGTTGCTGACCTTTTGCTTTCAGATAGCTACAGATTCACTTGAGAACTAATTATATCTTGTAATTAACTAGATTACTTTCCATGCAATGTGGCGGCCCCAGAAAGATCTCCCGAGCCGGGCCTCGGGCACCGTCAACAATTTGGGTGACAACCCCCAAGATCCCTAGACTGGAACCCCAGGCTACGCCAGAAAACAAGGATAACACCACATAACAACAACAAAAACATTATAGCCAAGCATTTACATTACCTGTATGAAACATACATTCTCAAACATCATAATAAAATCTTAAGGTTCACATCTTCTACAAAACCTCAAAGCTTGAAAATAAACAAGCTGCAGCAGAAACTAAACTTTAGATGGCCTATCTGGCCTTACAACCTAAACATTTCTATGATGGCTTTCTGTTTCACTTTCCCTCTAAAAGCCATCCATAGGAGAGAAATCAAAAAGCTCTCACTATGCCATTTTCTCCTTTCCTTTATTAAGCAATTCGGTCTTCTTGACATAACCCGTAAAACATTTCATAACATTCCACATGAGCGTTTACGCTCAGCAAGTATATATTCATAAGCAAGAAGAATAGATAATTCAAAAGCTTTAATATTTATTGAGGTTGGGCGAAGCAATGCCTGAGCCTACTGATAATTCAACAAACATGTGTCATTTAGGGTTCCTGAGTGATATCAAGGGATTGACCCTCTTACAATAAATCATGATTCACCCTCTCTTCATTAGATAATGCATCACCTGACCAGCTTGATCATTATCTGACTTCCTTTAACGATCAAATTTCATCCCAGCTAGTCAGCCTGGTCGTTTGATTCCATCATTTGACATACGTAGTCACTTGCAGAAAACATTGGTCTGCGAGGGTCTGATTACCGATGCCTCGGTTTCTCATTCCCTATCATCATTGGCCAGAATACCAGGCGAAAGCATTCAACAGCCCCTTAACTTCCCATATGGATATATCTTCTTGTAAACATTTTCTTGTTTTAAAAACTTTGGCGTGCTCAACAATTAAAAGCAGCGACTGCCAATAACCTTGGCGTGCTCAACAAATAAAAGTAGCGATTGCCAATAACGTAATTATATATCCATACGGGACATACTCGGGTGTGCATACAAGATCACGACTTGCAACACCATTACATCATCTTCATAATCTTTTGGTGTGCTAGCGATTTTAAATAACTAGCAATTACCTAATAACACAGCTCAATAATCAATATCTTTTCACGTACATCGGATCAATGATCGTACGTTACTTAATTATAAAAGAGATCATCATGTTGCATAGGCATTAACATCATTCATTTACGTAAATCGAAATAATGATTCTACGTAATCAGTAAGAAAGAAAGTGGAATGCGTATATACTTGTCTTGGTCCTTAACTAAATTCACTATTAGCTAAATTCACTATACTGGTTGCAAAAGGGTTCTGTAAAACATCATTGTTGGTATAACATGAGAAATCCATACTTTGGAAGATGATTATGCAAAAACAGAGAATGGTCATTAGGGCACGAAGTTGCCCGCTAGAGAATATTTTACTGGTCAGGGGATGCATTACCCATCAGGGGATGCATGCCTGTCAGGGGATAATTCATCCATCAGGGGGTAATTTACCCATCAGGGGATAATCTTGTTCATCGCCAAACTCGTTGGGTGACAACTTGTTCAGCGCCGAACTCCCCAAGTCATCGCTGAACTCATCAGTGAATGATTTGTCCAGCGCCAAACTCCTCGGTGGATAAATTTTCAGCACCAAACCTATTGGAGATAAAGCATAGATGTTCATCATAGACTAACATCATTAGTCATCAGCGACTAACATCATTAGTCATCAAAGACTAACTTTATCTCATCAGAGACTAACTGATGATGTCATCTTAACTTATCGGAGACTAAGGGTGACGTCATCGGAGACTAATGTTAACTTATCAGAGACTGATGACGTCATCTTAACCCATCGGGGACTAAGGCTGACGTCATCAGAGACTAATGTTAACTTATCAGAGACTGATATTATCTTGTCAGAGACTAACATTATCTCATTAGAGACTGATCATACAACTTGTCTCTGATAAAAGGAAGTCTTCCATGATCAAGAATGATATCTAGCGAAGAACAAACTCAATCTAAGATACATAATCGTACTTTTATTAACTCAAACAACATACTCTTTGAAAGCTTTATTCTTTCCTAAAGACTAGCATACACAGTGAATACTTTCGGATACAACGTAAAAAAAACGAAAAACAGAGGAGAACATAGGATTCTTACCTCTTAACTTGACGGAAGAAATACAAAGCTTGTCGGGAAGTAATCGCTTAGAACAAAGAACTTGAAATTGTATGAAAATGGTAGGTTTAAAGAAGAACTTTAGGAGAGAAAACCTTTAGAACAAAGATTGAAATGTTACCTCCGAATGAGGTATTTATAGTAAGCTGAGATTAAGCTTTGAGATAAAATCATTGGTCAATAAAACGGCTATTCCTCATGATTCTTAACAGTTGGATATATGTAATAAACAACTGCTGTCCTTCATGCGCATAAGCTAGTCACTTAAGCAGCTTACTAATCTAATTAACATACGTACACATGATGCAATCATTTTTACATAAGCTATTGAGTTCCTCATGGGACTTACTAATCTGGACGCGTGGCTCCTTCAAGCAATTACGAATGTTACCAAACGTATAAACATAATTTGCTTGTCCTTATAATCAACATCCAAACACATTATAACCCTTTAATGGGTCCAAACATATTTAGACATTCAAAAACATTATATATTAACTATACACGTTAATAAGAAAATAAATATGAGTGAATAAATTATTTATAGATAAACAAATTTTTTTTTCCCAGGTCGTCAATGTTCTATTTTAATGCTCTCACTATTTTAATAGTGATAATTTTTCCTTGGGACTGATATTTTACTTGGTTTTTCTGGTTGTTTCAGGATTTATGTAAATCTTGCAGTGGCAATCGAGTGGTGAGAGGAACAAAGTCAGTCAAGTTGGATATCATGCCAGGTATTCAAGAGGTTTTTGAGATTAAGTGGTTATTGTTATTAGTGTTTTACAATAGCTTTTTGACCAATCCTGCCTTTCTTATGAAAATTTTAGCCTCTAAGCCCTTAAGATAGAAATGATCAGAGCACAACCACCAAGTTATATATATATGAAAATGTTCAAGAAATAATCATTAGGTATTATTTTTTTTTTCTTCTCATGTTTGTGATCTTGAGAAGTTTGTTGGCATTTGCAGGAGTGGACGAAAATGAAACCATCGTAGTTGCCAGAAGCGGTGGAGCAGATCCTGAGGGGAATAAACCTGGTGATCTTTATGTTTCTTTAAAGGTAACAAAACTAAACTGTGTAACACAAAAAAAAAAAAAAAAGAACAGAAAAAACTAATGTTATCTCTCATAAATCATTGTTTCATATATTTGTGTGTGTGTGTGCATGTGTGTGTACACACACACACTACACACGTGAGTGACAGCTCCCTTTAGAAGAGTGAGCTGTCCTTGATTTTCCCTTGTTTTTCTCATGATTTTACCATATTTCGCCTATTTTACTACAGAAAATTCTCAGTTAGTACACTAAAAAGAAAATAATTCCCGTCCAGTTTGTTTATGTTTTTATTCTTCTTGTGCAGTTTATGTTATTATTTTAATGTTACTATCTAAGACAATGTTATCATGTTAATGTTACCATTTGATGCATTATGTTATTATGTATAGTGTAATTTTTTTTTATCGATAGTAACATTATATATAGTAACATAAAAAATATAGTAACATAAACTTAATGTGAAGAGTTGAAACATATGAAAACTGCATGTGAATTATTTTCTTTAATATGTACCGGTTGGGAATTGCCCCATTTTACTATTTGTTAATGGCACTATATCAATTTTACTATCTGTATTAGACAAATAGTGAAATTATTATTTTTTTTGATTTGCGCTCATAACATGCGAGTGATTATCTTCTTTCGTAATACTATTATTGTTTATATTGGTATATTTGCTATTTCAAAACATATTTTCATGTTTTAAGATGCATTCAAGTTGGTTTCGACATAGCAAAATTGCCTCACTTTTTCATGTGAGGGGTCATGTAGCTCCCTCTTCCCCATATATATGGCTGTATGTTCAGGATGCTTGCGTTCTTTCCACCTTCCTCTGTACTGCTCTATTTTGTAGCTTAAATTGTTTAGTGATATTTTCTCTAGGTTTGTGAAGACCCTATCTTCAGAAGAGAAGGTCCTGACATTCATGTAGATGCCATTGTGAGCATTACCCAGGTAATTACTAATCAGTATGGTGAAATTTTGTATATGTTTATGCTTAATTCTAGATTCTGTGAAGTATTGTTATTTAACAATTATCGCAAGAAAAGTTGCATTTCTTGCAATGGAGGAGTGAAACAATTATTCTCTCGCTCTCGCTCCCTCCCTATCCCTTGTAAAGGGTATCTAGTGGTTTTTTAATTATTGTTATTTTATCTAATGAAATTTTAAGCGATATTGTTGTGCGTTAAACTGGTATTTATTATTTATTTTGGGGTGGGGTGGTGGTAATGTATATGCGGTAGGAGGATTAGTAACATTGTTATTGTAAATTGTGAATTAACAAGATATCATGTCAAGGATGACTATAAAACAACAACAATATACTCCCCTCCATCTCACTATGAATGCAACAGTTTTTAGGATGTCCCTCATTCTTTGCAATATTTCCTCTCTTGGAAATATTTGACTTGTTAAATTACCAACCAAACTAGTCTGTCTTTCTTATTTTTGTCTCATGGTCCCACATGCTATCATTAATCCTTTTAAGTTTCTCTTACTTGCTTTTTCATTTCAAACTTTCTCTCCCTTAATTTAATTTGGACAATTATGACAAAGTCAACACATTTCCTTTATATTCGTGTCATGTCAAGTGGTTGCCTTCATTGTGGGACAGAGGGAGTATGTAGTAGTGTCTAAATTACTAGTCTCCTGATTCCTGATCATTATCGTACTTCTGCATTGTTTGCTTTGTCGTGGATCTGTTAAAAGCTAATAACTTGTCCCAAAAGTATGGCATAGGTACTGTGGTTTTATTTGAAATTTAGTAGTATTTTAAATAGTTTTAAAATTTTCATAATATTAATCTTCATCAATAATGTTTATATTTTATAATTTTTACTAAATTGAATAAGCCAGTTTTTTCGGATGGAGGACTATTTGTCAACATAATGTTCATTTAGGGAACTTAACCACTGAAGTTTACTTTTTTGTCTTGTTTTCACTATTTGTTATTGTAAAACTCCTTGAGTTTCATGTGCATTTTTTCAGGTCTTTTTCTTGTCGTAGGTGTTTGCCCAGGATGATATCATTTATATGAATATGTCTACTTCTATCATTAAGTGAATTCTTCTTCTAATGGTTGTTAGCTTGTTTTATGCTGTTGTAGGCTATACTGGGAGGAACAATCCAGGTCCCAACACTGACAGGAGATGTTGTTGTTAAGGTTTGATTGAAATTATTGCACGGTTCTAATAGTTCATATACCATTCATTACACTGAAATGACATGCCTAAAACCTTTTCTGGTTCACAGGTCCGACCCGGAACTCAACCTGGTCAAAAGGTTGTTTTGAAAAAGAAAGGTGAGAAGTGTTGACCTTACATGTAATCATTTTGTTGGCTTTTAATCAGATCGTGTGGATTAGATTTGCAATATTCTGACTGATTTGAAATCAACTTTGTTGCATTGTCTTTGATTTCCGCTTTCTTTCTCCCCTTTACCCTTCCCTGAGGCTTGTGCATCAATATCGTATTTTTATGTATCTTATCTAATTTAGCATTCGTGTAGTAGGGCCTGATAGGTTCACAATGGTCTCATTATCAGGCTGAACTCTATACTTCAGTTACGCCATATTAATTTTATTAACAACTACATTTGTTCCAATTTTAAATGTTACAAGAAACCAATATCATGTTTAGTATCTTTTTGTCTTTGTAGTTCACTATACTTGCTTTTGGTTTCTAATGTGATTACTTGGCGTACTCTTCCAGGAATTAAAACGAGGAACTCTTGGTCATTTGGTGACCAATATGTGCACTTCAATGTTAGCATCCCAATGTACGTTCTCATCTTATCTCTTTCTTTAATATAGAAGTACAATTCATGACCACTAAATACCCCTCATTTCAATTTTATCCCCTTTTTCTAAGCCAGACTTGAACTTACTGAGAATAGCAACTGCTGAATGCTGACAATATGAAATTAAGTAATTAGATGTGCTATCCCATGTGAACATCTTTTGCATGGCATCAATGTTCTAAAAATCCTTCTAGGCACCCTCGGGCTTTAATAGTATGTTTAGGACAGACAACAAAATAAGGTTGACCCGAAAATTCCACTGTTTTAATAATTTCTGCCTAGACCCGCTAAGCATCTACCTGGTTAGTGGTTACAGTTAGTCTACTACGCATGTGCAAATTTTTTTGTATAACTGGTAAATTAACGGAACCAGTTTGGTCTGATACTGAAATTGTTAAAAAAATGAATAGGTTCAGTATTGGTATTTTGTAACCGGTATTTACTGGTTATTTGGTAACCGTACCGGTTCGTATAAAAAATTTCGGTATTTATCATACCGGTACCAGTAATAATTAATTATATAGATTACGTGTACTTTTTTTAACTATTCACGATAATAATAGTCTAATTAATGCATATATTAGTAGTATATCATAGGGGATTATGGGATATGGGTTGAGGCCTATTTTAAATTTGGATGGTAGTTTTATTTTGCAACGTTTTAAAAAGTCCAACCTGAAAAGAACATTGAACAATAAAGTGGAAAGCAAATTTTCATAAGTTTTTATGATGAGCAACATAGTATAATCTTGTAAGTTGAACATGTTTTTGAGAGTAGAGCTTTTCATAATTTTATACAGTTGTAGAAACAACCTTACATATCACGAAAAATTATGAAATTTTGCAAATATTCATGTTTTAAATACTCTATCCATCCATAAGATTATATTTTTTTTAGAACATTGCAAAAACTAAAAGGTTTGCTACAGCCCATATTTTTAAAAATAGGCTGCAGCCTTGGTGTAATTGCTAACCGGTATCTAGTATTGACACCGACCTTGAAATACCAATATGGAATACTGGTATTTTGGTACCGGTATCCGGTACTCTATATTAGACAAAATCGGTGACCGGTACGATTCGGTATTGATTGGTTTATACGAATATTTACAAACACACAGCCTTCATTTGCCAGGTCAGCTATGGTCTTCCCTAGCGATCTTTAGTACATTTCCCTACATGTTCTTTCCATGGAGGTTTCAAGAACATTGCATAACACAACCAAACCATATGCTACTCTGTTTTGTGGAGTCTTGTCTCGGTATGCCGGTGCTTTTTTTGTTGGCATAAAGTACAATTCTCTATTTTAATCTGGACTTCTAAAATAGTATGAAATTTTTATAAGTTTTTATGATGTGCAACATAGCTTTTATAATCTTGTAAGTTGAACATGTTTTTGAGAGTAGAGCTTTTCATAAATTTATACAGTTGTAAATTATAAATTTTTATACAATTTATATACCACCTATTTATACAAATAGGTGTTTTACAATTTTGCACAATATTAAGATTGATATAAATAGCATATAAAATAGTTGTACTATACATAAAAACTCTTAATTTAGTTCTATTCCATCTCTCATGAGCTTTAAATGGTACAATTATCAAAGCTCATTGGTTGGGGATAAAATAGGAAAGGTATTAATTTATTCTTGAAAATGATGTAATGATACATATTTGTAGACAATTCTTATCCTGTAAAAAGTTGCTCAAATAAATGGAGGGAGTATGTTCCAATTTATCAATTTAAGGAAGATAAATATGTCCCTAAATGAGTAGGCCATAGATCAAATGTAAAAGGGCTGGTGACTAAAATCAATCAAACAAATGTAAAAGGAGTTTCCCTTTTCTTTTCAGGAATTTGACCAAGAGACAGCGGGAATTGATTGAGGAATTCTCCAAAGAAGAGCAAGGTGAAGATTATAAGGCAGAAGCAGTTGGAGCATCAGGTTAGGAGATCTAATTAACTGCCTTAGGCATTGCCTGTTCCATTTCATGCCTAGCTGAAACCGAGGAGAAGGCGAGGAATTTTTTTGAGATGCACGGAGCAAATCTCATTCCCCAAAATCGGGATTTATAAGATTGAATTTAACTGAATAATAATTTTTCATTCTTCTGTTCTGTAAGGTATGTAAAGTTTCATCTAGTCGGAAGCATAAAATTATATTTATCACGGGTCCAAGAAAACTGTCTTTTAAACCATATAGCCAATAGTTTTTGTATATATATACTCCCATGACAAACACTTGCATTTGGAAATTAAAGTGATATGTCAATAACTGTTTTAGTAGGAATCATCCTCACTGCCAGTTTGCTGCATTTCACATAATTTTACTTCACCCTGTAGTCCTAGAAGTTACATTAATCACCTGTTAAAAGGAATGGAGAAAAGGTGAAATTAACATTCTTTCTTACCAGTGTCCTGAAGAACTTTATATATGGAGATTCCATAATTTCTTTTTGTTATAATTTTAAATTGGTATGTTATTATTATTATTATTTTAAAAGAAACTCATACCAACAAGTAACGAGCAGCACTAAAAGCTAAACCAGCCACGAAGTCGTGCAATTCGGATGGCGAGTTGTTTCAGCCGAATCCTCAAATTTGCTGCCTGAGTCGAATTCACTACGTGTGGTACTCATCAATGGAGTTCTTGTTATGGATTAACTATTGTACAACCTTCTACGAATATAATTAATTGGCGAACTGAAATTTACACTTAATATTCAAAATAACCAAATTTTAATCGCAATAGAACAACTGGTATAGTTTTTGTTTTTCTTCTTTTGGTCTAGTCATATAGTATCTGGTAGTCCTTCACACTCCTACAAATTGATATCGATTTCGGTTGGGTTTCGTTATGAAAGGAAGTTTTCATCGTGCAAGACTCGATTCGGAGACCTTAAGAATAATCAAACTCCTGACTACTTGGACCAATTAATATTAGTACAAACTTGTACAATCATTGGATGTTTTGTGTACCAATAAATGTTAGCATGAACTTGTGCGGTTATTGGATACTTTTTGTATAGTTCTACATAGGTACGTGTAACGAACCGAGCATTTTAATACTTGGTTTAGCTCGACATGAATTGTTAATCGAGTTGAGTTCGAACACTCTCTGTTACTCAACCCGATTCGAGCATTTCGATATTTGGTTTAGATCGACTTGAATTGTTAATCGAGTTGAGTTCAAACACTCTGTTACTCAACCTGATTCGATACTCGATATAAATGATTTTTGACTCGAATCAACTTAGTATCTGATATAATTTTAACATTTGATACTTAGTACTTGATATAATTTTTAACATTTAATATTTTTGTTTGTGAGAATTCATTACGTACTTGACTCGAATAACATCAGAATAATATAAAAACTCCTTGATTATTCGATACTCGATGATTAAAAGCCCAAAATTCAAGTATGTCTAAATTTTCTTGAGTTACTCGCGAGTAGCTTGATAGTTAAACGAGTCAAGTTTGATCATAATCAATGGATACTCAATTCAAATTCAATAAATTTTTTAATGAATCGCATTTGTGCATAGACTATTCGACTCGACTCATTTATGACTGTAGTTTAGTATATGTATATTCATATGCGTATGCGCACACATAGTATATATGGACACATATATGTCTGTATTTATAGTGAATGCATGGTTGCCAAGATGACCTATAAAACTGTGTAATTTTGTAGAAAAGTTAATAGAAATAACACAAGACCATATTACATTCTTGATGATCTGAATCAATCAAGTCATCTCTAATCCCGTCCAACTAATTTTTGGGTTATGTTTTATTGGATTGAATGAAATAACGGGGAAGTGAAATGAGTGGATAAAATAAAAAATAGAGCTAAAAGACAAGATTAAAAAATTTTGTGGGAAGTATTGAAATGAAAAAAAAATAGTGAATTATGTATAAAATTTTGGTTGTGATGGAATAGAGAATTTTTATGTAACAATTGAGTTTAAAAATACATATAGTTATGTGAGAACAAATGAAGTAAGAAAAGAATCTTACACATAAATACTTTGACAAACAATTGTAAAGTTCTTTTAATTTTCATGTCATTTTATCCAACCAAACACAATCTTAGATTCACTAATCACCATCACCTCCAATCTCACTGGCACGGTAAGGTGATGCCTTTTGGCCCCTCTGGTCTCAAAACTGAAAACTGAAGTTAAGCATGTGGAGAGATGCACCACGAGTCTCTTGTTGATGAAGTTTACCTAGTGAAATGTCCTTTCCTCAAAATTTGTGGTTGAACACTTAATTGTTTTGAAAATTACCCTATGCTTAACCAATTGTAATTACATGTAAACCTAAATTACCGAAGTTGGCTCACAACTACTATTGCCTGAGATTTCTATTCCAAGATACATCCCTCCACCTTTAAAAAATTTAAGAGAAATAGACATAGCATAAGTTCTTTTAACCGTCGGTGAGTTTTTCTTCTTCCTCTTTGGAGGTCTGGGATTCTATGTAAATTGTGAGACTTGTTATTATTGATTTACTTTTGGTAATTTTTGATGTTTTGTTGCTAATTTCTTAAACAGTATGCCAAAAAAAAAAAAAAAAAATAGACTGAAGAAGGAAAATTCAATATCAACACTGATATGTCAAATTTACGTACCTAGGGTTAGGGTTGTAAAATACCCTAGGTGTTGAGGAACTTAGACCGCGAATTTAATACCCTTCTCCACCTGCAAAAAAAAATCTTCCTATGTACCTGGTAATGTATTTTCTAGCCTATATTTATACATATGTGGGTCACCAGAGTCCTTCTTGGATTACAATATCAAGTCCTACTTGGATTATAATATCAAGTCCTTCTTGGATTATAATATGAAGTCCTTTTTGGATGATGATTTTGGTGGTTTAGGAGGTTTCCACCCCTGTTTCTACCATCTTTTTAATAAAGACTCAAAAATGAATCTTTATCCATTTATTATTTTTGTCCCATCTTAGGTTCATTGAATGTAGACCCACTAGCCATTATGAGTCTCTTGGATGCCATTACGATGATCTATTAATACTTGCATAATATTTATTACACTTAGGGCTATTTATTTTACCCATATCACTTGTCTCCTAATTTTTGCTTATCAATCTTTTGAAATAAAAAATTACTAGATTTTAAACAAGCATTTTTTTTTTGGCGGGGACTTATCTTCCTCGTTAACTTTAGGATACCTCCAAAGTTAACAGGTCAAACTTATAGTTCCCCCGGTAATATTTACCCCGCTAACTTCTGAAGTTACTGGGGAACTTAAGTTTGTGTCCTTGCGTTTCTCACCGGTAATATTGTTAAGTTAGTGGGCTAATCATAGCATTGCTTCGTTAACTTTTATCCCGTTAACTTCGGTCAATTAACGGAGCAAATAAGCAATAACTTCGCTAGCTTTTACCTTAGTAACTTCCTGGATATGCGGAGCAAATAGGTGTTCACATTGCTAGTTTTTACCCCGTTAATGTCGGTGATTTGGCGGAATAAATAAGAGATCACATCGCTAGTTTTTACCCCGTTAAGTTTCATGATTTGGCGGATTAAATAGGGTGCATGGGTTTGAAAGAGCTATCCCTAGTACAAAAATTGTCTTATGTGTCGCCTTATTTGCGTCGGTTGTTTAATATAACTATCGCATATAGTAGCGCTGTGACATTATCGTAAATAGAAGAAAAAGTATTTGCGTCGGTCCTTTAAAAGAACCGACGCAAAATCTATGAAAATATTTAAAAAATAAATTAGTTCAACATTTGTGTTGCTTAGTTTAAAACACCGATGCAAATAGTTTTGGATTATTTGCATCGGTTGTTTTAAAGAACCGATGCAAAATATGTATAAATAATTAAAAAATAAATTAAAAAAGAATTTGCGATGCTTGTTTTAAAGAACCGACGCAAATGTTTTGGAGAATTTGCGTCATTTCTGATAACGGACCGACGCTAAATCTTTAAAATTAAATTAATAACGAATTTGCGTCTCTTATTTTAAAGAATCGACGCATATTCTATAATATTAGTAAAGTAGATAAGCTATAACTTTTGCTATGTTGGGTTCGTAAGAGAGGAGGGAGATGTAGTTAGTCTTCGGCGGGTTGTTTGGCTGAGTTTTGTAGGTTTCTTTCTTCCGTGTCTTCGGCCCGGCACACTGCTTTGTACTGTAAGTCATTGTTAATTAAAATAATACATTTATTACACGAATTATTTAAAATATTAGTATGTATGCTTGAACTATTGTGTGTCCGCATCTAATTTATCTGTACAATCTTTGTGATTACTTAGTTTTACATGGATCGTCAAACATGGATGTACAATATATTGTGTGCCGATGACACATATGTGAGAGGGGTTAACAAGTTTATTACATGTGCGGTTGAACACCAAAAAAGCAAAACGGAACAGGGAAAAGAAGACATGATTGTGTGTCCGTGCCGCCTTTGTGGTAATTTAAAAAAATATTCTAGCGCGGAGACAGTGCGTGAACATTTATTTCGTCGGGGTTTTAAGAAGGGTTATACGAAGTGGATTTGGCATGGTGAGGGAATGGACTCTGATATGACTGGTAGCTCAAGGTTGAATTATGTAACCGAGTGCGATATATCGGTCGATAATGACGAAGATGATATGGACATTGATAGGGTGGAAGATATGATACAAGATCTGCAAGACCATATGATGCCACAACCGGATATATTTGAGAGCTTGGTCCGCGATTCTAAGAAACTTTTGTATCCCGAGTGTAGCGACGAGTTGACAAGGTTGTCAACAACTTTGAAGTTGTGCGAGTTGAAAGTAAAGAATGGATGGAGTGACAAGAGTTTTACAGAATTGTTAAAACTTTTACGAGAAATACTTCTGGTGAATAACGAGCTTCCCACTTCCACGTACGAGGTAAAGAAGATGTTGTGTCCTATAGGTATGGACGTGAAGAAGATACATGCATGTCCAAATGACTGTGTGTTGTTTCGAAATGAGAATGAACATTTACACACACGTCCTAAGTGTGGAGCATCTCGGTACAAGCGGGAGGATAATGATTCTTCTAAGGATGATAAAAAAAGGGCTCCTAGCAAGGCGGTTTGGTATTTACCCATAGTGCAACGATTCAAACGCCTATTTGCAAATGCAAAAGATGCAAAACATTTGAGGTGACATGCGGAAGGGAGGAAATCAGATGGGATGCTTAGACACCCGAGTGACTCTCCACAATGGAGAACCATTGATGGAAAGTTTCTTGAATTTGGTGGAGAAGTTAGGAATCTACGGCTTAGACTTTGTACGGATGGGATGAATCCTTATAGCACTCTAAGCTGTCAACATAGCACTTGGCCAGTTCTTTTGGTGATTTATAATTTGCCTCCGTGGTTTTGTATGAAGCGCAAGTATAGTATGTTGTCCTTGTTAATCTCAGGGCCTAAACAACCTGGGAATAACATAGATGTTTATCTTCAGCCGCTTATTGAAGATTTAAAAATTTTGTGGGATGAAGGTGTGACGGTGTTCGATGCAAATACTCAAATGGATTTCACATTACGTGCGATGTTATTTTGCACCATAAATGACTTTCCTGCTCATGGACACTTGTCAGGGTATACTATCAAAGGAGCTAAAGCATGTCCAATTTGTGAAGATGTTACTATTGACCACCGTCTAAATAATTGCAAGAAAAATGTGTTTATGAGTCACCGAACATTTCTTCCTTGTGATCACCCTTATTGTAAGATGAAAAAGGCTTTTGATGGACATATTGAGACTCGGGAAGCCCGTTTGCCTTTAACTGGGAAAGAAGTCTTTGAGGGGGTTAAGGATATTGATGTTGTATTTGGAAAGTTGTATCAACCTTCTAAGAAGAAGAATCTTTGGAAGAAGAGATCCATATTTTGGGATCTCCCGTATTGGGAACACATACAAGTTAGACATTGTCTTGATTTTATGCATATTGAGAAAAATGTTTGTGATAGTATTGTTGGAACATTGTTGAATATACCGAGAAAGACAAAGGACGGGATCAAAGTCAGAAAAGATATGAAAGAAATGGGTATACGACTAGAGTTAGCACCGCAAGAATCGGAGAAGCGTACATATCTACCTCCAGCTTGTTATACTTTGTGTAAAAAAGAGAAAATTGATTTTTGTAAGTGTTTGTTTGGTGTGAAGGTTCCATATGGATATTCTTCAAACATTAAAAGGTTTGTGTCGATGAAAGATTTGAAACTGCTGGGTATGAAGTCACACGATTGTCATGTGTTAATGCAATAGCTATTATCAATTGCAATTCGAGGGATATTGCCAAATCACGTGAAACTTGTTGTTATGAAACTTTGTTTTTTCTTTAATGCCATTTGCAGCAAGGTGATTGAACCTATCACGTTGGATAAATTACAAGCTGATATTGTTGTCACACTATGTCAGTTTGAAATGTATTTTCCACCTTCATTTTTTGACATTATGGTACATTTAGTTATTCATTTGGTTAGAGAGATTAAGTTATGTGGCCCAATATATTTGCGGTATATGTATCCTTTTGAGAGATTCATGGGTATCTTGAAAGGATATGTGAGGAACCGATATCGGCCGGAAGCTAGTATAGTTGAAGGATATTCAGTTGAGGAGGCTATTGGATTTTGCACAGAGTATTTAGCAGCTGTCAATCCAATTAGAATTCCCAAATCTCATCACGAGGGAAGACTTCACGGTGAGGGTACATTGGGAGCCAAATGGATCTCTCCTGGGTGTAAACTGAGCGCATCTTTTTGTCCTGCAACACATGACTGAAGTTCATCCTTACTTAAATTGTTATGTAAATTTGATTAGGAGGCAGAATCCTTCAAAAAGTGGTATTTAGGTCACAACTGAACTCAATTGCTCATTTGTTCGATGGTTTAAAGGCCGTGTAATGTGTCAGTTGTCAGATACACAAAATGTCGTTTCTAATACGATAAAATGGTTAGCATATGGCCCCAACACACTTGTGAGATCTTATGAAGGTTATGATACTAATGAATATACTTTTTACACCCAGCGTCAAGATGGAAAGAGCACTATGCAAAATAGTGGAGTTACCGTGGAAGCTTCATCAACAGAATTTTGTAGAGGCAAATCTTCAGGATTGAAAGATGTGAAAAACTCATACTATGGGATGATTGAAGATATTTAGGAGCTTGAGTACTGAGATTTCAAGGTTGGTCTCTTTCGTTGTAATTGGATTGATATACGACGTGGTGTTAGAAAGGATGACTTAGGATTTACTTTGATAGATTTTTCTCAGTGGGGTCATGTGGACGACCCATTTATACTCGCAACTCAAGTAAAACAAGTATTTTATATCCAAGACCCCGCCAATCCAAAGTGTTCAATTGTTGTTCAAGGCAAGAGAAATATTCTTGGTATTGATGATGTTGATGAAGATGAGTATAACCAATTTGATGAGAATCCTCCTTTCTCTATGGGTCTACCTACCTCGTATGGTGACGATAATGTAGAAACAAACTACGTACGTAATGACCATGGTGAAGGGTTATGGATTGATCATGGAAATTAAGTGACCAGTGTTTCAAATTTGTACATTAAAGAAGTTGTAATTACAAATTTGCAAATAATATCGATGAGCAAATTATTGTAAATTTTAATTTGTTTTAATATTCCAATAGCTATAGCTGATTGATTTGTCAAGTCACTTTTATATACATGAAAAGGCTGATTTTGGGAAGTAGTTCTTGGAAACAATTATACAGCAAAGTGTGCATTGTAATTATACAGCGTAGTGGTCTATTAATAGGAAAAAAAGAAAAAAAACTTAAATTAAATTGCGTCGGTGCTTTAAAAGATATGACACAAAAGATATTATTTGCGTTGGTCGGGAAAAAAGACACGACGCAAATAGTTAAATAGGAAAAATGAAAAAAAATTAATTGTGTCGGTAGAAAAGGCTTGACGGGTTATTTGCGTCGGTCGGAGGGAAGGCCCGACGCAAATAACCCCCGCATGAAAAAAACAAAAAATAAAAATTTATGTATATACAATTGTGTCGGTGGTTTAGAAAACCTGACGCAAATAGTCTAATAATTGTGTCTACCTTTTTGCGTCTGTTGAAGAAAAGGCCTGACGCAAATAGTCTAATAGGAAAAAATAAAAAAAAAATCCTAAAATTGAAAGTAAATGTTATTTGCATCGGTTCGAGTGAAAGCCCAACGCAAATAACCCCTGCATGAAAAAAAAAAATTTATGTATGTACAATTGCGCTGGTGCTTTAGAAAACCTGACGCAAATAGTCTAACAATTGCGTCCACCTTTTCGCGTCGATTAAGGAAAATGCCTGACGCAAATAGTCTAATAGGAAAAAAAATAAAAAAAAAATAAAAATTGAAAGTAAAGGTTATTTGCGTTGGTCGGAGGGAAGGCCTGACGCAAATATTCTCTGCATGAAAAAAATAAAAATTTATGTATATATAGTTGCGCCAGTTCTTTAGAAGACCCGACACAAATAGTATAACATTTGCGTTGGTGCTTTAAAAGACCCGACGCAAAAAAGTTGTATGTTTAATTACAAGTATGCCACCATCCCTACAAATACATATTACCGTCTTTTCATTTCCATTGCGCGACATAATCTGAAAAAAGCTCCTGCAAATCATTTTGAAAACCGTAATCTCCCGATCGACAGATTCTGTGTAAACTATTTCATTCCGTTGATTATACTTCCTTAGAAAAAAGGTCAGTACCTTCCATTACGTTCATTTGCTGGTATATTTTGGTGTTACCATTTGAATGCTTTATTAAGAGATACATGCATGTTCCCTGCCTCTTACGTTATGCTATTCAATTGCTATACATTGTTTAGTTGCTATGTAGTTGCTATACATTGTTTGCATCTTTGCTATACATTGTTCGCACTTTTAACATCTTTGTCAGTTGCTATACATTGTTCGCACTTTCACCACCAGGAAAGAACAGAACATTTGTTATTATTATTTTTTTTTGTAAATTTTAACACATACAAATCTGAAAGCTTTTTGCATGAGTAAAAAATTAGAAGGTGTAGAAATAGCTCAAAAATCGCAAATTAAAGAAAAGTTGGACTAGAGGGGATTTTCCATTTGTCTGAACTTGAATTTGTCTGTGGTCTAGTGCAACTAGGTCAAGGCTGCATTAGTGATGCATATAATCTGAAACAGCGTGCTGCATGATCTATCCTTTACTTATGTGTTATTTTGTTATTTTTTATGACATTGACCAAGCTATAGCATCAATTTCATAATATTAACAATATCAGAAACATATCAATTACATTGGTCCATTAAACTATCAGAAACATTCTAAATCTGTTCGAGTCAACAAGAATTTATAACTAACACTATAAAACCCTCAAAGAAACCGACGACGTACCTTAACCATGAGACCTGAAAATTTTCTTTAGGGGTTTTGAAAACATTATGTAAAAAATTGACCTCTGTTTCTGTTGCTATTGTTTTTAATTTCTGTTTCTTCAGTAATGTAAAGTGAGTTTGTATGCTTATGTTGGTCGTGTTTTTGATATTGTCTGTTTTATTTTGTGTAATGCAACAGCTATATATCATGGACCAACACAGTTCGAGTGAGAGACCTACTAAAAAAACTAGAGGTCCAACATCATGCCAAAAATTGAAAGAGAATTCTGCGAATAAACAATTCGAGAAAGTTATTAAGTTTGATGATCAATATGGTTATCCAATTGGAAACTATGCTGCTGAATTCAAGTCGTATATAGGAGCAGTAGTTAGAGTGCAAGTGGATATTAATATTCGTAGTTGGGATTTAGTAAGTGATGGATTAAAGGATACGATATGGGAAGACATTAAGGTACGTACGAATTGAAAAGAAGATTTAGTTGTTTTAACATATATTTCTGTTCAAGTTTATATACAAGTTTCTTATATGCATTATTTTACTATTTCAGACTGAGTGGAATATAAAGGATGATATGAGAAAAAAGGGCATATTAAAATCTGCTGGAAAAATTTGGAGGGATTTCAAGTCTAGATTAGTCTGCCGATACTTGCGTGTAGACAAGGACCCCTGCGAGTCGTATGACTTCATCACTAAAGAGCAACGGGATAAATTCAAGAATGATCATATAAGTGAAGAATTTCAGGTATATTAATTGTATAAATTATATTGTATATTACTGATTTTTGTGATATGATTGTTTCACTTACTACAACATCATGTTTCCATTTTATAATAGACTAAAAGTGACAAGGCAAGGAGAACCAGAAATTGAATGAGTATCCACATTATCTTGGAAGAATTGGATATGCATCCAAAAAAACTAAGTGGATGGTTGATGACCCTATTCATTCTTTACCTTCTTCTGAATCCATTAATTCATTGATTATATCAAATGATCGAACTGATCGTAGTTACGATTGGATTCGGGCGAGGGTTAGGAAGAGGGATGAAGGTGATGGTTATTACTTTCCGAAAGAGGAGACTAGGGATGTGATTAACAAAATGGTAAGAGTATTTAGCACATAGATTTATATTTACATATATGCTTAAAATATTAATCATTAAATTGATTTTGGTACAGGTGGAATGGAAAGAAAAAGCCTCTTAAGGTTCATGGACTCCTCATGGTCATGATGACATATTGTCGCGTGCACTTGGAAATAAGAAGCATGGCGGGTGTGTCAGAGGGGTTAGAGGAACAGTTCGCGTAGGAGATGTATTTGGGACTGACAGAGGCAAGTCTCATAGCGGCGTAATATCGATGGATGAGTTGGCTACGATTACTCAAGAAATAGAAACTAAAGTCACAAATAGAGTGAGGGAGGAATACCAAGTACAAATGACTCAAATGAATATGAAGTACGAAGAAGTCATTGGTACATTGAATGCGAAGATTACAGGCATTTTGAATCATATTAGCCAGATGGGTATGCCTATTTCAGCCGACTCTTTCGGGGTAAAAATGAATACTCCAAGAAATGAAGTGATTCAAAGTAGTTGCCACTCGGTGGATCCTATCTTAGAAATAAAGGTATACTTATTTTTACTCATTTTTCAGTCTTTAAATCACAAGTTATCATATAAATGTCATATATGATCCTAACTGAATAGTTTTTATATGTCATTAACATAGAAGTTGACTCCATGCCGTCTATGTGTGATCCTTTCTGAGACCGGTAGATTGGTTGTGGCTAGAGGGACTGTTTTTTCACTAAATTCTGCGGGTGATGTTGTTCATGGTCAGCAAATGGAGTCACACAATGTAAGAGTATCTATTGATGATGTTTTTGCAGAATTTCAACTCGCTCTCCTTCCCGTGCCTATTAGTGAACATAAAAAAGTAGGTGACGCTGCTGGTAGCTTTGTTCAGTGGCCTAAACAACTTGTAATGTTGGGGCAGGTAACAAATTTCAAATTAACATTATTAATTATAAATGGTTGTTGTCAATTCATTTAATTGATGTAAATGTTATTGTTTCACTTTATACCTAATTAGGATCCCATCTTACCGGAGAAGGGTAAAGCGCCTCAGTCCCCACCCGGCCAAAAAAATCAAGTTCATAGCAAAGGGGGTCGTCAACATTAGATCTCAAATTGAGTGAAAAATGTCAACGTTTACATAGTCTTATTATGACGATGCCTTCCGCGGATGACTTGATTTCAGTTCCTTTAGATTATGACATTTGCATAGATGCTCCGAGGGAAGTAGAACAATCTATTTATGTCTCGAGTGAGGATGTACAACAATTTTGTAGAATGGAATGGTTGAATGTAAGTGTGATACAAATTTTCATGAGGTGAGACTATAATTTTCATACAGGTACATTTATCTTTTATTTTGATATAGGTATTTTAACCGACGCAAATGATAAGTTTTGTACTAGTGTATATATCCTGTATGTGAGTTGGGCTTCAAAAGTCGAAGCTAGTAAAATCATATATATAATCGTTCAATAGCCCATCTTGGGATTTTTCTTTTTCATGGCCCATCTTGGGGCTTTTCGAATACTAACGGTAGAATGATCTCGTCCATTAGATTAAATAGGACTCCAACAGTCAAATTTTCCTTTGTCTGGCTATATATTTCACTCAACGGGTGAGTAATTTTCACTTTTAACTTCAAAAATTACTCTATCATAAGTTACTACTTACTCTCCTCCTTTTGGAGATTTCCGACAATTATTCACCACCGCAAGGCGATTTTCGACCAGCTCTCGCCACCGTAAGGCGATTTCCGTCGAGCCAAGTCACCACCGTAAGTCAATTTTCGACAAGCCTTTGCTACCTCATTCAAGAAGTGTTCTTCATGTTCTTCACTATATTCATCGAGTTCATCATCCCCTACCTTTTTTCAATCGACATCGATTTAGGTAATTCCACTAAATCTGTTTATTCTCTAATTTTTGCTTATGATATTCTATTTATCCCCCCTCTAGACACGATTCCTCCAACTCGAGTCTTAGAAGGCCCATCCTCAACCCAAGAGGGGGAAAAAACCCAGTCTACCTCTCCTAGGCCCAGTGGACGTGGGATTGACCATGTTATCGATGCCCAACGTCTTGGGTCTGCCCATGATGTGGCAGACACAACTAGAGATGAGATTGCAAGCAATCACAATTTTGATGCCTATAAAAATATTTCTCATTATTTCAGAATCAAAACTCCATAAATATGCCCTTCGGCACTGTATATATGCCCCCTATTCCCTTAGATTACTAATCGAGGCTGATAGGGCCTGTAATGTAGGCACATACTTGTGCATTTTTTATGATTGCATAGAGGTCGGGCTCCGATTCTCTCTTCATGAGTTTATTCCTTGGCTACTAAGGAGTTACCCTATCCACCTAAGAGAAGTCACCCTGAATGGATGACAGGTAATCTACGTCTTTCTACTTAGGTGCGTGCAAAGGAATATAACTCCATCAGTTCGGGTCTTTAGATATATGTTTCAGCTGAGACATATGAGGTGTAACAATGTTGGTTGGGTCTATTTTCAACACCGCAACTTAGTCTCTAAGATTTATGATACCTCGACCTTGAAAGATTTTATTCCTAGTTGGAAAACCAAATTTTACTATCTCCACTGGGAAGGGGGAAATTGGAGTGATATTTTCCCCCCAAAATGGAATATTTTGTATAGTGATAAGGTGAGTTGGGCAGTTTTGGATGCTCAAAAAGAAACTGCCAAAAAACTGCCAAAGAGTTGGCGGCAGACGGGGCTGACGAGGATAATGTGCAGGATCTCCTCTTGGAGAAGAACCACATTAGATGGGGTCTCAACCTTGCAAAAGGCCAAAGTATTTTCTCATTTTTGTCTTGGCATTACCTTTATCTACTTTTATCAACAAAACTTAACTAATCCTTTTGTTCTTCTCAGGTTTGGAGTGAGCCAAAGTTGTGTCTTCCAGGAAGGCAAAGAGTAGGAAATCGGCTCATAAGAGGCACAGGGGTGAGGAATGCCCCTATTTTGATCAACAAGAGAGTACGATTCCTCCCTTTGAGCCTATCAATGTTGATGTGGAGACGGAGATTGCCCCTTCTCATACCTCTGAGCCCACTGATGATCTTGCACCTCTTCCTAAGAAACATAAAGGAGCTACAACCGGTCCTAGGAGGGAAGTCCTTATTTTCACTAATCCGCAAGATCCCTTTCTACCAGGATGGCCCCTTACTCGGGGTGACACTATCCTTGGGGAGCATGGTCCCGCCAAAGAATTTCTAGTGGGGTCTGTGCCTTTGGTGGACAAGGAGATTTCGAAGGAGGCTTCCCTTCCGACTTTCGTCTCAAACTTTGCTCACATATACGCTATGGTAAGTACTTTCCTTTTAGATCTTGGCTCTTCACTAGTTTAGCTGACACTAACTTTTGAAATTTTTATTTCGGATGATAGCATTATGTGTACGCTGTTGAGCTTACTATCCGTGCTAAAAAGCAATGGGAGAAGCTTGGTAAGCTTGAGAATGACCTAGCTGAGAGAGAGTGCTAGTTGAAGATTGCTCAAGACAAGGTGCACTCCTACTGCTAGGCGAAGGAGGATTTAGAGAAAGAGATCAAGAGATTTAAGGAACTTAATGACATATTCATTGCTAAGAATCTCTTTCTCGACTCCCAAGTTCGTGGGCTGAAGGATGACCTTGAGAGGGCCCCTGCTGATGCAGTCGAGAGATACGAGGCCTTTACTTAGTTTTAGACAGATGCTAAGGAAGCTTGCCTTGACTCAGAGTACAAGACAATGCTAGGCGGTTACCACCTTTGCATTGAAAAGGTACTTTCCCTCTATCCGAACGTAGACCGCGAGGCTATAATGGAGGAGGGAGAGAAGAAGATGTTGCTGGCTCGTCGTCGACACGCAGAGAGGCTCGCGGTCCCTCTTGAGCAGATTCCTTTGGAGGTCATCGACAGTGAGGACGATGAAGAGGAGGAAGGGGAAGTCCCCCAACAGGATGATCAGGGGCAGCAGGCTCCTTAGTCTTTATTATGTCTTTACTTGTATTTTATCCTTATGTACAACTTTATTGGCCTCCGAGCCTTGTTATAATTTAATATCAATTAGCATTTATATTATTTTTACTACTCGTTTATTATTACTGCAAAGAAACTTTAAAAGTAATCTTGTTTTTGTTAGAACAAAATAGCCTTAAGTATTTGGAGAGGGGGGTGGGGGTGGGGGTGGGGAATGAATACAAATACTCAAAACTTTTCCGATCTTAAAACACTTTATTAAGCATGAATGGAAATAACTATAATATCAGAAAAACTTTAATGACTTTTAAAATAAACACTCAAGATTTCAAGTTAAAATAGTTGTATTAAAACTTGAGGTTTTTCTGGAAATTTGGTTAATCACAAATGTGATTAAATAACTACAAATTCTGTAATGAATTAAAGCTACAATCTCACACTCACTAGCTTCACTCTTGCTTTGAATATTTCTCTCAAGATATATTACAAAACTTCTCTCTAGTGTTTGTGTGCTTTAATGTGTTGGTTGATCCGTTGGATTGATACTCTGTGTAATGAGAACTCTTTTGCATATGTAGAAGATCAATAGTTGAACCCACGTGCTTGGACGTGCTTCTCTTTTCAACCTAGCCGCATATATGTCACATCGATGTCCTTTTGGAATGATGTGTCAAACTGCTGTTGCTTATGTTGCTTCTTTTTCTTCCCCTGATCTGCGTGCATTTAATGTTAGACAGTTGTCATTGGACTACCAAACTTCAAGAGATATCTTTCTAGTTTATATCTCTTGCTTCTATAACAAGCTTCATCGATTTGCTTGTAAGACTTGATGACGAGTGTATGCAGTCATAACTATCCACTAACGACAAGCCCTGATGTGAACTTGATCAGTGCTTCTAGATCCCCTGATGACAAGTCCTGTCTGAGACTAGATCAGTGCTTCAAACATCACTTGAGTTATCCAAGTGCTTCTTGATCCCCCAACGTTAGGACTCAAAGCATACACTGATGGCTTCCACTAATGCATTGTTGAGCATTCCCCCTGACGGGTTAGCTTGACACTGTCATACCCTGATGATTTCTCCTGACAGGTTGGCATGTCACTGTCATACCCTGACGCGTTCCCCCTGATGAGTTTGTGTTAGAACAATATAAGCTCAAGTGTTTGTAGGGGGGGGGGGGGGGGATGAATGCAAACACTACAAACTTTTTGCTCTTTCTAAACTTTAGTTGGACATGATAGGAAACAGCTACAATGAACAGAAAAACTATAAAATATGAACAGACAGATTCAAGTTAAAATAGATGTATTAAAACTTGATGTTTTTCTGGAAATTTGTATAATCACAAATGTGATTAAATAACTACAAGATCTGTAATAAAATTACAGCTTCAAATTCACACTCGCTAGCTTCTAATCTTTCTTTGAAATATTTCTCTCAAGATATATTACAAATCTTGTGTGCTTCGATGTTTTATGATATGTTGGATTATTCTCTCTTTTTGTGTAATGAGAACGCCTTTGCATATATAGAAGATCAGTGGTTGAAACCACGTGCCAAGATGTGCTGCTCTTTTCAACTTAGTCGCATATATGTCACATCGTTGTCCTTTGTAAACTATATGTCAGACTACTGCTACTTTTGTTGCTTCTTTTTCTTCCCCTGATCTGCGTGCACTTAATGTTTGAAAGTTCTCATTGGACCATAACAAACTTCAAGAAATATCTTTCCAGATAATATCTCTTGCTTCTATAACAAGTTTCGTTGAATTGAGTGTAAGTCCTGATGACGGGTGCATGCTGTCATAACCATCCACTAACGACAATCCCTGATGAACTTGATTAGTGCTTCTTGGATCTCCTGATAACAAGTCTTGTTAAAGACTGGATCAGGGCTTCAACCTTCACTTGAGTTTTACTCTGTGCTTCATTGATCCACAGATGTTGTCACCTGTAACATACACTGATGGTTTCCACTGATGCAGTGTTGAGCTTTCCACCTGACGGGTTACCCTGATGGGTTAGCCTGACACTGTCATACCCTAAAGTTTTACCTTGATAGATGAAATGTCTTGTTCATGCCCTGACGCGTTCACCCTGATGAGTTTGGCCAGCCACTGCCATACCCTGACGCATTCCCCTGATGGGTTGGTCTGCCTCAGTCATCCCCTGACAGGTTCCCCTGACGGTTTTTAATCAACGAAACTTTGTTTGGAATATCTGATGTGCGGAATACTTCGACTATTTTGGAGTAACATCAGACATTCCTCTTCACTTTGTCAAGTCCTTTAGATGTTCCATTTTATGACTTATCTTGTGAAGTGTTTGATCATCCCATGATGAATAAGTTGATCATCAATGGATGCAAAACTTGTGCTGATATTAAGGTTTATAATGTACCTTAAGTATTTACAGATGCACAATTTATTCTCTAAACATCATCATCATTAATTAACTCTAACAATCTTCCCCTATTTATGTTTATCATTTTGATAACCATAAATTCCTAGAAGCATTGATGATGATGTCAAAACCAATACTTGATACAATAAAGAATTGAGTATGAACTAATAAAAGAATTTCTGTACAAGTATTTCCTATATCTATTACAACAAAGATGTACATTTTTAGACATCAGGACCCCCTTTTCCTTTTGGCTGAGACAAAGGACAATGGATGACTTGATTCAATCGGTTGAGTGTCACTTCCAAGGCCTTGTCTCCTTTGCTCTGGGTTTTGGTCAGGAATCCTGAGTCTGTTGTCTTCCCCTCCAGCCTCTAGTTGCTCTAGCTCCTTTTGAAGAAGCCTTCTGAAGTTGACGATGTTGACATTTTTGCTGGATTCCAAAGCTTCAAGGACAAATTTAATCTCTTGAATGTTGGCTGCAACAAGTTGTGACCAGTGGAAGGTAATGATCTCCCCCTTCTTGTTTTTTACTCAACACCCATGGGGCTTGTGATCATTTTTGGATATTCTTTGAATCCCTTCATTGGTGGCACATCCCTTACTGTAGCATTCCCATCATCAGCTCTGGTTTCTTCAATCTCTTTGAGCACTCTCTGAATTAGCAAGATTCTGAACTAGATGACATGTTCATTTTTGTGACAAACAATTTGGCTTAGGACATGCATTGCTTCCTTCAGGTCGAGACCATCAATGTTTTTGATTTTAATACTATTTTCCAGCCCATCAGTGGATTTGTATAACAGCCTTAATGGTCTTTCCAAAGCTGTGGGCAGACTCCTTTCATCGTTGATGGCTCTCTTCAGCTTGTCGATCATTCCCCTCAAGTCTCTGTTAGCCTTTGAAGATTTGGAGATCAGGTTTAGGATCAGTCCCAATTGTTCAACATCCATTCTCCTGAACCAGTCCATTGTAACTGTGAATTGAGACCCACTCTTTAGCTGTACAGAAATTAACTGATCCCTTTTATTGTTGAACCTGACATTTATGCTTATTATTGAGAACATAAATGTCAAATTTTTGTGCCTTTCTTCTTTGAGGGATTCAGCTAGAGTGGGTGGACCATATGCTGTGGTTATAGGAGAAGGTGCTTGATCCTTGGCTTCAGATGACTTGGGTTTGGTGACATCAGGGTCTTCGTTTTTGTCTTGGATTTTATCCCTTGATGCACCCTTGGGATTTTGAGATCTTTTTGGCTGAGGTTTTCTGGAGGTCCTGGGCCTGACACTCTTTTTCTCCTTTTCTTCCTCCAGTTCCTTTGCCATTTCCCTCTCTTCTTCTTCTTGAAGTTGCTGTGCATAGAGTCCATCAGCTTCTACGAGCTTTTTGTCCTGAGGGTAGACCAGCTCCACTTTCCCGTCAATCACAACTTCAACAGGAATTGGAAAGTGTGCTGTCTTCATGGCATCTCCAAGTAGCTTAGGCCCTGATTGAGTGTTGGATTTCTTCTTTGGTTCCTCAATCAGGATGCCTTTGCCTTTGTCCTTGGGTTTAGGAGCAGGAACAGGAGCAGTCACATCCCCTAATGGTTGACTTATTGATTTCTCAGCAACATCCCCTGACGATGGTCTGGTAGATTTCTCCCCCTTTTTGACAGCATCATCAGTGGGAGTTGAGAGACGGGATGTGACTTGTAGCACTTGTTTTAGAGTGTCAGCCATGGATTGTTGCAGAGTTTCCATGCTGGTCAGCTAAGTGGTGAGATTAGCAAGCTTTTTGTCCACATTATCAGCTTGTTTCTTCATCCGGAGCAAGGTCTGGCTGGTGACTAGAGAGTCGACAACCTGCTGTACATTGTTGATCTTATTTGTAAAATGTGTGTATAACTTCTTTTTCTCAATATCTAAAGACTGACCAATCATGATCTGTGATTTTAACACTTTGATCAAGATTGGATCAGTGGTCCTGGCGAGCTCTTGCTTCAATAACTGTACAGTGTCCACCATTTGATTCTGCTAAAAGTACAAATCAACTCCGATGAACTGGGAAAAATCATCTTGTGGAGCATCATCTTCATCACTTTTAGAGCTTGAAGTAGTATTTACAGTATGTGTGTTTTCTCTCTATTCTTTATTTACAAGGATCTCATCATTATTTCCCTCATTCTCTCCTTTTTCTTTACCTTCTAAGGCATCACTGTTAGAGTGTATGCCCTAGTGGCCAATTATGTAATGATTGTGACACCATGTTTATGTTATGTTTTTTTTTGGTTAAATGATAATTACTTTTATTATGTTTTATTTACTGCGTAATATAAATGTTAACATAATAAATGTCCTTAGAAGAATGATACTAATTATATGGATTCAAGTATGTGACTTGAATATGAGATCATATAAGTATGTAAAGTATCATTATTCTTAAATGTCCCTAGTCGAGTATCATTGTCAGTGGGACAACATTAATACATTGAGACTAGTATGTGGATTAACTGATGGCTATATCTCATTGGTCATAAATATATACGAGATATATTAAGTTGATTCATAGGTACATGTTAGAGAACATAGTACTGGACAGACCCACCATGAGAATTCTACATGGAGCGTTATGCTATGTGTCATAAGTAATTCTCATAGTGACAATGATGTAATGGTCCTTCGACCTGAAGTCATGACATTTCTACATAAGGAGTTATGCGTTTTGACATTATCAAAAGTCACCTTTAACCGGGTGGACGATAAAGGTGATTGTTGGATGCATAATGAGTTATGTGAGAAATGGGAATGATGTAGATGGAATTTAACCCTCCTATAAATTAGGGGTGATATCTATAGGCCTCTTGATTGAGTGAAACTATGAAATGCATGGCCATGCTCAAATAGAGATTTGTTTCATATAGTTTACTCATTGATCAAGAAAACTGAGATTAAATTATGAAGAGGATGACACATCCATGCCTTGAATTTAATCTTAGATATCATGGTTAAAAGGATTAAATTACATTGAAACATTGGTCACAAAAGGTAACGTCGAATCTATGACTTTATTATTACTTGGGTAACAGTGATGTATTACTAGATGCCGCTCACTGTTTATAATTTTATAATATGATTTAAAATTATTGCCAACGTAATAATAACCTACAGGGTCACACACAAAGAACATTCGTCAAGGAGAGATAATTTAAATGTCTATGATTTTAATATATCAATAAGATTGATTTATTAAATCATGGCTTTAAATTATATACATATATATATATATATTTATATATGTAATCTGTATGAAGTAGAGTCCTTTAGAAGGAAATACGAATATATATTTATTTGTGCATATATATTAATTAAGTGAGACTTGATTAAATATATATATATCTAATAAATATAAAATTCGGATTTTAAGTCTCCTAATTAGATTAGGTTTTGGAATTACTCTATGAAAGGCTATATATATGATATATCAGCTATTCTCTAACTATCTAACGTTTTACGTATTCTAAGAATCCTAGTTGCTCACAAAAGAAAGACTAGAGTTCAAAGATATAGAGAGAGAAGAGAGATACAGATCATACAGCTAGTACTGTAATTCTTCTTGTTCGGATCGTAAGACGATTCGCGGGTGTTCGTGTGGATACCGTAGAGACGCTGTCCAGTTGGGTTGCGTTAAAGATTTGGAGACGATCAACACCTTCACCAAAGTTTCAGATTCGCACTTTTAATCGGTAAAATCTTGAACTATCTGTATTAAACTGTTTCGCATAGATCCTCGGGTTTGGGTTTCGTTTTGTTTTGATTTAATCCGTATTTTTCCGCTGCGTTTGCTGGTACGAAACCCAACAATCACTCGTATTCTCTCCTTTTTCTTTGCCTACTAAGGCAATACTCTCTTCCTCTCCTTTTGCCAAAGTCCTCTCAAGGGATAGACTTTGCCTCTCTTCACTAAGTATTTTCTCAACCTCACTCAAAATTGTCCTAGAGGGGCTCTTATGGGCGTGGAAATCATCAACTGTGACCAGTTCAAGTGATGTATGTACATATTCTGGTTCCACAATTGTGATAGGAGTAGGAGAAGAAGTAAAGTGTGTATGTATAATTGGAGAAGTGTATGTTTCTATAGAGGAAGTATATGTATAATTGAGCTTCTGTGGCCAGCTCAAGTAATTTATGTGCAGATTCTGGTTCCACAGAAGTGATAGGAGAAGGAGCAGAAGTAATATGTGTATGTACAATTAGAGAAGTATATGTTTCTATAGAAGAAGTATGTACAGATGGGGGAACATAAAGACTTATTGCCGTAGTGTATACAGAGGAATTTATGTCCCCTAACTGATCAACAGTGATTGTATCAATGAAAAATGAGTCAACCATTTGAGTATGGTGACTATCAATCACTGTGTCAGGGAGTGTTGGCTCCTCCATGAATTGAGAAAATGGAGAATCTGATCTTACGACACTCAATGTTTGTGTCATAATATCTGAAGAAATTTGAGGAATAGAAAAAGAAAGAATTGGTGTAGAAGAGAGTGTTGGTTGAATCACTGATCAAGGAGGTGATTCATCAAAAGATGCTGTAGAAGAATGCTTATGACTCATGTCGATCTTATTGAGAAGCTTCGATCTGAACTACAACATGTTGAGTAGTGTGTGCACTCACTGTGTCAGATGTCTGCAAGTGGCTCTCAGAGACCCTGATGTTAGTTTCATCAGAGTCCATGGTTAGTGTATGTGCCTCACTCATTTGTGTCCCTGGTTGGGGACTATTTTCAATAACTAATTATTTTTGAGAGGAACTAGTTAGAAATATGTGTAATTCCTTATCAAAAGCAGTATCCTTTTGAGAGGATACTGCCTAGTCAGGCTTTGGGGTAACACTCGTGGCTCCCTTCTTCTTCTTACGCCTGTAGCCAATCACTCTCTCTCCTTGCTCCCCCTCAGTTGATGTGGTAACTTCACTGGGTTTTCTTTTAATCCCAATAGTCTTTTGGGAGACTATGGGTTAGGCAATAGAGAGTGGTTGTGTTGAAATTAGTTGTTCTACTTGGGTAGGCAGAGAAGTGGTTGTTTTCTCTGCCATAGTAGATAAAGGTGAAGAATTTACAGGTTGGAAAGTAGAAGGTGAAGAAGTATTTACTACTTGTACCATATGCTGTGGAAGTGCAAATGGTTCGGATGTGTATGATTTCTTTATTATTTCTGCAAACAATTTCTTTATTTGCTTGTATGTCTGTATAGTAATATCATTCTCAAAAGAAAATTAGTAATTTGATCTTTAATAATCATATACAAAAATCTAGCATAATAAATTTCTGATTTCCTAGAATTAAAATTACCTAATTTATTTACAAGGTCATCAAAAATTATTTTACCTATATTTATATTTACATTTCTAATCATTGCATATGCTATTTTTAGAGTTAAGGAGGTAATAACCTCAAAGTTAGAACATTTACCTGAGAACACCTTGGTGATGGTGTCGAAGAGATAAGAGATCTCCCGCTTCACGTTCACCCTTTTGAGGTCCTTGAACTTTAACACTGCGTTGGGAGTAGCGTTATAGCTCAGTTCCCTCAAGAAGTCGAGAAGTTCAGCATCACCAGGTACTTCCACCAGGTCTTGAGTAGGTAGCCCCAAAGCAGAATTAATTCTGGAAGGGGTTATTTTCCCTTTCTCAGAAGAAATCTTGAATGAGATTCCCTTCACCACATCAGGCCTTGTAGCGGAGTACATGAACTTTGCACTGGTCCAAAGTTGAGACAGTGCTTCTCCTGACATTTCGTCATTAGTAAAGATTGCTTGACTATACTCTGAGTTGAGTAGATATGTCAGTATCGGTTTGAAGCAATCATTTACCTACTCAATGTCTGAGAAACCCACATAGTTTGTGGGTGGGATAACTAGATTTCTTTGGATTTGTTGAGAGTTGCTGGGTGCCATTGATGCTGTTTGAAGTTTTGAAGATCTAGGGTTTCTGTGAAAATGAGAGAGAGAAAGAAAGAAAACTCGAGCAAATATCAGAGAAAGATTAAATGTTTTGAGGTGTTTTAGAAAGTAGGAGAGATAGAGTATTAATAACCGCCTGTTGACGTTTGAAAACATGCAATCAGGGAGTCATTTCAGTTCTGTGATGACACGTCATCAGTGAGAGAAGAACATCCTGATGAGTTGTCATCACTTAACTGACCGTAATCCCCTGATGCAGTTAAAAACATTTTACCTTACCCTGATGCTCTTTTTATATACATACCCTGATACTGATACATAAGTCGGATGTCCTGATGCTGATTCCAAAGCAAGATACCCTGACCCTGATGCGCGAGTCTGATACCTTGACCCTGATGCGTCTTAACGGAGATCCTAACCCTAATGCATCAGGTAAAGACAAACACAACCAAACAAAAATACAGAATATACAAGTATACATATACATATTTACAGTATTAACATATATAGTCACATATCAATTTATTACATCAGGAATTCATGAAATGATATAGGAGTACCAGAACTTAAGCATTTTACCCTGACCCTGACGTATAATTCACCATTCCCAGCTCTCCCATAAGATTGAAAAACGTGGCTTCATCAAGAGCTTTGGTAAATATGTCTGTCAGTTGCTTGTTGGATGGTACAAACTGTAGTTCGATAGTTCCATTCATAACATGTTCTTTGATGAAATGATATTTGATTTCTATATGCTTAGTTCTGGAATGTTGCACAGGATTTTCAGCAATGGCAATGGCACTAGTGTTATCACACCTTATTGGAATTTTGTTGAAGTTCATGCCATAATCCATTAACTGATTTTTCATCCAAAGAATTTGTGCACAACAACTTCCAGCTGCAATATATTCAGCTTCAGCAGTTGATGTTGAGATTGAGCGTTGCTTTTTGCTGAACCATGATATAAGCCTTCCTCCTAAAAATTGACAGCTTCCTGTTGTACTTTTTCTTTCAATTCTGCATCCTCCAAAGTCAGCATCAGAATATCCTAGCAATTCAAATCCAGACTCTTTTGGATACCAAAGTCCCAACTCTACAGTGCCCTTGACATATCTCAAGATTCTTTTCACTGTAATGAGATGAGATTCCCTTGGGTCAGCTTGATATCTTGCACAAAGACATGTTGCAAACATTATATCAGGCCTGCTTGCTGTTAGATACAGCAAAGATCCAATCATTCCCAGTAAGTCTTCAAATCAACTTTTTTTCCATCCTTATCAGGGTCAATCTTGCTTGTAGTGGCCATTGGTGTCTTTGCTACTTTCGAATCCTCCATATCAAATTTCTTGAGAAGTTCTTTGGCATATTTTGTCTGATGAATGTAAATTCCATCAATGACTTGTTTGACTTGCAATCCCATGAAATATGATAATTCACCCATCAAGCTCATTTCATACTTGCTTTGCATGAGTTTGGAGATCTTTTCACACAGTCTAGTGTCAGTGGATCCAAAGATGATAACATTAACATAAATTTGAACTAAAATCAAATGACCTTGGTGTTGTCTAAAGAACAATGTCTTGTCAATGATACCTCTTGTGAATTTATTTTCCACTAGAAACTTTGACAATGTGTCATACCAAGCTTTAAGAGCTTCCTTCAGTCCATAAAGTGCCTTTTCTAGCTTGAACACATGATTTGGAAATTTTGAACTCTCAAATCCTGGAGGTTGTTGGACATACACTTGTTGTTCCAATTTCCCATTGAGAAAAGCACTTTTCACATCCATTTGATAAACCTTGAAATTTGAATGTGCTGCATAGGCTAAGAAAATTCTTATAGCCTTAAGTCTAGCTACTGGTGCAAATGTTTCATCAAAGTCAATCCCTTCTTCTTGAAGATATCCTTTTGCAACCAGTCTTGCTTTGTTCCTTATAACAATGCCAACTTCATCCATCTTGTTCTTGAATACCCACTTAGTACCTATTATAATTCTGTCTTTGGGTTTAGGTACTAGTTTCCATACTTGATTTCTTTCAAACTGATTAAGCTCTTCTTGCATAGCCATTATCCAATCTGCATCTTTAATGGCTTCTTCAAATTTCATTGGCTCCATTTGTGAAAGAAAGCAAGCGTGCAGGCACTCATTAGATGTTGTTTTTCCGGTTTGCACTTTCTTGTTTGGGTCACCAATAATTAAGTCTTGTGAATGACTTCTAGCCCATTTGGGATGAGAGATGTATCTTGATGAGCTTGCTTGATTGACAGCTCCTCCCTCTAAGTCTATGCTCCCAGCTTCTGAAAACCCTCCCCCAGAATTAATGCTTAATTCAAGGTTCAAGTTATCCCCTGATGGTGCATGCCCTGATGAATGATCCCCTGATGGAGTATCCCCTGATCTGTTGTCTAGGAAATTGACTCTATCTGTGGAAGGGGCTTCTATAGAATTTGGATTGACATCAGGAATGGATAAATTCTCGATTTGTCTGCACTCATCGGCTTCAATCTCTTGATAATCAGTCTCATCTTCATTTTCAAACCTGAGCTCTTCATGAAAACCAGGGTCTTCAAGTCCAGAAATCTCTTGATCATCAAAAGCTACATTTATAGACTCCATCACCACCTGAAGTCTCTTGTTGTAAACCCTGTAGGCCTTAGATGTCAGTGAGTAACCTAGGAAAATTGCTTCATCAGCCTTTGGATCAAATTTTCCCAGGTTTTCACCAAAGTTCCTTAATATAAAACATTTGCATCCAAAAACATGTAGGAACTTGATGTTTGGCTTTCTCCCTGTCATTAGCTCATATGGAGTCTTGTTGTGAGCCTTGTTGATTAATGACCTATTTTGAGTAAAACAAGTAGTGGAAATTGGCTCAGCCCAAAAATAGGTAGGAATCTTTGCCTTTGCTAGCATTGTTCAAGCAGCCTCTATCAGGGTTCCGTTCTTCGTTTCCATTACACCATTCTGTTAAGGAGTCCTTGGGGCAGAAAGTGTATGATTGATGTCTTTGTGACGACCCCAGAATCCCTCACTGGATCAGGGCTTCGTCAAAAGAAGGAAAAGATAACCACACATCCATTCATATAATAATTACTGAAAGGGACAATATTAAAGAGTTATTACAACCCAAAATATTACATAGTTAGCGGAAGCTATACTGTTTCTATACTATAATACAAAACATCACTTCTCAGATCATCTTCCTTTCTTCCCTCCTTATTGGCATTACAAAGGCTAGCCAACCTCAGTAACCGATCATCTTTGCCTTTCCCTTGTCTGAGGGCTTAGCCTTTATATTCTGTCCTGCAAAACATTAAAATTCTACAAGAATGAGCGGTTCACGCCCAGTAAGTATATAAACAATTTGGGAAAAAAAATTCTGGAATGTTTCAAAAAAATTTACTTCTGCTAAGAGGCTTAGTGAATCAATACTAATGCCTCAGAAATCTTTAAGGAATCTTTAGGACTACTGATGATAAACAATTGTGTAATCCTTCTTAAAACAAAGAAAAACTTCCTTGAAGTAAAAATATACATCGGGGGCTAAAACCGCTGGATCTGCTAACCATACGGTATACAGCTGGCCTAACCGTGCCCGTATGATCCCTCCTTGTATGAACGTATGTAGTCACATAAAATTCCTCTAGGTCAGGTGAAGAACAAATCAGCACCTTTCCTTTCCTCTAACCATCCATGTGGCATCATTATTCAAGGAACATAGCATTCTCATTTATTGCACAGATATAACATTGAAAAATAGCTGAAAGAGCAAAACTTCTTTATATCCATGCACTTTTATTCATATCATGCTAGCGGAAATTTAAAGCATAGCATTCTGTTTCACAAGGAAATTTAAATATAAATATCATAAGTTTGTACGCATGTCGAATCAATTGATCATGTGCTTAACTGAAATAAGCATAAGAGTAAGAATATACTTGCATCAACTTGCAATAAACATAAGATTGTGAATATACTTGCCTCAGTCCTTTGCACAAAATTAAAATCAATTTACTTGTGAGAGAGAGATTCTGTAAATTATGCAAGTAATATTTTAATACCTTAATAAGAATTTATGAAAGAAAATATGTATGTGATGTCCTTAAACTTTTACTGTTTTAAAGAATAACATCATAAAATAATTTTAAGAAAATAATGTTTTATAGTCCTGATAACAGACTATGCATCGGAGAATAATTTTCTCATTAACAAACTCGTCAGGGACTGATATCCTTAGCCATCAGAGACTAGGAATTTCCTCTATCGGAGACTAAGAAATCTCCTTCATCAGAGACTGCAGAATTTCATTCATCAGAGACTACGAATGACATCATCAAGGACTGAACTTAGCCCATCGGAGACTAAGGAATGACGTCATCAGGGACTGATGATGTCATCTTAATTCTATCAGAGACTAAGAGTGACGTCATTGGAGACTAACTTCTCATCAGAGACTGATGACGTCATCAGGGACTAAACTTTAGCTATTGGGGACTAAAGCTGACGTCATCCGAGAGTAAATAACCCGTCGGAGACTAATGACGTCATCAGGGACTAAACTTTAGCCTGTCGGAGACTACGGCTGACGTCATCAGAGACTAAATAATTCATCAGAGACTGGTGACGTCATCTTAACTTATCGGGGACTAAGGGTGACGTCATCATCAGAGACTAACAACATCTCATCAGAGACTAAAATTATCTCGTCAGAGACTAAGAATATCTCATCAGAGACTAAAAATATCTCATCAGAGACTAAAAATTATCTTGTTAGAGACTAAAATTATCTCATCAGAGACTAAAAATATTTCATCAGAGATTAACAACATCTCTTGATTCTGCTACTATGGAAGACCTATCATGCTTAAACCCAGCTTATGATGTCTTATGAAGATGCAAAAGAATAAGAACTTAGCATAAATCTTGATGCTATGCACGAAAGAAACTGAGTAGGGTTCCAGGTTCTTACCTCTTTGTTCCCAAGGGTGAAATCAAAGCTGGTCTGAAAATAATTTTCTGAAAGAAGAACTTGGAAATTTATGGAGATAATAAGTTTAAACGAAACTCTGAAAAGAGAAATTTTGGTAAAGGAATTAAAATTTCATCTCGAATGAGGTATTTATAGAGTTTTAGAGCAGTAAACTAAGGTTACACATTGGAATAAAACGATTGGTTAATTTGGACGATAAAACGGCTGTTCATCATGACTTCTTGACAGCAAACAGCTGTTGTCGTACATGCATGAAAACTTAGCCACCTAAACAGTTTCTAATCAAACACGTAATCACAAATGCTACGTAACCCTCTCCTCTTCCTCCATGCTGTTCAACATAATCTTATATGGGATTTGCTAATCCCCTTTTTGATACCTTTTTAAGGAACTTAATCTCATCATCATGGATATCACATCATCATAAAATTTTCATTGTAGATATGAATTTATCATTCATATTTAAAATTTTTGGGTTCTCACAGTCTTTCTCCACACAAAATCCATCAACAGCTGAATTCTTGGATTTAGTTCCATTGCCTGTCCTCAACATCCTAACCACTGACCCTAACTCAATTTCCACTTTCTTGATGTGGTCAATGATTTGCTGAGGAACTTTTGATTTTGCATTTTGAAACTTCACCCAAGTGTATCTGGTGTAGTAATCCACAATGGCCATTGCAAATCTTTTCTTTGACACTGCCATAATATTGACAGGGCCAAAGAGATCCATATGTAGCAATTGAATTGGATCTTTAATCATTGTGGTTTCCTTGCTGACAAAGGATGTTTTCTTTTGTTTCCCTTGTTGATAAGCTAAGCATAACCCTTCTTGAATAAACTCCATTTGGGGTAGCCCAGTTACCAACTCTCTCTTTACTAAAACATTAATTGCCTTGAAGTTCAGGTGGGAGAGCTTCTTGTGCCATAGTCTACTTTCGTCAGGGGTTGTTTTGCTATAGAAACAAGATTCTCCACTTACTGAATTGAAATCAGCAACATAGAGATCTCCTTTTCTTATTCCTGATAAAACCGGCTTCCTATTATCCTCATTTGAGATCAAGCATTGATCCCCTTTAAAGGAAATGATGTAACCTTTGTCACATAGTTGACTTATGCTTAATAAATTGTGCTTAAGCCCGTCAACTAGTGTTACATTTTCAAATGAGACCTTCCCATTTGCTGCTTTGCCATAGCCAAGAGTCAGTCCTTTGCTGTTATCACCAAATGAAATTACTGGACCATCCTTCTCTTGAAATTCTGTGAGCAGGACTTTGTTTCCTGTCATGTGCCTTGAGCAGCCATTGTCTAGAAACCAGATATGACGGCTTTTAACTTTTCCCTGCACACAAAAAAATTTAATTTGTTTTTGGTACCAAATTGGTTTTGGGTCCTCTAAGTTTAGTCACAGTTATAGGTAAAACAACATTTTCTTTAAATGTGACTTTTGGTTTTGGCAAATTTAAAACTTTCTCCTTTTTAGGAGCTTCAACATATGCTTTTGATTTCTTAACAGTTATTTTGCCTTTTTCCTTGGAGGAGCAAGCTTTAATAGATGGTAAATCATCAGCATATAAAATTGTGCCAGTCAAAATTTGTGGTTTCTTTTTGCATTGAAAAGATAGATGATTATTGTTACCACAATTCCAGCACACTTTCCTAGGGGCTTCATGAATGGAAGTGTAATTACTATTCTTTTTTACACCTAGCTTTCCATTCCTATTCTTTTTACTATCCCCTGACAAGCCTTTTTCCCTTGAAGGGCTACGACGGCCTGATGCACTCTCCCCATGATGACTGTGTATCCACTGATGCACAGTCTGGTTCTTTTCTGACTGGAGGTTTGAGTGCTTTGGCAAGAATCGGTTTCTTGCCACTCCTACCACTTGTGGAAGCTTCACTCATCGGGAAAACATTCCCTTTTTCTAACTTTGTTACAGCCTTTACAAATTTGATAGGTTGTATTGGACTTTTTCCAAAGCTAGCTACAATGTCAACCTTAATGGGAGGTTGCTTAACTAGAGTCTCTGCATAGCCTAAACCAGATTTGGGACCAGATTTTTGACTGTTTAATTGATCCTCCAGTTTTTTGCTAGACTCATTCCATCTCTTTATGACTTCCCTTTCTTGACTTAGAAGATTTGAGGACCATTCCTCTCTTTTGATAGCACAGTCAAGAAGATTTTTTGTTCTTGAGAGTTCTTTTTCAAGATTCTCAACTCTGGAGAGTTCTGATTCTAAGAGAGTGTTCTTGCAGTCAAATGCTCATTTATTTTCTGCACTCTCTCAGTTTCAGCTACTACACTCCTCAGGGTGTCATAGAGATCCTTTATCTCATAAGCCATTTCCTTAACAGTTTTAACACAATCTGTTTTAGACATGTTAGAGGAAATTTCAAGACTTACTTGTGAGCTGCTACTATCAGTGGATGAGGCCATCAGGGCTAGGTTGACATATTCTTCAGCATCTTCTTCATCTGAGTCAGCCCAGTCCTTTCCCTCTGCAATATAAGCTTTTCCCTTCTTGTTTGCATTAAGAAGGTCAAAGTATTTCTTCTTGTAGTCCACTTCAGCTTCCTTGTTTCTGGATTAACCTTCTTTTGTCGCCTTGCGGCACTGATTTGCAAAGTGGCCCATCTCATTGCACTTGTAGCACTTTATTCTAGATTTGTCAATAAAGTTTTTAGTACTACTAGGCTTCCTTGCTAAAAATCTTTTGAAACCCGCAGGCTTTTGGAATTTCAGCTTGGAAAACCTTTTTGCAAGAAAGACCATGGTTTCATCCAGCTCCTCTAACTTTTCAGGAGTATATTCATCATCCTTGGAGTCAGCTTCGTTGTCCCCTTCCATTTCAGCATCTCCTAGTTGCTGCTTCATCAAGACACTAGGTCTTGCTTCTTCTTTGTCCTTCTTGGCAGCCATCAGGGCTATAGATTTAAGCTTCCTAGCATCCCTTGACATTTTAGATCTTTGTTGAACCTCAAGTTCATATGTCTTTAGGGTGCCATAAAGCCTATCCAAGTCTAGAAGGTTCATGTCCTTGGATTCCCTGATGGTCGTCGTCTTAGGATCCCATGATATGGGAAGGGCTCTCATGAACTCCTGTTCACATCTTTATTTGCATGCCTTCCCATTTAATCTCAGGTCATTTACCAACCTGTTAAATCTGTCGAACATTTCAGTGAGTGTTTCACCACTTTTCATTGTGAACCACTCATACTGTTGTGTCAACAACTACAGTTTATTTTCCCTCACTTCCTCCGTTCCATCACAAAGGATTTGTATGGTAGCCCATATAGATGTAGACGTTGTAAGATTCATTATACTATTCAGCATACCATCATCTAAACCATTATATAGGATGCCTGTGATCTTGAGATCCTTTTTCACTCTCTCTTTTTCCTCGGGAGTCATCTCATCAATTGTTTTTGGAGCTAACTTTTCCGGAATACTGACTCCATTGACCACCTCCTGAGGAATGAGCTTCTTTGGGATATAAGGGCCTTCTTCTAAGATTTGAAGATATTCATCATCGATTGCTCTAAGATGAACTGTCATGCGTTGTTTCCAGAAGAAGTATTTTCCCATTCCAACAAGGAGACTTTACTGTTTCCAGCTTTGTTGGCCATAGACAATAATCGTTTTTAGCAAGTGTAATCTGCTAAGAGGCTTTGATACCAATTGTTAGAACAATATAAGCTCAAGTGTTTGTAGAAGGGGGGGGGGGGATGAATGCAAACACTACAAACTTTTTGCTCTTTTTAAACTTTAGTTGGCCCTGATAGGAAACAGCTACAATGAACAGAAAAACTATAAAATATGAACACACAGATTCAAGTTTAAATAGATGTATTAAAACTTGATGTTTTTCTGGAAATCTGTATAATCACAAATGTGATTAAACAGCTACAAGATCTGTAATAAAATTATAGCTTCAAATTCACACTCACTAGCTTCTAATCTTTCTTTGAAATATTTCTCTCAAGATATATTACAAATATGCTCTAGTGATTTGTGTGCTTCGATCTCTGTTTTTCACACTCAAGATCTGTTGGATTGATCTCTCTTTTTGTGTAATGAGAACGCCTTTGCATATATAGAAGATCAGTGGTTGGAACCACGTGCGAAGACGTACTGCTCTTTTCAACTTAGCCACATATATGTCACATCATTGTCCTTTGGAAACTATGTGTCAGACTGCTGCTACTTTTGTTGCTTCTTTTTCTTTCCTTGATCTGCGTGCATTTAATATTTGAAAGTTCTCATTGGACCATAACAAACTTCAAGAAATATCTTTCCAGATAATATCTCTTGTTTCTATAGCACGCTTCATTGAATTGAGTGTAAGTCCTGATGACGGGTGCATGCTGTCATAACCATCCACTGACGACAAGCCCTAATGAACTTGATCAGTGCTTCTTGGATCCCCTGATGACAAGTCTTGTTAAAGACTGGATCAGGGCTTCAACCTTCACTTGAGTTTTACTTAGTGCTTCTTTGATCCACTGATGTTATGACCTATAACATACACTGATGGCTTCCACTGATGCAGTGTTGAGCTTTCCCCACTGACGGGTTACCCTAATGGGTTAGCCTGACACTATCATACCCTGAAGTTTTACCCTGACAGATGAAATGTCTTGTTCATGCCATGACGCGTTCACCCTGATGAGTTTGGCCAGCCATTGCCATACCCTGGCGCATTCCCTTGATGGGTTGGTCTGCCTCAGTCATCCCCTGATAAGTTCCCTTGACGGTTTTTAATCAACGAAACTTTGTTTGGAATATCTGATGTGCAGAATACTTTGACTATTTTGGAGTAACATCAGACATTCCTCTTCACTTTTTCAAGTCCTTTAGATGTTCCATTTTACGACTTCTTTTGTGAACTGTTTGATCATCCCTTGATGAATAAGTTTATCATTAGTGGATGCAAAACTTGTGCTGATACTAAGGTTTATAATGTACCTTAAGTATTTACAGATGCACAATTTATTCTCTAAACATCATCATCATTAATTAACTCTAATAGTTTGGCTTGCCACTGCTATACCCTGATGCGTTCCCCTGACGGCCTACCCACAGCTTTGGAGAGACCATTAAAGCTATTTTATAGTTCCACTGATGGCCAGGAGAAAAGTATAAGGATAAGAGACATTGATGGGCTTAACCTGGAGGAAGCGATGCATGTTTTGAACCAAATAGTTTATCATAAGAATGAACATGTCATCCAGTTCAGAATCCTTCTACTACAAAAAGTGTTGAAAGAGATTGAAGAAACCAAAGCTGATGATGGGAATATAGCAGCAGTAAGGGATGTGCCCCCTAGTAAAAGGATTCAAAGTATATCCTAAGATGATCACAAACCCCATGCGTGTAGAATTCAAAAATGCAAAAGGGGATATCATTACCTTTTACTGGTCACAACTTGCTGCAACTAATGTGCCAGAAATCAAATCAGTCCTGGAAGCTTTGGAATCAAGCAGCAATGTCAACATTGTCAACTTCAAAAGACTTCTTCAGAAGGAGCTGGAATAGCTTTTAGCAGGAAGAGAAGACAACAAACTCCGGATTCTGATCAAAATCCAGATCAAATGAGACAAGGCCTTGGAAGTGACACTCAACTTATTGAATCAAGTCACCCATTGCCCTTTGTTTCAGCTAAACGAAAAAGGGGATCCTGATGTCTAAGAGTGTATATTTCTGTAATAGTTATAGGAAATACTTGTACAGTTATTTTCTTAGTACATACAAATACAATAGATTAGTTCAACCCAATTTTTTAATTTCTATTGCTAGTGTATAGTTTTGGTTTTGACATCATCATCAATGTATTAAGTAGATTTATGGTTATCAAAATGATAATCATAAATAGGGGAGATTGTTAGAGATTGATGTTTAGAGAATGAATTATGCATCTGTAAATACTTAAGGTATTTTATAAACCTTAATATATCTGCACAAGTTTTGCGTCCATTGATGATCAATTTAGTCATCAGGAGATGAACTGCACTTCACTAGGCAAGTCATCAGTTGGAACTTCTAAAGGACTTAATAGTGAAGAGAAATGTTTGTTGTTACTCAAAGTCATTTGAAGTGTTCCGCACATCAAACATTTCAAATAAAATCAACAAGCTTCAGTGATTAAACCGTCCCCCTTAAGTCTCTGTTTAGCCCTGAAGTTCTTGAAATTAGATTCAGGATCAATCCCAACTGCTCAACATCCATTCTCCTAAACCAGTCCATAATGACTGTGAACTGCGACCCATTTTTTAGTTGAACAGTGATTAACTTTTCCCTTTTGTTGTTGACCCTGATATTTATGCGTTTTATTGAGAACACAAATGTTAGATTCTTGCGCCTTTTGTCTCTAAGGGATTCAACTAGTGTGGGTGGTTCATACGTTATAGTTATAGGAGAAGGTGCTTGATCCTTGGCTTCAGATGACTTGGGTTTGGTGGCATCAAGGGATTTAGGATTTTCTTTGTCTTGATCCCCTTATGCACCCTTGGGAGGTTGAGATTTCTTTGGGTGAGGTTTCCTGGAGGGTCTTGGCCTGATACTCTTTCTCTTCTTTTCTTCCTAGAGGGTGAGAGATGGCTTCACCAGACATTTCTTCATCGGTAAATATTGCTCGACTATACTCAGAGTTGAGTAAATAGTTCATCATCGGCTTGAAACAATCATTTACCTCATCAATGTTAGAGAAACCCACATAGTTTGTGGGTGGAACCATCAGATTCCTTGGAAGTTGTTGAACATTGCTGGGTGCCATTGATGCTGTTTGAGATCTGAAGTTCTAGGGTTTCTGTGATTATGAGAGAGAAAGAGAAAAAGAAAGCTCGAGCGAATATCAGAGTCAGATTAAATGTTTTGAGGTATTTCAGAAAGAAAGAGAGAGAGAGAGAGAGTATAAATACCCGCCTTTTGACGTTTGAAAACCGTTCCTGAAAACATGCTATCAGGGTGTCGCATTAATTCTGTGGTGACACGTCATCAGGGATAAAATGATTCCTTGATGAATTATTATCACAAACTAGACACAATTCCCTAATGCAGTCAAAAGCCCTTTACCTGACCCTGATGTTTATTGTATATACATACCCCGACCCTGATGCACAGATCGGATACCCTGACCCTAATGTTTTGAGTAGAATACCCTGACCCTGATGTGCGAGTTGGATACTCTGACCATGATGCTTGAGTCGAATACCTTGACCCTGATGCTTGAGTCGGATATCCTGACCCTGATGCTTGAGTCGGATATCCTGACCCTGATGCTTGCGTCGAATACCCTGACCCTGATGCGTGAGTTGGATACCCTGACCCTAATGCTTCTCGACAGAGATCTTGATCTTGATGCATCAGACAAAAACAAACAAACACAAGCAAAACAACCGAAAATATATGTACATATTTACATTTTAACATACATAGTCACATATCAACTAATTTCATCAGGAATTCATGAGATGAGTTAGGAGTACTAGAACTTGGGCATTTGATAGTTTCTGTTGCTCTAACAACCTTTCTGTCAAATCTTTAGCAAGAGAATTGAATTTCATTTTGCATAATTTACCACACCCAGCTCTCCCATAAGATTGGAAAAGGTGGCTTCATCAAGAGCCTTGGTGAATATGTCTTCCAGCTGCTTGTTTGTTGGTGCAAACAGTAGTTCAATGGTTCGATTCATGACATGTTCCCTGATAAAGTGATATCTGATTTCTATATGTTTGGTTCTGGAATGTTGCACAGGATTTTCAGCAATGACAATGGCACTAGTGTTATCACACCTTATTGGAATTTTATTGAAATTCAGTCCATAGTCCATTAACTGGTTTTTCATCCATAGGATTTGTGCACAGCAACTTCCAGCTGCAATATATTCAGCTTCAGCAGTTGATATTGAAATTGAGTGCTGTTTTTTGCTGAACCAAGATACAAGCCTTCCTACTAAAAACTGACAGCTCCCTGTTGTACTTTTTTTGTCAATTCTGCATCCTCCAAAGTCAGCATCATAATATCCTAGTAATTCAAATCCAGACTCCTTTGGATACCAAAGTCCCAACTCTGTGGTGCCCTTGATATATCTCAAGTTTCTTTTCATTGCAATGAGATGAGACTCCTTTGGATCAGCTTGATATCTTGCACAAAGACATGTTGCAAACATAATGTCAGGCCTACTTGCTATTAGATACAACAATGATCCAATCATTCCCTATAAGTCTTCAGATCAACTTTTTTTCCATGCTTATCAGGGTTAATCTTAGCTGCTGTGGTCATTGGTGTCTTTGCTACTTTTGAGTCCTTAATGTCAAATTTCTTGAGAAGTTCTTTGGCATACTTTGTTTGATGGATATAAATCCCATCAGTGACCTATTTTATCTGCAGTCCCAAGAAATAAGACAATTCACTCATTAAGCTCATTTCATACTTGCTTTTCATGAGCTTGGAGGGCTTTTCACACAGTCTAGTGTCAGTGAATCCAAAGATAATAAAGTGCTTTTTCTAGTTTATAGACATGATTTGAGAATTTTGAACTTTTAAACCCTGGAGGTTGTTGGACATACACCTCCTATTCCAATTTCCCATTGAGAAAAGCACTTTTCACATCCACTTAATAAACTTTGAAGTTCGAATGTGCTGCACAGGCTAAGAAAATTCTTATAGCCTCAAGTCTGACTACTGGTTCAAAAGTTTCATCAAAGTAAATTCCTTCCTCTTGAAGATAACCCTTTGCAACTAGTCTTGCTTTGTTTCTTATAATAGTTCCAGCTTCATCCATGTTGTTTTTGAATACCCACTTGGTACCTATTATAATTCTATCTTTGGGTTTAGGCACCAACTTCCATACATGATTTCTTTCAAATTGATACAGCTCTTCTTGCATAGCCATTATCCAATCCGCATCTTGAATGGCTTCTTCAAATTTCTTTGGGTCTAATTGTGAAAGAAAACAAGCATATAGACATTCATTAGATGTTGCTTTTCTGGTTTGCACTTTCTTGTTTGTATCACCAATAATTAAATCGGTTGTGTGACTCCTAGACCATTTGGGATTAAAGATGTGTCTTGATGAGCTTGCTTGATTATCATCTCCTCCCCCTAAGTCTGTGCTCCCAGCTTCTGAGAAAACTCCCCTTGAGTTTATGCTTAAATCAGGGTTACAGTTATCCCCTGATGGTGCATGCCCTGATGGATGATCCCCTGATGGAGTATTCCCTGACATGTTGTCCAGGATATTAACTCTATCTATTATGTTTGGATTGACATCAGGGATGGTTAAATTCTCCATTTGTCTGCACTCATCAGCTTCATACTCTTGATAATTAGAATCATCTTCATTTTCAAATTTGAGTTCTTCATGAAAACCAAGGTCTTTAAGTCCAGAAATCTCTTGATCATCAAAAACTACATTTATAGACTCCATAACTACCTGGAGTCTCTTGTTGTAAACCCTGAAGGCCTTAGATGTTAGAGAGTAACCTAGGAAAATTGCTTCATCAGCCTTTGGATCAAATTTCCCTAAGTTCTCACCAAAGTTTCTTAATACAAAGCATTTGCATCCAAATACATGTAGGAACTTGATGTTTGGTTTTCTCCTTGTCATTAGCTTGTATGGTGTCATGTTGTGGGTCTTGTTGATCAAAGACCTATTTTGAGTGAAGCAAACAGTGAAAATTGCCTCAACCCAAAAATAAGTAGGAATTCTTTCCTTTGTTAGCATTGTTCTAGCAGCTTCTATCAGGGTTCTATTTTTTCTCTCCACTACACCATTCTGTTGAGGAGTCCTTGGAGCAGAAAATGTATGATTGATGCCTTTCTCCACATAGAATCCATCAACAACTGCATTCTTGAATTCAGTTCCATTATCTGTCCTCAATATTCTAACCACTGACCCTGACTCAGTTTCCACTTTCTTTATATGGTCAATGATTTGTTGAGGTACTTCTGATTTAACATTTTGAAACCTAACCCAAGTGTATCTGGTGTAGTCATCCATAATAACCATTGCAAATATTTTCTTTGACACTGACATTATGTTGATAGAGCCAAAGAGATCCATATGAAGCAATTGGCTTGGATCCTTGATCATTGTGGCTTCCTTGCTGACAAAGGATGATTTCCTTTGCTTCCCTTATTAACAAGCTGAACATAATCCTTCTTAAATGAATTCCACTTGAGGTAGTCCAGTTACCAACTCGATCTCTCTTCACCAAATCATTGATAGCTTTGTAGTTCAGGTAAGAGAGTTTCTTATGCCACAGTCTGCTCTCATCATGGGTTGCCTTGCTGTAGAAGCATGATTCTCCACTTACTGAGTTGAAATCAGCAATGTAAAGATCTCCTTTCCTTATTCCTGATAAGACCAGCTTCCTATGATCTTCATTTGAGATCAAGCACTGATCCCCTTTGAAAGAAATGATGTGTCCCTTGTCACATAGTTGACTTATGCTTAATAAGTTGTGCTTAAGCCCATCAACTAGTGCTATATTTTCAAATGAGATATCCCTATTTGTTGCTTTGCCATAACCGAGAGTTAATCCTTTGTTGTTATCACCAAAAGAGATCATTGGACCAACCTTTTCTTGGAACTCTATGAGCAGGGCTTTATTTCCTGTCATGTAACTTGAGCAGCCACTGTCTAGAAACCAGATTTGACTGCTTTTGAATTTTCCTTGCACACAAAGAACATTTAATTTGTTTTTGGTACCCAAGTGGCTTTGGGTCCTCTAGGTTTAGTCACAATTAATGGTAAAACAACTTTTTCATTATGTGAGACTTTTGGTTTTGGCAAATTAAAGACTTTCTCCTTTTTAGGAGCTACATTATATACGTCTGATTTAACAACAATTTTCTTATTTTTACCCTTAGGGGTGCATGCTTGAGCAGTTGGTAAATCATCAGTATTTAATATTGTGCTAGAAAAAATCTGTGGTTTTCCTTTACACTGAAAAGATAAATGATTATTGCTACCACAATTCCAGCACACTTTCCTAGGGGCTTCATGAATAGAGGTGTAATTACTAACTTTGTTTACATGTAGCTTTCCATTCCTATTCTTTTTACTATCCCCTGATAGGCCTTTATCCCTTGAAGGGCTATGATGGCCTGATGCACTCTTATTCCCTGATGACCGTGTATCCACTGATGCACAGTCTTATTCTTTCTTGACTGGGGGTTTGAGTGTTTTGGCACGAACAGATTTCTTGCCTCTCCCACACGGAAGCTTCACTCATTGGGAAAACATTCCATTTTTCTAACTTTGTTACAGCCTTCACAAATTTGATAGGTTGTATTGGCTTTTTTGCAAAGTTAGCTGCATTTTTAACCTCAATAGGAGGTTGCTTCACTAGAGTCTCTGCATAGCCTAAACTAGACTTCGGATCAGATTTCTGACAATTTAATTGATCATCCAGTTTTTTGCTAGACTTATTCCATTTCTTTATGACTTCCCTTTCTTGACTCAAAAGATTGGAGGTCCTCTCTTTTAACAACACAGTCAAGGAGATTTTTAGTCCTTGAGAGTTCTTTTTCAAGACTCTAAAGTCTAGAGAGTTCTGATTCTAAAAGAGTATTTCTAGCAGTCAAATGTTCATTTATTTTCTGCACTCTCTCAGTCTCAGCTACAACACTCCTTAGGGTGTCATAAAGATCTTTTATCTCACAAGCCATTTCCTTAACAGTTTTAACACAATCATTTTTAGACATGTTAGAGGAAATTTCAAGACTTACTTGTGAGTTGTTGCTGTCAGTGGATGAGGCCATCAGGGCTAGGTTGACATATTCTTCATTATCTTCTTCATCTGAGTCAGCCCAGTCCTTTCCCTCTACAATGTAGGCTTTTCCCTTCTTGGTGGCATTTAGAAGGTCAAAATATTTCTTCTTGTAATCCACATTAGCTTCCTTTCCCTTGGATTCACATTCCTTTGTGGCCTTGCGACACTCACTTGTAAAATGGCCCATCTCATTGCATTTGTAGCACTTTATTCTTGATTTGTCAATTAAGTTTTTAATGCTACTAGGTTTCTTTGTTGAAAATCTTTTAGATGCAAAAGGTTTTTGAAATTTTAGCTTGGAAAATCTCTTTGCAAGAAATGCCATGGTTTCATCCAGTTCTTCTAACTCTTCAGGAGTGTACTCATCTTCCTTTGAGAAAGCTTCATTGTCCCCTTCTTTTTCAACATCCCCTGACTGCTGCTTCATCAAGACACTTGGTCTTGCTTCTTCTTTATCCTTCTTGGCGGCCATCAGGGCTACAAATTTAAGCTTCTTGGCATCCCCTGACATTTCAGATCTTTGTTGAACTTTCAGTTCATATGTCTTTAGGGTGCCACAGAGCCTATCCAAGTCTAGGAGATTCATGTCCTTGGATTCCCTGATGGCTGTTGTCTTAGGATCCCATGATATGGGAAGAACTCTCATGAACTTTCTGTTCACATCTTTGTTGGCATAGATTTTCCCATACATCCTCAGGTCATTTACCAACCTGGTAAATTTGTCAAACATTTCAGTGAGTGTTTCACCATTTTTCATTGTGAACCACTCATACTGTTGTGTTAACAGTTGCAGTTTATTTTCCCTCACTTCTTCAGTTCCATCACATAGGATTTGGATGGTATCCCATATTGACTTAGACGTTGTAAGATTCATGATACTGTTTAGCATATCATCGTCTAAGCCATTATAAAGGATGCCTGTGACTTTTAGATCCTTCTCTCTTTCTTCTGGAGTCATTTCTTCATTAGTCTTTGGGACTAATCTTTCTGGAACACTGACTCCATTGACAACCTCTTAAGGAATGAGCTTATTAGGAATGTGAGGGCCTTCTTCTAGAATTTATAAGTATTCATCATCGATTGCTCTTACATGAACTATCATTCTTTGTTTGCAAAAAAATTACTTTCCCCTTTCCAACATGGGAACTTTGCTATTTCCAACTTTGTTAGTCATTTTAAACGATCATCTAGCAAGTGTAGTCTGCTAGTTGTCTATGGTACCGATTGTTAGAACAAAATAGGCTCAAGTATTTGTAGAAGGGGGGTTGGGGGGGGGGGGGGGGGAATACAAATACTCAAAAAATTTTTGATCTTAAAACACTTTGTTAAGCATGAATGGAAATAACTATAATATTAGAAAAACTTTAATGACTCTTAAAATAAACACTCAAGATTTCAAGTTAAAATAGTTGTATTAAAACTTGAGCTTTTTCTGAAAATCTGGTTAATCACAAATGTGATTAAATAGCCACAAATTCTATAATGAATTACAGCTATAATCTCACACTCACTAGCTTCTCTCTAGTGTTTGTGTGCTTCAATGTGTTGGTTGATCCGTTGGATTGATACTCTGTGTAATGGGAACTCTTTTGCATATGTAGAAGATCAGTAGTTGAACCCACGTGCTTGGACGTGCTTCTCTTTTCAACCTAGCCACATATATGTCACATCGATGTCCTTTTGGAATGATGTGTCAGATTGCTGTTGCTTTTGTTGCTTCTTTTTCTTCCCCTGATCTGCGTGCATTTAATGTTCGACAGTTGTCATTGGACTACCAAACTTCAAGAGATATCTTTCTAGTTTATATCTCTTGCTTCTATAACAAGCTTCATCGATTTGAGTGTAAGACCTGATGACGAGTGTATGCAACCATAACTATCCACTAACTACAAGCCCTGATGTGAACTTGATCAGTGCTTCTGGATCCCCTGATGACAAGTCCTGTCTGAGACTAGATCAGTGCTTCAAACTTCACTTGAGTTATCCAAGTGCTTCTTGATCCCCCGACGTTAGGACTCAAAGCATACACTGATGGCTTCCACTGATGCATTGTTGAGCATTCCCCCTAACGGGTTAGCTTGACACTATCATACCCTGATGATTTCCCCTGACAGGTTGGCATGTCACTGTCATGCCCTGACGCGTTCCCCCTGATGAGTTTGTCTTTCCACTGCCATACCCTGATGCGTTCCCCTGACGGGTTGGCCACATCTGCCACATGACTTTCCCTCTTTAGTCTTTTAACTAATATGTCATCTACATAGATCTCCATGTTCTTCCCTATGAGGGGCTTAAAGATTTTATTGAACAACCTCTGATAGGTCGCACCAGCTAGCATTCTTTAGGCCAAAATGCATTACAATATAACAGTATAGCCCTTGGTCTGTGACGAAAGATACCTTCAGGACGTCATCCGGGTCCATACGTATCTAATTGTATCCACTGAATGCATCTATAAAGCTTAGGAGCTCATGCCCAGTTGTACCATCTATTGAGAGATCGATCTTTGGGAGTGGATAACAATCCTTTGGGCACGCATCATTGAGATCTGTAAAATCAATATAGATCCTCCACTTTCCATTAGCCTTCTTAACCATTACCGGGTTAGCCAACCATTCAGGATACAAGATCGCTTCTATAAATTTCTCTACCAACAACTTTTCTACCTCGTTTCAAATTACTTCTTGTCTTTTTGGGGAAAACGTTCTTTTCTTCTGTTTAATAGGTTTCCTGCGGGGGTCCACGTTCAACCTATGGGCGATGACCTCTGGATCTATTCTAGGCATATCCAGTGCCGTCCATGAAAAAACATCTATATTCTCCTTTAAGAAGGAAATAAGCTTCTTCTTTATCTCCAAGTCCAACTGGGAACCCATGTAAGTCACTTTCTCTAGATTGGTGTTTTCCTAGTGAGACGACCTAGAACTTGTAGAAGGGGGGGTTGAATACAAGTTCTTACAACTTTTTCAAATTCTTGTTCTTTTAAGAAATTAAACTTTTTCAGCGGAATATAAAGAACAAGATCAAAACTCTATAAACAATTGCTTTTTATTGATTTAACAATTGATTACAAGTTTTCTAACAATCAAGACAAACTTTGATTGTCAGCTTCTATTCTGTATATAAAGAAAAATACAACTCTCTCAATTCTATACAGCTTCGTATTCCTATTCTGTAATTTTTATAATTACAGCTTCTAAAAAAAACTAAGTTACCAAAAACCTAGCTTCCTTATTCAAATCAAATACAATCTTTCCAATTGAAAGATTTCTAACAAGTTTCCTTGTCAGCTACGTCTTCAATAAAGTCTACGTGTGCATGGAAGACTTTCCTTCTTTGATTTGAACTCTAACTCCATCAGTGATTAAGTCCTCAACTAATCTCCGATGGCTTCTTTCATTAGTCCCTGATCGCTTCGAGTAATCTCCAATGCTTTACTTTGAGTAATCTCCGATGCTTTACTTCGAGTAATCTCCGATGCTTTAGCTTTAGTCGCTGATGACGTTAGCTTTTAATCTCCGAGGTATTGTATTAGTCACTGATGACGTCAGCATTAATCTCTGACTCTTTAATTCCAATCCCCGATGACATAAGCTTTAATCTCCGATGAACAATCCTTCAATCTCTGATGAACAAAACTTTATTCTCCGATGAAGGATTCTTCAATCTCCGATTAAGAAAACTTTAATCTCCGATGGGCAAAGTCCAATCTCTGATGAATAAAAACTTAGTCTCTGATGAACTTTTCCCTTAATCTCCGACAAGCCAAATTCAATCTTCGAAGGACTAATAAATTTAAAACAACTTGTTGAACAAACTCAACAAGTATTCCAGCAGTACATACAAATGAACTAAATCTATCTCTTTATTATAATGACTAATTTACAAACAAGAGATACTACTGCTAGCTACAAAACTAAAGTGTTACAAACCAACACTTTTCTGTACATTTGTATTCCTAAGTATTCTAAAGACAATCATCATCAAATGTTCATAAAACCTAACAATTGGTATCACTAATGAATACTTTTTCCAGCTCTTCCACAGGCTCAGCCCTTTGCTCTCGCGTCTCATCCCTTGAGTCTAGGGTTTCTATGGGCATTACCTGTTTCACATCTCCACCAATTTTCAATGCCATCAAATACCAGGTACGGGCTTGCTTTTGATCCACCTTGATTACCGCCACTCCTTTTGGGGTTGGAAACTTCAATTTTAAATAGAGAGTAGAGGGGATGACTTTAAATTGGTTAAGCGTTGTCCTTCTGAGGATAACATTGTATGAAGATGACGCTTTTACCACAAGAAAGTTCACATCATTGTTACTTGCTTAGGTTTTCCCCCCATAGTGACGGGGAGTGAAATAGAGCCTTCTATTTTGTTTCTACCCTAGTGAAACAGTATAATGGGGCAGGAGATGGAGTGAGTTGGGCATCATCATATCCCATATCTTTGAAGGCTTGATAATACAAGACAGCAACGCTGCTGCCATTATCTACTAGCACCCTTTTAATGAGAAAATTTCCAATCGTTACCTCAATCACCAACGGGTCATCATGTGGAAACTTTACCCCTTCAAGATCTTCATCACCGAATGTTATTGGCATGTCCATCCTAGCTTTCTTAGGGGAAGCTTTAATAGCCATCACCTATTTGACATAAGCTTTCTTTGATGATTTTCAATGTCCTCCAGTTGTTGGCCTCCCTGAAGTTACGTTAATCACTCCTCATTGGGGCTGGTTTACACGCTCCTAATTTTATGGTCGTTCTTGCCTATCTCTTTCCCTCTCTCTTCGAGGTTCAAGATGCTCTCTTTGCACATATCGGGTTAATTGTCCCCTCCTTATGAGAAATTCTATCTCATCCTTCAGCTGTTTGCAGTTATTGGTGTCGTGATCATGATCTTTGTGAAATTGACAATATTGAGAAGAGTTCCTTTTTGAAGCATCAGTCCTTAAGGGCTTCGACCATCGAACATATGGCTTTGAGGCAATTTCCATGAATATTTGGCTTCTTGGCTGGGTCAATGTGGTGTACTCATTGAACCTTTGGCTTATGGTTTTTCTTCGGGAAAGAAGTTTCCCCTTTAGCCCTTTTTGTTGAATCCGAGATTTTTACCTCTTCCATTCTTCGCTTTCTATCATCATTCTTTCCGATTTCTTTGACGAGCGACTCCTGCACCACCATATACTTTCTAGCTCAGCCTTGTAGCTCAGTCATTGTAGTGGGGGGCTTCTTAGCCAAACTCATCTTCAGATGTTCATTAGTTGTCCCGTTGGTTAGTGCCACAATGACAACAAATTGATCTAAACTCTGAACTTTTAAGGTCTCCTTAGTAAATCGGGACACATAGTCCCTGAGGTTTTCACCTTCTTTTTGACGCAGATTCATTAGGAAAGCTTAGCTTTTCGCGTGCATCTTTCCCCCGATAAATTGGTTGACAAATAATTGAGCAATTTGCGCAAAAGAGCTAATCGATGCCAGGGGAAGCTACCTATACCATTCCTAGGTCGGCCCCTTCAATGTTTGTGGAAACACTTTACACTTGATAGCATCTGATGGATTCATGAGCAAGAGAGTTGCCTCAAATTGCTGCACATAACTGGTGGGATCGCCCATGTTGTCATATTTTTCTACAATATGCATCTTAAAGCTATCCGGGAGTGGTTCATCCATAATGACTTTGATAAAGGGTGGGGCGACTGCCCTGTAAATTGATGTGGATGTAGTCGCGGGTTTAGCAAAGATACCTGTCTTAGGGACAACTGTGGGCTCACGATATCCCTGATTCGCCAGTCTTTGCTCCAACCGGCGTTGCACCTCTCTTTCTATGGCTTCTTCGACAACATTGCCTTGTTGAGGTTGAGAATTTATCGAGGGTTCCCTTTCTCAGTCCCTTTTATACTCTTCCAGTCTACTCTACAATTGCATAAGACTCACCTGAGGATCTTCATATCTTCCTGGGGGTGGCTGGCTTCTATGTTCTTCCCTTCTCTGGAGCCTACCCCTTAGGTTCTCTTGAGGGGTAGGGACCCAACCCATTGACCTCCTCCTTTCCAAATTATAGCGTAGATCTCGCGAATGTCTATGTTTATTGTCTTTGGATTTAGAATCGACATCATAAGGACCATTGTGGGTCCTTTGCGCTTCCTCGACAAGGTTTCTTTGTGTCCCCCTTAGGGATCTTCCCTGGTGCTTTATCTCTTCATGTGCTGGCTGAGAGTTAATTCTCTCCCCCCTAGATTTAGTTGTACCTCTTGTTCTTGGAGGGGAGGCATACCCAATTGCCTTTCTAGTAAGGATACACCCTCTCTATCACACGCAACTGACCGACTATTTACCATGACTTTTCGTTCTTTCCCACAGACGGCGCCAATATGATACGTCAAATTTACGTACCTAGGGTTAGGATTGTAAAATATCCTAGGTGTTGAGGAACTTAGACCGCGAATTTAATACCCTTCTCCACCTGCAAAAAAAAATCTTCCTAGAACCGTGTGGTTCAGCCCTTTGGAAGACTCTCGAGTGTGTCTGTTAGCCAAAGATTTTTTAGTGATATGTAAGTGTTGTATGTAAATAACAATGTACCTGGTAATGTGTGGTCTAACATGTATTTATACATATGTGGGTCACCAGAGTCCTTCTTGGATTACAATATCAAGTCCTACTTGGATTATAATATCAAGTTCTTCTTGGATTATAATATGAAGTTCTTCTTAGATGATGATTTTGGTAGTTTAGGAGGTTTCCACCCCCTGTTACTACCATCTTTTTGATAAAGACTCAAAAAGAGATATTTATCCATTTATTATCTCTGTCCTATCTTAGGTTCATTAAATATAGACCCTCTAGTCATTATGGATCTCTTGGGTGCCAGTACGATGGTCTATTAATACTTGCGTAACATTTATTATACTCAGGGCTATTTATTTTACCCATATCAAACACCAACATTTCAATAACGTTTGTATATATGCATGAACATTGAACATCAACATTTTTGATCAAAAACAGTTGAGGTATATGGGATAAAATTAATTAATTTGATGTAGAGAAAATAGTAAGCAAAATACATTTTGCTATAGTATAGTTGGTCCGAAAACCGTTGATGATGCTTAAAAGCGTAGACAATTTCATACCCATGAATTTGGTTCCTTTCTAAAATAGTCCATGTTTGTTTCGGATTATCAAATTATGTATTGTTGAATCGAACCCAACAATTAAACACACTTAAATGAGAAAATTAGTTCAAAAATAAACAAACTCAATTATTATACATCTAGATTTTTTTTTTATAGTACTAATATTTCTTTTAAAGTTTGAACCATCATCTAGATTTATTAAAGTAAGTTTGATGCCTAACAATCTAGCAAAAAACCGACCTGAGACCGTTATGAAACTGCTATTCTTGAAAAGGCCCTTGAACCCCATTGCTTTGAATTTTTTAAATTCGAGTTCCAGACAAGTGCAGACACTCAATTTTTTAAATTTGAATAAGACAAGCATAGACTGAACTATGTGGCATTGTGGGTTTTGAATTGTTAGTTGGCAATTATCTATTCCCTCTGTTTGTTATTTTCGCAATATTCATTTGTTAACATACACTGAACTATGTGGCACTGTGGGTTTTGAATTATTAGTTGGCAATTATCTATTACCTCTGTTTGTTATTTTTGCAATATTCATTTGTTAACATAGAAAAATTGATGATGGAAAACAAGTTTTATAGATATAATGCAAATGACTTAGAAAAAAATTCCAAATTCTATACGCTTGAACCTTTAGAGTAAAAACTTAACGGAATTTTGCCCTAAGAGAGGCTTATTTTGCGTGCACTAAACCATCTAAAGATAGAAAAAAACATGCTTCTCCAAAGTTGTAACTTTCTAGATTATTAAAATATCATAAGATAATCATATTGAAAGTAATAAGAATTCCTCTGAATATAAAAATAAGCAATTTTTTGCATCGTTCCTGCACATCCGCATTCGTTAAATCTAAGGACCTCTAGTTATTGTTTTTTCATATAACATATTCATATATTTACTGATACTCCTAAAAGCAACAAAAAAAACATATCTTTCAGAATATATGTTTTTTTCGAAGCATAAAAAATATATGAATATGTTAACTGTCTTAAAGAAAATAAAAGAGAAAAAACATGAATAAGAGAATATGCTTGCGTGAGACACTAGTTATAAGCTTTTTAGTTGCTAGGATTTTTCATATAAATTATTCTCAAATACCGCTTAACGTAATCTAAGACAATATCTTATCTTGGTTGCTTTTAAGAGCATCAAAAAACATATTAAGATGGACTGAACGATATATTTTCAAATATATTATTTCTTCATATAGCATATTCACATATTTTTTTGATGCTCCTTCAAAAAAACATTTGGATATATTAACTATCATAAAGAGAGAAAAAAACATGGGTAAGAGAAGGCGCTAATGACGGACTTCTCATTAGATTCTTTTAGTTGCTAAGAATTTTAACTTAAATTATTTTTAAATACCTCTTAATGTAACTTAAGATAATTTGTTATCTTGATTGCTTTTAGGAGCATCGAAAAACATATAAAGATGGAGTGAACAATAATTTTATGCTCCTAAAAGCATAAAAAAAATAAATGTTATTTCAAATATCTCTTTTCAAATATATGTTTTTTTTAATGCTTTTAGGAGCTTCAAAATGCATATGAATACGTTAATAGTTGTTAGGTTTTTAACATTTGATGATGATGATTATATTTAGAATACTTAAAAATACAAATGTACAATTAGTGCTAGTTTATAATAGTTAAGTTTTTGTAGTTGGTAGTTTACTCTCTAATTGTTGTAATATATTTTTGTAAGAGACTAAGTTAATTTGTATTGTAAGAGACTACTAGAACTACATTGGAGAATTCAACAAAGTTAGAGGTTATGTTTAGTCTATCAGAGACAAACTGTTAGAGACTGAAGATTTATTGAAGTTAGTCAAGCTTGTCTGAAACTAAAGTTAAGCTTATCAGAAACTAAATTAAGCCTATCGGAGACTAAGCATCATTTCATCAGAGACTATTGTTGAAGCCATAAGAGACTAAAGTGAAGATTACTTCTTAATGCAGTAAAAAGTTCTAATTCAAATAGAAGTTGATTTCAACATGGACAAAAGAGTCGTGTTGAAGTCAATGCTGATTAGGAAATATATACCAGAGGTGATTCTATTGAATTAGATAGAGAGAAAAAAACTATTCAAATTGAAAATATAATGATATTATCAAATATGATTAGAAGCTAAATTACGATTCAGAATTAGAAACTGTAATTGAATTTACAAAAATACAAGAAGTTGTACGATTTCATTAATTTGTATTTATACGGTATAAAAATGGAAGCTAATAATTGATTTGTGATTGTTAGAATTTATATTCAATTGTTAATCAATAAAAAACAATTGTTTTACAGATTTGTCTTATTCTTTACTTTCTGCAAGTTTAATACTTTAAAGAATAAGAATTCAATAAAAATTTCAAGAACTTGTATTCAATTCTCCTTCTACAAGTTCTAGGTTATCTAACTGGGACACCAAGTGGTATCAAAGCTTGATTAACTAAATTCAAGTTAATAGATCCAAAGATGGCTAACGACGAAGGAAGTAGCTCCAACATGATGAGTTATGTTGGGAATCGTGATGATGGAGCCAAAATTCTAGTATTAAAGAGAGAAGAATATCTGATCTGGAAATAAAAGATGTATATGCACTTGAGGGCTACTGACCCTGATTACATTGACAGAATTAAAAAAGGTCCATATCAGCCAAGAAAATTTGTTCCTGCAAAAACAGTGGATGAAACAATAATGGCTGAGCACTTTGAGCTTGCACTTGAAAGTGATTACGCTATTGAAAACAAGGTACAAGTGTTGAAAGATGCTAAGGTGATGAACATACTCTATAATGGATTAAATAAAAATATGTTCACAAGCATCATCAACTACACTACTTTAAAATAGATCTGGGACACCATCAAGGTCCTGTGTGAGGGGACAGACTAAGTCCGAAAGAATAAAAGGTCATTGTTGACTCAACAGTATGAATTATTTCAAGCAAAGCCTGGTGAACCAATAACATCAATTTATGACAAATTCAATGCTTTGATGAATGACCTGAAGATTCTTGGAAAGTCTTATGATAATGAAGATGTCAACACCAAATTCATGAGGGCTCTTCCACCAAGCTTGGATCCAAAGACAATTGCAATAAGGGAAGCTCATGATTTGGATACCCTTACACTGGACAGGCTCTACGAAAAACTGAAGACATATGAACTTGAGGTATAACAAAGGCAAAAGATGCACGACAGAGACAAATGAGCTGCATTGATGGTTGAGACTAAGATGTCTCATGAGGAGTTTGATGATAAAACCTACATTGCAAACTCTGCTGAAGAGGGTGTTAGAACTGAATAAGTTCAAGTGTTTGTAGAAGGGGGGTTGAATACAATGATTACAAACTTTTCTCTCTTTTAAAATTTAATCTACAACGGCTGAAATAGCTACAACGATCAGAAAAACTTTACTGAATTTAAAATGAATACACAAGCATTCAAGTTAAAATAGTTGTATTATAACTTGGTGTTTTTCTGGAAATTTGTTTAATCACAAAGTGATTAATAGCTACAATTTTGTAATAAATTACAGCTTCTCTTTTTCACTCACTAGTTGCTGATTTTTCTTTAAATATTTCTCTCAAGATCTATTGCAAAGCTTCTTTCTAGTGTGTGAGTGTTGTGGCTTCTTGGTTGTTTCGTGTAACAACTCTCTTTGTATATGTAGTAGATCAGTTGTTGAATCCACATGCTAGACGTGCTGCTTTTTCAACATAACCGTAGTATGTCACATCATTGTCCTTCTGGAGCAATGTGTCAGACTGCTTTTGGCTGGTGTTGCTTCTTTTTCATCCCCTGATCTTCATGCATTTATTGCTTGAGAGTTGTTATTGGACAACCAAACTTCAAGGAATATTTTTCCAGTTATATCCAAAGCTTCCGTGCCAAGTATCAATGATTTGCTTGTATGTCCTGATGACGAGTGGACTAGATCATAACGATCCACTGAAGACAAGCCCTGATGTTGACTTGATCAGTAATTCTGGATCCCCTGATCACAAGTCCCTGATGGAGACTTGATCAGTGCTTCACTACCCACCAATGTCAAGCCCTGATGGAAACTTGATCAGTGCTTCATTATTCACTGATGTTGAGACCTTCTTGTATCCACTGATGACATTTACTAATGAGTTCCCTTGATGGGTTGATCCTTTGATGTCATCCCCTGACATGTTCCCCTGGCGAGGTCATCCCCTGACACAGTACTTTAGGCTTCCCCTGATGGATATTTCACTAATGCCTTATTAAAAATACTTGTATTCTTAATCACTGATATTTTGTTGACTTTGCCTGGAATGTCTGATGTGCGGAATACCCAAATTCTTTTAAGTAACAACAATCATTCCCTGACATTGTCAAGTTTGTTGAAGTTATCACTGATGACTTGCCTAGTGTAGTAGTTTATCCTCTGATGACTGGTTTGTCCATCAGTGGATGCAAAACTTGTGCAAATATACTAAGGTTTGTAGAATACCTTGAATACTTACAGATGCACATTTATTTCTTTATTATATAATTATCATCATTAACATTTATATCTAACAAAGGGTTTGAATCTGAAACGGGTGATGACAATGGAGGAATTCATGGACTTCATGGTGAAACAAGTTAAGAAATTCAGAGCTAGTAGGTGTTGGGTATAGGTTATTGCCTATTTGTAAAGTAGGAATAAATAACATTATGAGCATTGTCAAATTTGGAAAAACTATGAGCATTATGACTGTCAAATAACTATGCAATTGTTTTTGAAGCATTATGAGCATTGTCAAATAACTATGCAATTGATGTGAAATTGTTTTGTCATTGAAGTTCAAAATCATGCGGAAAAGAGTTAGAATTCTTGAAGGTGTTTCAAGAATAACTGTCACCAAAGTTAGTTTGGTTGTCGCCAAGCTCTACACACAAAAGTTCAACGCCAAACTGACTGTCACCAAAGTCAGTTTGGCTATCGCCAAACTTTGTGCAAAATACTTTAACGACAAAGTTATTTGACCATCGCCAAAGTCAAATGACTATCACCAAAGGTGTCGAGTAATTTACTCTAACGCTAAAGTATTGGGGCATCAAGGGATAAAATGACTATTGCCAAAGTACTCGGCGTCAGGGGATAAAAAGGCTATGACCAAAGTGCTCAATATCAGTGGACAAAAGCCTAGCGCCAAAGTATAGATAAAAGACATAGCTCCAAAGTGAGTAACATCAAAGATTAATGAACTCAACGCCAAAGTCTACTTTTGACCATCGCCAAAGTCCACCGATTTCGTGCACCAAAAGGAATGATGACTTCGCACGACATGACAGAGCTACAGAAATAGGAAAGAAAAGTGATTGGAATTTTCGGCTACTTTTCTAAATCCTGTTAAGTCTACATCAATCGAAGCAATAGGGAAAAGAGATGGAAAACTACTACAAAAAATCAAGAATGGACAAAAAGAAATGTTTATATATGTTTACTGTACCAACTCCTGTTTGCATATTCTTGTACGCTTCAATGTAAAGAAAGAGTGCTACATAAGAAATATGTCTATAAATAGACAACCTCTTTCTATAAAAAAAAAGTGAGAGAGAACACAAGAGATACAAGACACACATACATAGAAAAGATACATATTCAATAGATAGTTTTCTCTCTTGTAATAGAAATTGAAACTCTCATTTTTCAGAAAAGGAAGCTGATTGGTTGTGGCAAAACCTAGAGATTAATAAACTTTATTAGTCTTGAAATTTCTATATTGTTTTTAGTTCTCTGTTATATTCTTTCTCTTTAACACACATAAGCTAGAACAAAATACAATACATGTTCATCCCTTTTATTCATTGTTTGCAAAAATTTTGAAAAGTTAAAGAGTATTGTATTCAACCCCCTTTCTACAATACTCATCCAGGAAAAATAATTGGTATCAGAGCAGGACAATTTTCATTAACATGTGAAAGATCCAAGATGAGTACCAAAAAGGTTGCAAGCATCAACCTGTCACTGAGACTGCACACACAGGGTCTCACATTAATGCTTCTCTTTTCTCTACTCAAGAGGACCAACCAATACTCAAATTCTACTCTTATTCTTTTTTCTTCTCTCTTTGATATTTCTTTAGAAACAATGGAAATTTCATAATTCTATTGGTTTTAGATTCTCTGATAATTCAATCATCAGAGAAGCTAATTCTTGAAGCTAAAACAAATAGTAGCTCTCAACTCATCAGTGGATAATAAAAATGTTATTTCTTAAGCATCCACTGATGAAAAATACTTACTTCCTACATTTCCTACACCACTCCAGGTCATCTATAGCAGAAAGATTTCATATTTCTAGTGAGCATGGGAGAATCCAAAATGAGAGTAGACCTTGTGTCTGAAAAAAAAGGTGAGGAGGAAAACTTAAAAAAAAAGAATGAGTGTGAGTGGTTGACTTGTAAAAGTCAGGCAAAAGGAGAGGGTGTGAGCAAGGATCAGATCCTTGAAGAAAAGAATAGAGAGAAATTATTCACACACTACTACCTTTGCAGCTTGTATTATCTGATCACCATTCTGATCAGACACCACAGGATACTGAGAGAAAAAATTGTGTGTGTTTGGTTGTATGCAAGTAACACAAGATTATTGGATGATACAATAGCACACCTCATACCAGAATATTTATCTCCCATGGATCAAGTGCAACTGTAATCACATGATGTTTTTGAAGCATTGATCAACACAAAGAAAGAGAAAAATGAAGCTCCAACACTTCATAATCAATGGTCTTCAAACTAAACTCAACATTTCTTCTTACTAGTCAACCTAATCTGGTTATTTCTACCCTCAAACATTAAGACGCTGATGTCAAAAAGGGGGAGAATGACTAGGTAAAGGGGAACAAAGAGTAATTCTAATAAAGACAAGGGGAGAATTATTAAAGATCTTAACAAATTGATGGCTGAGCATGGAAGAATTGAAACAACAAAGACTATGAAGCCATCACTGTTAAGTTCATGTGCAATTATGTTTTCACATGTTTAATTTCAATTCTAAGTAGTGATGTTATAAGGTTATGTTTTGACATCATCATTAAACCTTGATTTATGTCTATCATTGATAATCATAAATAGGGGAAGATTGTTAGGAATTATAGCATTTAATGATGATGTATAACAGTTAAAATTGTTAGATTTTGTAATTGTACTGAAATTGAAAGTACAGTTGGTTTTGTCTAAATATTATCCCCTGACAGTATAAAATGCTCATCAGTGGATGATAGACAAACTAGTGGAAGGTATAAAATGCTCATCAAAGAGATAGCTCAGAGGATATTTCATCACAAGAGCCATAAGAAGATATTCTACAACAGCTGATGAACAAAGATTGAAGATTGATGAACTCGACTGGAATTTGACTATCGCCAAAGTCAGCACAATGTACTTGAATGCCAAAGTCATTTATCTATCACCAAACTCAAATGACTATCGCCAAAGTCGTCGGGTAAATAAAAAATAGCGCCAAAATTTAAATGACTATTGCCAAAGTCATCGGGAAGTCTCACAATCACTGAAGTTAAGTTTACACAACACCAAAGTAGTCAGGTAATCAACAATAGCACCAAAGGCTCACAGTCAATGAAGTCAAATTTACTCACTGCCAAAGTCATCAGCTAATCTTCATATGTGCCAAAGTCCAAAGCAAAATTGTGAAGCGCCAAAGTGTTTGTGAAGTGCTAAATGGTTTGTGAAGTGCCAAAGAGCTCGCTATCAGTGGTTAAAAGACTCAGCACCAAAGTTTGTTCATCGGTGGATAAATCCATCAGGGGATAAATCCTCCATCAGTGGATAAATCCATCAGCAAATAATTTCGTCATCAGTAGTTAAATTTTTCATCAATTGATATTGAGGATGACATATGGCTGAGTTCACCAATCCATCCATCAACACAAGTTAAGGAGTTGGAATTAAAATAAATATGGTGGTCTAATAAGGAGAGATTGGCTACCAAAGAAGCTTCAAGAATGATAAGTTATACATACACATAAATGCGAATAAAGATGCAAGTGTGAAAACTGCAAGTCGCAAGTGTAAAAACTGCAGAGATAACTTATGAAAACTTGAAGAAGAAATTTGTGGAAGCTGGACCAATAAAATCCAAAGAAACTCATAGAGATAAGTTATATACTGTAGTAACGTATCTTGGGAACTCCAAAAGGAAAATAAAGAAGCTAGTTTAGTGAATATATATACCAGAAAAGTCATAGAATAAGCTGGCATGGAAGCAAGGTTGTACAAAGGAGAAAGTTATGTGATAGAGCTCCAAACACCAATAAACATCAAAGAAATTTATAAAAGCAACTAAAAGTAGAAGCTTGGAGAACATGGAAGCTGTGTCTATAAATAGACACAGAGCAACTGAGATAAAAAACAAAAGAAAGAGAAATTTGAAAATCATACATCTCAGAACACTTCTTATCTCAGATCAAATAGCAACTGTAATAAATTTACAGAGAGACAGAGAAACAAGTTTTCATCAACACTCAAAATCAACCTATCACTACTTTTACGAAGAAAGATAAAAATTCAACAAATTTTGATGAAAAGAGTTCAACCAAGAGATTGAACATAGGTTTCATAACAAAGACTCAACTAAACAATAGACTAGAGAAATTGGCAGAGTTTAAGGAAGAAATACAATTGGAGTCTAGCAGTGTAAAAGAAATAAGAATGGAAAGATAGGTATTAATAAGTACACTAACTATACTAGAATGCCTGATACTCCTAGAAAAACATGTTATATATGTGGTAATCCCAATCACATTGCCATACACTGTAGGAGTAAAAATAGAGTTCTTGAATAGGAGATTGGGCCAACAAAGATAGCTAAAACTAAATCACATTTAAATAGGTCTAATCATCTTTGCAATAATTGTAAATGAACTAATCTTGACAGTCTCTCTCCTCATAGAAGCAAGACTAATGATTGTCCATTAAAAGTCACAAATTCTAAAAGACAATCAACTCCATCTATGTTTAGTCTTGAATCCAAAACTAGTGAGAAAGGACCCAATAAAGTCTGGGTCCCAAAAAGGTCTAACTAGTAATTCTTACTATGTAGGGCAAATCGAAAAGATCATGGTTCTTGGACAGTGGATGTTCAAGGCGTATGAAGAAAGGAATGGTCCTAAGGCAACCTTTAGAGATAACAGTAAAGGCCATACAAAGGGCTCTGTCAATGTTGAACAAGGAGGTGTCATCTTTACAGAAGTATCACTAGTTGATGACTTAAAATACAAGCTACTGAGTGTTAGTCAACTATGTGATAAAAAATACCATGTCACCTTCAAAGAAGACCAATGCCAGGTTTATGACAAAAGGACTGGAGATGTGATTTTGACAGGGAAGAGAAAAGGAAATCTATACACTACAAATCTAATCTTTGCTGCTAATCAAGTCACATGCCTCTATAGTAAAACCTCTGCTAATGAAAGCTGACTTTGGCATAAGAAGTTTTCCCACCTTAACTTCAAAAACATCAACACTTTGGTGAGAAATGGATTAGCAACTGACATTTCACAACTGGAGTTTACACAAGATGGTTTCTGTGATTCACGCCAGAAAGGAAAGAAAAAAAATGTCATTCAAGAGTAAACCAACAACATCAATTATTGACCCATTACATTTACTACACATGGATTTGTTTGGTCAAATAAATGTGATTTCAATCTCAAGGAACATATATGCACTGGTTATAGTGGATGATCACACAAGGTATTCTTGGGTAAAATACCTTCACACAAAGGATGAAGCCTCTTAATTGATTATTGATCATATCAAGAAAGTAGAAACTGAGTTAGGAAAGAAAGTAAGGGTTATAATTAGTGATAAAGGAACAAAATTCAAGAACTCCCAAGTCAATGAATTTTGCATTGAGAAAGGAATAACTAATCAATTCTCAGCTCCTAGAACTCCACAACAAAATGGAGTTGTGGAAATGAAGAACAAAACCCTTATTGAAGCAGCACAAACAATGCTAGAAGAGTCCAAGCTTCTTCGAACCTACTTCTAGGAAGAAGCAATAAGAATTGCTTGCTTCACACAAAACAGGTCCTTGATCAACAAGACCTACAACAAAACACATTATGAGCTGATGACTGGGAGAAAACCAACTCTCAAGTTTCTTCATGTGTTTGGTTGTAAGTGCTTTCTTTTGAGAGACTTATCAAAGACTAGAGGAAAATTCGACAATAAGTCTAATTAGACAATATTCTGAGGTTATTCTCTATCAACTAAAGTATATAAAGTTTATAATCTAAGAACAAAAGTCATTGTGGAGTCTGTGCAAGTAGCATTTGATGATAGCAAGTTTCCAAGAATGATTGGTCAAGGTCTACATGAAACTCTCAGATTTGAGAATGAATTGGATATATGGAAAGACCTATCGGAGACTAATCAATAGCCCCAAGATGACTATGTCCCTTCAATGAGTGAGGGGGAGTTAACGGTTGTGTATGAAGCACCAAGGATTAATACTCCATCAGAGACTAGAGTATTAGTAACAAATGAACCAGAAGAGACTGGTGACACAAACGCACAATCGAAAACTAATGGAACACTAGAGACTACTGAGGAAAATGGTCAAGAAGTGACTAACAACTCAGGGGGAGCTAATGATCAAGAAGTCACTGGTTTAGGGGGAGCAGTCTCTGATCCAACAAATAGATTGGACAATGTTCATCTAAAAACTGAAGCCTCATCTTCAAGATAGAATCTGCCACCTGCAAGATCATGGTTGAAAGACCATACACCAGATTTAATAATTAGAGATTTAGAGGAAGGAGTCAAGACAAGAAGTTCAACACAGAAAGAATGTTTTTATCTCAGTTTTCTTTCAAAAATTGATCTAAAGAAAATTGAAGAAGCACTTCAAGATCTTGACTGGTAATTGCCATGTAAGAAGAACTAAACCAATTCACAAGGAATAAAGTCTAGAGATTGGTGCCCAAACCAAGGAACTGATCAATAGTTGGTGCCAAGTGGGTCTTTAGAAACAAGTTAGATGATGCTGGTACAATTACAAGAAATAAGGCAAGACTGGTAGGAAAGGGCTATTCTCAAGAAGATGACATTGACTATGAAGAGACCTTTGCACCAATTGTAAGACTTGAAAAAATAAGGATTTTCCTATGCAAAAAATTTTCAAAGTTAATGTAGTCTAAATATGAAATAAGTATGATGGGTGAATTAATATTTTTCTAAGGATTACTAATAAAATAAGCAACTGATGAAATTTTCATTAGTCAGTCTAAGTACATCAAGGACTTACTAAGAAAATTTTATCTAGCTGATTGTACATTTGCAAAAACATCCATGGCTACTGCCACTAAGCTAGATAAGGATACCAAAGGTAAGAAGGTTGATATAACTAACTATAGAGGCATGATAGGCTCACTTTTATATCTAATTGCAAGTAGACCTGATATAATGTTTGCTACATGATTATGTGCAAGATTTCAAGTTGATCCTAATGAGTTATACTTAATTGTTGTTAAAAGAATACTCATATATCTAAAGGGTACCCTAAACCTTTGGTTATGGTATCCTAAATAATATGATTTTAAACTAATTGGCTATTCAGATGCTGACTATGCAAGATGTAAGCTTGATAGGAAAATCACTAGTGGAAGCTGCCAATTTCTTGGAGGCAAACTTGTTTCTTGGTTCAGCAAGAAACGAAATTCAGTTTCAACCTCAACGACTGAAGCTGAATGCATTACAGCAGGAAGTTGTTGTGCTCAGATCTTGTGGATCTAAAATCAACTCTTAGACTATGGTATGACTTTATCCAAAATTCATATTTATTGTGATAATACAACTACCATAGAAATAACTAAAAATCCAATACAACATTCAAGAACAAAACACGTTGACATTAGGTATCACTTCATTAGAGAATATGTTAATGAAGGTACCATTGAATTGCATTGGGTTACAACTGATAAGCAACTTGCTGACATATTCACCAAACCTTTCGATGAACCTACATTCACTAGGTTAGTCTATGAACTAGGTATGTTGAATTATGCTTCTAAAAGCTAAGTAAATTCTTAAACTTCAAGTTCTTATCGCCTTAAAAGCTAGAATTTAATTTTTGGTTTACAAGGTTGAAGCTACTTTTCATGGGTAGAAATTAAGAAGCTAATAATCATTGAATTGATTGTTAGATAACTTTGGAAACAAAGTTGTGGCAGAGACTAAGGAATAGAAGTGATGAAATATTACTTCTTATTTATGTTCAAAATATTAGTCTGTGATAGTTCTTTTGTACTAGTCTTTAACAAATCAAATTGAACTATCAGAGACTAGCTCAACTTAATTAGTCTCTGAGAAAAATCAAGAAAGAGACTAAGATAATCTCTGATAGTTCTTTTTACTAGTCTCTAACAAGTTAAATTGAACTATCAGAGACTAACTGAAATTAGTATCTAAGAGTAATTGAGTGAGAGACTTAATTAGTCTCTGATAGTTCTTTTTCAATAATCTCCAACAAGTCAAAAATGAACTAACAGAGACTAACTAAACTTAGATTCTGATAGTGATATCATAGACTAACTAAACTTAGTCTCTGATAGTGATCAAGGAAGAGACTAAGATAGTCTCTCATAACATACTTTAATAAGGGCAAAAGAGTAAGTAACCATATATTTTTTTAATCTCTGAAAAACCGATCATTATTTATTGAATTGCAAATGTTTCTGAACTCTAGTAAGGGATAAAATGAAATTCAACTGCAATTCTATTCATTCAAAGAACTTTATCTCTCTCTCTGATATCTGTGTGATCTAACTATTTGCAAAGATTTTTTTCAAGTTTTTCACAAGTATCAACAATGGTATTGAAGTCAGTATGTTTCAAGTTCGGTGACTTCAAATTCATCAAAACCAACCATGCTGGAGTTACCGAAAAAAATGAGTTTGAAGCACAATACCGTTCATTTGTGGATTTTCTTCAAGCATCAACTCTATCGTATGCCATTTACGAAGCTTCTACTTAGGTCGCGGACATCATCACTGTCATGTGCTCCACTTCTATCATTCAAGATGAAAGTGATGACTCTCATGTGGTAACCTTTAGTTATGATAATGTTTCGTATAATGTTACTAATGCAGTAGTTCACAAAGCTTTAATTTTCCTATTTATGATACATTTGATGCTCCTGCCTCTGATGATGAGATTTTTGCTATGTTTAGAAATCTACATTATGATAAAGAAAACACTTCTATAGGTTCAATAACTAGACCTCACCTTAGACAAGAATTGTAATTATTTTTCGACATTATCACAAAGACATTCACATCTAAATGCAGTGGTTATTATGCCATCACTACATTAACACAACAAATTGCATATTGTGTTTTGTATGATAGGCACATAAATTTAGGGTTGTTGATTCTAAAAAGTTTAATGGCTAAACTTAAAACTGATGATAGAAATAAAATTTATTATGCTAGGTTTTTAATGATGATTGCTAATCCTTTAATTCCAAACATAAATATCACTAGTATGCAAGTTGTGCCTACAATAATGCAGAGTAAGAGGATCTTTTCTAATGTGAAGAAGAAAGCTACAAAGGTAAAGGTTCCTATCTCTTATCCTCCTACTATGAGATCACTTCTCATAGCTAGGCTTCCCAATCTTTATTCTTTGTCTTTCTTTGAGGATCATGAACAACAAACCAGAAACCCAACTGACCCTCCAACATCTTCAAAAGACCATGGTTGGAAAAACAAAGAAAGCCACAAAATTACCCATAACAAGAAAAACAAATGAGGGTGGCAGTGAAGTCGAGGGTGTTGGGTTTCGAAGGATAAAACGCAGCGGAAAAATACGATTTAAAATAAAACAAAACGAAACCCAAACCCAAGGATCTATCCGAAACAATTTAATACAGATAGTTTAAGATTTTACCGATTAATTGTGCGAATCTGAAGCTTTGGTGAAGGTGTTGATCGTCGCCAAATCTCTAACGCAATCCAACTGGACAGCGTCTCTATGGTATCCACACGAACACCCATGAACTGTCTCACGATTTGAACAAGAAGAGTTACAGTACTAGCTGTACGATCTGTATCTTTTTTTTTTTCTCTATATCTCTAAACTCTAGTCTCTCTCTTATGAGCAACTAGGGTTCTTAGAATACGTGAAACGTAAGTTAGAGAGAATTATTGATATATCATATATATAGGCTTTTATAGAGTAATTCCAAAACCTAATCTAATTAGGAGACTTAAAATCCGAATTTTATATTTATTAAATATATATTTAATCAAGTCTCACTTAATTAATATATATATGTACAAATAAATATATATTCGTATTTCCTTCCAAAGGACTCTACTTCATACAGATTACATATATATATAACTTAAAGCCATGATTTAATTAAATCAATCTCATTGATATATTAAAATCATTGACATTTAAATTATATCTCCTTGACGAATGTTCTTTGTGTGTGACCCTGTAGGTTATTATTACGTTGGCAATAATTTTAAATCATATTACAAAATTATAAACAGTGAGCGGCATCTAGTAATACATCACGGTTACCCAAGTAATAATAAAGTCATAGATTCGACGTTATCTTTCATGACCAATGTTTCAATGTAACTTAATCCTTTTAACCATGATATCTAATATTAAATTCAAGGCATGGATGTGTCATCCTCTTCATAATTTAATCTCAGTTTTCTTGATCAATGAATAAACTATATGAAACAAATCTCTATTTGAGCATGGTCATGCATTTCATAGTTTCACTCAATCAAGAGGCCTATAGATATCACCCCTAATTTATAGGAGGGTTAAATTCCATCTACATCATTCTCATTTCTCACATAACTCATTATGCATCCAACAATCACCTTTATCGTCCACCCAGTTAAAGGTGACTTTTGATAATGTCAAAATGCGTAACTCCTTATGTAGAAATGTCATGACTTTTAGGTCTAAAGACCATTACATCATTGTCACTATGAGAATTACTTATGACACATAGTATAACGCTCCATGTAGAATTCTCATGGTGGGTCTGTCCAGTACTATGTTCTCTAACATGTACTACTTAATATATCTTGTATATATTTATGACCAATGAGATATGGCCATCAGTTAATCCACATACTAGTCTCAATGTATTATTATTGTCCCACTGACAATGATACTCGAATAGGGACATTTAAGAATAATGATACATTACATACTTATATGATCTCATATTCAAGTCACATACTTGAATCCATATAATTAGTATCATTCTTCTAAGGACATTTATTATGTTAACATTTATATATAACACAGTAAATAAAACATAATAAAAGAAATTATCATTTAACCAAAACATATCATAAATATAGTGTCACAATCATTACATAATTGGCCATTAGGGCATACACTCTAACAGAGGGAGCAAAGGTAGTTGAGGTGGCTCTACAGAGAAAGAAGAGATTGATTACCCTTAGCTAAAATCAATCTATTGCCTTTCAAAACACAATGGAGGTTCAAAGGGATAACAACACACTAAAAGCATCCTCCCAAAAGGAACAATATGTAAAGAGTCTGCACAACCCGTTGTACAAAAACAGGGGAAAAACCACTATGAGAGGAGAACTAAAAGAAAGAGTGACACGAAGAGTGCACACACTAAGTCAACTCAACTTGATGCTTCTCAAATTTCAATTCTCGACGAGCAGCCAACATTCCAATCTACACTTTTTCCTCCTTCTTCTCCTATTCTTGATTCATCAAAACCTCCAAGTTCAAATCTTCTTGATGTTTTCCAAGATGAGCCAACACACAGGGTAGATCAAGCAAAACCATTAGAGACTAGTTCTCAAATGGATTGGTCGGAGACTAGTTACCCACCAGAGACTAGTTCTTCACCAAAGACTAATGCTTGTATATCACTAGAGATTGACACACAAGAACCACTTATTTAAAGTACAAGTGCAGTTAGTTCTCAAACTATAATTCTTCGCCTCATGGCTCTAACACTTACCTTGGAGAGAACCTTAACCATTTCACTATTCAGGGAACCCCCTCTCTTTGGTGCCATGGCTACTTCTTCTTTACCTCCTCCTTCTTTAGGATAGAGTGCACTTACCCAAATGAGTGAGGTGGAGAGAATAGTTAGTGAGAATCAGGCTCCTAACCTGGAAAAAGGAGAGATGAATCAAAATATAGAGAGTCAAGCTTTAGAAATGTTGGAAAAAGGAGAAGAAGAGAGTTTGGATGTCCAACTCCAAGGAAAAGGAGTGGATGTGAGCAAGGATGAGATCCTTGAACAAAATAAAAGAGAGAAATCTACATTCTCAATAGGTGAATTCCGTAAACTTGTTGCCACATCAACCTCTCAAAAAGCTCAATCATCTTTTGCACCCACTACAAATCCAACAACAAGAGATAACGAGAGAAGCTCTCAATCAAGGGATACAACACTTCAATTGCTAGCTAACATGTCGAATGAAGATTTTGAAGTCCTATATGATCTTCAACATCATCAAGACAGGCTATCAGCATTGAAGACACAAACTACAAATGAACTTGAGGTTGCAGAGGAAAATGAAGAAAATGTGGATGTTTGGCTGGATGCTAGCTACACAAATACTTTGGATGGGGCATCTAGACAACTACGACAAGAATATTTGTCCACTTTAGGGTCCAATATGGTTGATCTCACTCCAGGCCAAGTCTTGAAGATTTAATCAAATCTGATTAGAGGAAAATGAAGCTCTAGCACTTCATGATAAATGGTCTCAAGACTGCATTACAGAATGTCGAAACAAGAATGGAACTGGAAGTAAACAAGATGCGAAAGTGTTATCAAGGTCACTCAAGAAGATGCTCAACTCCATCAACATTAAACTTCGAGAGCAATCCAACACTGAGAAGTATCTTCAAGTTCTTGAATCTACAGTTCAGTCCATCTTGCTTTCTTAATCCAAGCTATCCGATGACATTCAAGGCCTCAAACAACTTCTTCTCCAAGTCATACCTTCTCGGGCTACTTCTTCTTCTCACCCTAATGATGCTAATGTCAAAAAGGGGGAGAGTAGTCAGGCAACAAGTGAAGTCCAAGATCCAGGAAAGGGGAAAGTTGTCACTGAGGATTCAAGCTTAGCTAGCTTAATGGTTGAGCTTAACAGAATTCGGGAAGCTAACAAGGAGATTGATGCAACCATCAAGACTAGTGTTCAAGCCGATGTTGAAGCTCCCACTACAGTCCCAATTAAAAGGGATAAAGGCAAAGGTATCCTACTTGAAGAACCTAAGAAGAAAAAGACTACTTAACCAAGAAAACTTAATCTGTTGGGAGTGTTGGGTTTTCAAGCACATAAACATAGTGGAGGCGATAAATTAAAACAATATATTGAAACCCCATCCAGGATCCTTGCACAACATGTAATACAGATTTGATAAAAGAGTAACTGTTCAAGCTGTAGATTCTGAACTTTGGTGGAGATAGTGATGAACCACAAGCTCAATCCAACTGAACCAAGCCTCTACAGGTATCCATACGAGCATATATAACTTAACCAAGGAGATGAATGACTTTCCTTATATGGTACTAGCCAAAAGGAAATCAAAGAACAACTTTTATCTCACTCTCTCTGTTTGATCTATTTTTTTCTTCTTTACTCTTTTCTATATAGAACATAAGAAAGAACTGAAGGTTGTGTATGTCTAGTATATATCTCTATCTATGTATATGTCAAACATATCTCATAAAGGAGATAAGAGGAAGAGGAGTATTTATAGGCAGCTAACCTCCTCTTCTACCACCCTTTTCAACTAATAGATCATCATATATATCATATATATATTTAGATTCAATGAACCTACACAAATGTGGCTAACCTCCTCTTCCACCACCCCTTTCAACCAATAGATCTTCATATATATCATATATATATATTTAGATTCAATGAACTTGGATAGAGGTGAATAGATATAATGAACCTCGACAGAGTTGTGTCTAGATACAATGAAACTAGATAGAAGTGACTAGATACAATAAACCTAGACAGAGGTGTGTCTAGATACAATGAACCTAGACAGAGGTGGCTAACCATCTCTTGTAAGCAGCTATTAAAATTTAATACTCTGTAGTGGTTGTCACAATTGACTAAGTCAATTACTAGTATTAATTCTCAACTACAATTTTAAATAAGCCAATCATATTCACTTATCGGAATTAATTCTCCTTTTAATTACGCTCTTAGTGTGAGACCCTATAGGTTATTATTACGTTGACAATAGTTTTATAATCGTATTATAAAATTATAAACACTGAGCGGCATCTAGTAATATATCACTATTACCCAAGTAATAATAATGTTGGGATGATTCATCATAACCTTTTCTTGTGACCAATGTTTCAATGTAATATAATTCCTTTTGCCCTTGATATCCAAGATTAAACTCAAGGCATGAAGTGTGTCATCCTATTTATAATTTAATCTTTGTTTTCTTGATAGATGAGTAAACTATAATAGACAAATTACTATTTGAGCATGACCATGCATTTTATAGTTCTGCTCAATCAAGAGGCCTAAGGATATCGCTCTTAAAATACATAGGAGGGAAAAATCCTATGTAGATCATTCACATTTCTCACACGACTCATAATATAGACAGCAGTCACCTTTATGGTCCATCCGGTTAAAGATGACTTTTGGTGATATCAAACCATATGAATCCTTGTGTAGAAATGTACTGACTTCAAGTCTAAGGACCATTACATCATTGTCACTATGAGAATATCTTATGACACTTCACTTACATGTAGAATTCTCATGGTGGATCAATCAAGTACATTGTTCTCCAACATGTACCTATGTATTGACTTGATATCTCACATATCTATGACCAATGAGAATTGGTCATTAGTCAACCCACATACTAGTCTCAATGTATCATTGTTGTCTCATTAACAATAATACTTTACTAGGGATGTTTAAGAATACTGATACATTTTACAACTATATGATCTCGTGCTCTAAGTCACATACTTGAACCAATATAGTTCGTATTGATTATTCTAGGGACATTTATTATCTTAACAATTATATCACACAGTAAATTGAAGCATAATAAACTAAACATTATATATTAAATCAAAACATAAGTACAAGTGCGCCGTGACAATTATCAAATAATTGGCTCCTAGGGCATACACTCCAACAGGGAGATGCCATGAAAATTGTTCATTTCCCAACACCAGTGGAGATTATAGTTGATGGAAAAGTGAAGCTAGTTTATCCTCAAGAGTAGAAAATGGTTGAAGCTGATGCATTATATGCTCAACAACTTCAAAGGGAAGAGGAGATGACAACAAAAAGGGAGAAAGAGGAAGAAGAAAAGAAAGCATCATCAAAGAAGTCCAGAGGTCAAAAGTCTGTAGAAACAAGAAAAAGAAATAAAGAGATTGAGTAGGCTGAAAAGAAAATAAGAAGAATTTCAGTAATAAGTGAAGCTCAGGCTTTGGAAAGCCAAACTACAAAGATCAACAAGACGATTTAGTAATACGGATTAAAGCCCAAACATCTAAACTAGTTCTAAGTAGTCGACCATCTAGGGTTGGAATGCCCAACACATCTCAGATTAAAGAAGCTTTTAAGAAGAGTGTTGAGGTCATTGAAGTTGAAAAAAATAAAGATGACAAGGAATATCTCAAAATCATTCAAAAAGATGGAGAGATCATGCGCCTAAATAACCCAAGCTTAGAGATGAGGACTTTTGTAGATTTGGAGTGGTTGCTTATTGTTGTTCCAAACAATTCTCAACTAAACTCAGATTTCAGAAATCAAATCCAAAAGGGGCATTAATTAATGGAGAAGCTGTTAAAGCTACCACAAGTGCAAGCACTTCCTTTTGGATTACTTTATGAAAATTTTCATAGAGATATAGTTTTCTTTGACTATGACAAGTAGATCAATAAAGCAAGCTTGGGTGAACTTGAAAGATTCATTTCCTTACTTAAAGACTCTGTTGATGAACATGAGATCAAGTTTAGAAAGTTGCTAGATGAAAAAGTCAAGGAAATCAAAATGAAGGAACAATGGAAAAGAAGAAATTGAAGGAAGCTAAAAAAATTTTGTTTCAGAATAAGAAACCAAACTTAGAGGATTTAAACCTGAGCCTATGTGAAGTTGAATCTTAAGATCAAAGATCTTAGTTCAGGTACATTTGTAAAAATACATTCTTTAAAAAAATTTTAAAGTGTTCTTGTAATTTAGAGTTTTGACATCATCATCAACCTTGATTTATGTTTATCACACTGATAATCATAAATAGGGGGAGATTATTAGGTTTTATGTATTTGATGATGATGATTATACTTAGAATAGTTAGAAATACAAATGTACAGTTAGTGCTAGTTTGTAGCAGTTAAGTTTTTATAGCTGGTAATTTACTCTCTGATTGTTGTAATATGTTTTTGTAAGAGAGTAAATTAATTTGTATTGTAAGAGACTATCAGAACTGCATTGGAGAATTCAACAAATTCAGGGATTATGTTTAGTCTATCAAGGACTTACTATCAGAGACTGAAGATTTATTGAAGTTAGTCAAGCTTGTCGGAGACTAAGGCTAAGCCTGTCAGAGACTAAAGTTAAGCCTATGGGAGACTAAGCTAAGCCTGTCAAAGACTAAAGTTAAGCCTATGGGAGACTAAGCTAAGCCTATCAGAGACTAAGTATCATTCCATTAGAGACTATTGTTGAAGCAATAAGAGACTAAAGTGAAGATTACTCCCTGATGCAGTAAAGAGTTCTAATTCAAATAGAAGTTGATTTCAACATGGACAAAAGAGTTGTGTTGAAGATGAGGCTGGTTAGGAAATATACCAAAGGTGATTCTATTGAATTAGATAGAGAGAGAAAAACTATTTAGATTGAAAATAGAATAATATTATTGAATATGATTATGTTAGAGATAAATGATGATGATGATGTTTAGAGAATAAATGTGCATCTGTAAATACTCAAGGTATTTTATAAACCTTAGTATATTTGCATGAGTTTTGCATCCATTGATGGTCGACTTAGTTATCAGGGGATAAACTGCACTGCACTGAGCGAGTCATCAGTGTTTACTTAAACGGACTCGACAGTGTCAAGGAATGACTGTTGTTACTTAAAAAGATAAGTATTCCGCACAACAGACATTCCAGGCAAAGCCAACAAAGTATAGATGATCAAAAGGACAAGTATTTTTAAGGGCATCAGTAAGAAGAACCCATCTGGGGAAGCCTAAAAATACTGAGTCAGGGGATGACATCCATCAAGGGAAGCCATCAGGGGAATCCGTCAGGCGATGACTTCGTCAGGGGAACCCGTCAGGCGATGACCTCGTCAGGGGAAGCTATCAGGGGAACTCATCAGGGGGTGACTTAGTCAGAGGAAGTCGTCAGCGGAAGGCATCAAGGGATGACCTCGTCAGGGGAACCCATCGGGGGAAACACTCTAATGCCCAGACTTTGGCGACAACATACGTCCCGATGAGTTTGGCGATAGCTATCAATCACTTTGGCAATGGATAAAAGTAACTTTGGCGATAGTCATTTTTATTCACTGACGACGATTTTGGCGATGGCTAAAAGTGACTTTGGTGCTAGTCATTTTTGTCCACTGACGACGAGTTTGGCGATGAATTAAATTGCCCGACGAGTTTGGCGATGACTTAGATTGCCCGACAAGTTTGGCGATAACAAAAGTTCAACTCATCAGTGGAACCCTTCGATGGATAACAAGCAGGTCATAACATCAGTGGATAAAGGAAGCACTGATCAAGCCTCCATCAGGGCTTAACATCAGTGGATAAATGAAGCACTGATCAAGTTTCCATCAGGACTTGACATCGGTAGACAAAGAAGCACTGATCAAGTTGCCTTTAGTAACTTGTCATCAGCGGATCCAGAAGCACTGATCAAGTCAACATTAGGGCTTGTCTTCAGTGGATCGTTATAACCTAATCCACATGTCATCAGGACTGACATGCAAATCATTGATACTTGGCACGGAAGCAAGGGGTATAACTAGAAAGATATTCCTTGAAGTTTGGTTAACCAATAACAACTCTCGAGCATTAATTACATGCAGATCAGGGGATGAAAAAGAAGCAACAAAAGCAAACAACAGTCTGACACACCACTCCTAAAGGACATTGATGTGACATACTGCGGCTGTGTTGAAACTTGAAGCATGTCCAACACATGGTTTCATGAACTAACCTGTTATACATACAGAAAGAGTTGTTACACGAAAAATCAAGCGAAGAAACAAGAAGCCACACAACAAACACTAGAAGGAAGCTTTGTAATAGATCTTGAGAGAAATATTTCAAAGAAAATTTGTAGCTAGTAAGTGTGGAAAAAGAAGCTGTAATTTTATTACAAAGAAGCTGTAACTCCTTACAGAACTTGTAGATGTTAATCATGATTGTGATTCAACAGATTTTCAAAAAAACATCAAGTTTTAATACAACTATTTTAACTTAAATGCTTGTGTATTCATCTTAATTTTGTTAAAGTTTTTCTGGTTTTGGTAGCTATTCCAGCCCATGCTAAACAAGTTTTAAAAGAGCAAAAAGTTTGTAGTGTTTGTATTCAAACTCCTCCCCCCCCCCCACTTTAAGCTACTTAGAAACTGAATTTCAATTTACAATCAGAAGTTGTAATTGAATTTATAGAGATACAAGATGTTGTATGATTTCATTGATTTGTATATATAAAGTACAAAAATTGAAGCTGACAATCGACTTGTGATTGTTAGAATTTGTATTCAATTGTTAATCAAATAAAAGTAATTATTTTACAAATTTGTCTTGTTCTTTACTTTTTCACAAGTTTAATACTTTAAAGAACAAGAATTCCAAAAAAGTTTCAAGAACTTGTATTCAACCCCATTTCCACAAGTTCTAGGCTATCTAACTGGGACAACAATAGTCTTAATGATAATAAAAGGAAAAAAAAAGGTAAGAAAAGGTGCTAATGAGGGACACTATTTATAAGTTTCTTTTAGCTAATAGGATTTTTCATATGAATTATTTTCATATACCTCTTAATGTAATCTAAGACAAATAATTATTTTGATTTATATTAGGAGCATACAAAAAACACATGAAGATTGAGCGAACAATATATTCTTTTACCCATGTTTTATTCGTTTATTTTTTTTTAAGATAGTTAATATAATCATACAAAGTGATGTGACAAGTGACTTGCGTGGAGTAAACGTTGACCACGTCGAAGTGTGCTCTGAAAGATCTATAGAAAAATCCTCTAAGGGGTGGAGTTGCAACCATTGGAAGATCATTTGACGTGAAAGTAAGTATTTGCTGTAGAACAAAAACTGTAGTATCGGTAAAAAATTGTGTACCTGATAATGGATTTATGAGATGTATTTACAGTGACTAATAGCAACAAATAGGAGTAGAATAGAAATAGGAATTCTAAACCTTATCGTATAACAAAACCACTTGCCATTGGAAGACTGCCATTGGCCATATCTTTTACTGGACTTTACTAGAAGGTACCAAATATGGGCTCCTGCCCATATAAGTTTATATAGATCAACCCATTATGGCAAGTCATATTTAATTGGGCTTTAGGGGAGAACACCCCATATCAAATGCTCCTTAATTTTCAAATAATTTTATTATTGGGAAATTATTCAAAAACAATTAATAATAACAATTTTTAATTTTTTTTAGGGATGATGTGGCCTTACCAGAATGTGCCATGTGGAGTCACCAAAATGTGCCATGTGTCACTCTCTAGTGAACCCATATGTCGTATACTTTCTCCTTTCTCTCAGCCTCCTCGTTTAATCTAGAGGCATGAAACATGAGGTTTCCACGTGGCGAGCTCACAACAACCCATAAGTGGTAGGTTTTTTAAGGCATTCTCCCTTAGTGCCTCATTTCTTCCTCTCCTTGAATGTAATATTTTATCTCATGGACTACCATGTGTCAAGCTCTTTGAACATTAGATAAGTCGTAAGTTCACATCCTCATCCCTTATTGTGCCACGTGGCATCTTCATGCTCACCCTAGAATCACAACTCTTTAGACTGCCACGTGGTTAACCCATAATGTAGGATAAGTCATATGCGCACTTAGGGACTTTACCTATCACTGGTTCAGTTACGTGTTCAATTTACATACAATAGGCTAAATGCCCCCAGGGCTACCACGTGTCACTCTTTGAGCACCATTCAATAAGAGGCTCTCAATAGGACATGTGTCGAGCATACATTATGACATAAGTCATATGTTTCTTTGAGGAATCCTTTCCTTGTAATGCCACATTCTCATGTCTCCTCTGGCCATATTCATGATACGACCTAACTAAAGTTCACATGAGGCCATGTGGCAGTCTCACCTAGTTTCACATGCTACATATCTTAAATTGGCCACATAGGAACACCACATTACGCCTTAAGTTGTATGTTCCTTAGGTGCTCCCTACTATATGGCTTAACCATATTGATTTATGTCAAATGGCACCTTAGTGCACATTCTAGTTTTAAGCCCATATGTCTATCATGCAAATAACTCTTAAGTTTTATGTTTTCATCCATACTTATCCACATTATACCACGTGGCATACTACCTTATCCAAGGTCAAACATGACTTGGGCTTATTGGATCATTCCCCTTTGGGACTTTAATCTGGCCTTATAGTAGGCCCAACTATGGGTGTCTGTTATTTCAACTCAAGGGTAGAACCTTTTGGAATAATCTAGAAGGAACTCCAACGTTCAGGTAACGATCCATATCCCCCACATTTTCCCAATGGTTACATTTTCCAAATATTACTCACAAGTTTTTACAATTGCTAGAATTTTGATCGTCGGAGTTTTAACCTCTATATAAGGGCTGGGTGAATTTATTTTCACTCATGCCTAAAAAAATTCTCCACTTAAATTCTCTCCGATCTCTTCTCTAGTAAGGCAATTTTCGATGTCCACCAGGCGATTTCCAGCAAGGTTTTCCGACTAGCTTTTGCTACTCATTCAAAGTTCTTCAAGGTGTTCTTAAGGATATACAAGTTCTTCATCAATTCTTATTTTTAATCCATTTCAAATTCCTCTCCAACTTGTTTGTCATGGACCGAAGATGTAATTCTTTTGAATCCGTTACTTCTCCTACTAATGTAGAATTAGTTTTTTCTTTTTTATGAGGCCCAACTTGAAATTAGGGCCTTAGTCCCTCAAAATGTGCTTTTTCATAGACATTTTTTATAAAAGGCCCTTTTTCGCTAGTTCCTATCGGGACATAGCTAAGGAGCTCCAATCAACTGCCCCCTCTTTGACCCATCTAGAAGTTTTCACCATATCATCTAAGTTAAGAGATGTTAGCAAAATCTTTGAATAGTCCACCCTTTTTACTGCATATCCCCCTCATTCAATTAGTATTAGCCATAGACTCTAATAGTGTTTGTCCTACAAGATGGTTTGTAGAAGGGTGGGGGGGTTGAATACAAACAACAAAATTCTTTTGAACTTTGTGAGCTTAGTGAATATACTCTATTAAAAGTTGTGAAATTGAAAGAATACAATATATCACAAGTACTTCTGAACTTTTATAAATCAATGAATGTTTACAAAAGCTCACTGGTGTGAATGACCAGCTTCAAACAACTCTGTTGAAAAGAACAACTGCACTTTAGAAAATGATTTCTAGCTTCTCTCAAGTTATGAAAACTTACTTCTCTCTCTCTCTATAAATTTATTACAGCTGCTATTTGATCTGAGATAAGAAGTGTTTTGAGATGTATGATTTTCAGATATCTCTTTCTTTCTTTTCTTATCTCAATTGCTCTGTGACTATTTATAGACACAACTTCCATGTTCTCCAAGTTCTACTTTTAGCTACTTTTATAAATTTCTTTGATGTTTATTGGTATTTGTTTCCCTTTTTGACAAGCTCTACATAGACCATCTTGAGTGAATTCCAGTTGTGGAAGTCTTGTCACTAATTCTTTCTTCACCAAAGTGTTAATTGACTTAAAATTTAGGTGAGAACATTTCTTGTGTCATAGCCAACTTTCATCCACTAATGTGTTATTGTAAAAGCATGTGGACTGATATTTACTTGATGAACCAAAGTCAACTATGTAGAGGTTACCTTTCCTAACTCCAGATAGAACTATTTTTTCATCTTTACTGTTACTTATAAAATGTTCATCCCTGAAAGTAACATTGTAACCTCTATCACACAGTTGGTTAATACTAAGCAAGTTGTGCTTAAGACCATCAACTAGTGCTATATTTTCCAAGATGACATTTACATTTGTGACTTTGTCATATCTCAAGGTATATCCTTTGTTGTCATCTCCAAAAGAAACACCTGGGCTAGCTTTCTCCTCACACTGTGTTAGCATGGTCTTATCTCAGTCAGTTGTCTTGAACAACCAATATCCAAGAACCAAATATGTTTCTTCATGCCCTGCACACAGTAAACAACTAAGTTAATTTTGGAATCCAAACCTGCTTGGGTCCATTAACATTTCCAAAGTTTAATTTAGCAGTAGTTAAGGATTTTTCAGTTTTAGCTTTCTTTTCCACCCACTCCTTAGAATAAATAGCCTTCTTCATAGCCTTAGGTGCATCAGATTTTATCCTTAAGTTCTGAGGAGATTTCAAATAACTATTTTTAACCTTTTTGTCATGTGATTGGTTCTTAACAGTTAACTTTTTCTTTTTATCAGAGGGTGATATTCTAGCATGCATGTACCTAGGGACATTTTTACATTTATAAGTAAGGTGGTTGAGATTTCCACACTTACAACACTGTTTCCTAGGTGCATTTAAGATATGAGTATAATTAGTGTATTTGTTAATTCTCTCCTTACCATTTCTATTATTTTTCAGTTTATCATATGGTGAGTGAGTTAACTTTGGATTAGAACTTTTGGTTTTGAATTCATTTAATTTCTTTTCAAGCTCACTCACTCTATTTTCCAACACAACCTCCTTAGACTTTTCCTTAGTAGCTCCTGCCTTAACAAATTTTATCTTTTTAAGGGTTGGGGCAGTAGTTACCAGAGCAGTCCTACTAGTGCTAGCTTCTGTAGTTCCAGTGATTGACAACTCCTTAATCATTGGTTACTTACCCTAGACCTTATTATTATAGCCTAGTCCTTCACTTTGACTAGTGCTATACTTCACTATTATTTCTTTAACTATTTTAGAGGAGTTGGTCCATTCTTTGATGATGTCTTGATCTTTCTTAAGTTGTGCTCTTAGCCATTCCTCTAATTGTTTAGCACATACAAGATCATCTTGTGCCTTTTTGCACTCTTTCCTGGTTTGATCTAGAATACCTAGCTCAGACTCTAAGAAGGAATTTCTATTTTTTAGCAGTTCATTAGAGTCTGAGTCTAGCATTTTCTTTTACTGAGCATCAAGGTGTTCCTTTCATATGGTATATTTCTTTACATATTTGAACTATGCTTTCTTGGCAATCAGATAATGACATAGTAGAAGATATAGTCAAGTCAGTTACCTTGGAGTTCTTGGAGTTTGGACTTCCAACAGTGTTACTGCTATCAGATGAGTTGGCCATCAATGCCATATTGACATATTCTTCATCCTCTGATTTTGGATCAACCCAATCCTTGCCTTCTGTGATTAGTGTCTTTCCCTTGCCCTTATTGTTGTTGAGGAGTTCATAATACTTTTTCTTATAATAATCCTCATCTCTTTTAGCATCCTTGGGCTCCCTTGCCTTATTGTTAGACTTGGGCTTCCTGCACTCACTAGCAAAGTGTCCAAGACCATCATAGTTGGAGCACCTGAACTTAGATCTATAAATATTGCTAGATTGACTTTCTTTCTTTGATGTAGAGGCATTGTTGAATCCAGGTTTCCTCTTGAAAAATTTAAGCTTCTTGAATTTTCTAGTTATTAGAGCTATGACTTCATCAATGTCATCTAGATCTTCAGGTGTGCAGATTTTTTCCTCTACCTCTGCTTCTTTAGCTTCTTCATCAGATTCTAGATCAGAATCTAATTCCATAATGAGAACTCTTTTCCCATCAAGCTTCATGTTATTTTTTTCTGCTGTAAATGCAACAGACTTCTCTTTCTTGAAGTTAGAATTCAACATGCTTTTGGGTTGCACTTCAAGCTCATAGGTTTTAAGATTACCATAGAGCTTTTCCAATGACATGTGTTACAGATTGATGTTTAGAGAATAAATTGTGCATCTGTAAATACTTAAGGTATTTTATAAACCTTAATATATCTGCAAAAGTTTTGCATCCACTGATGATCAATTTAGTCAACAGGGGCTGAACTGCACTTCACTAGGCAAGTCATCAGTTGGAACTTCTAAAAGACTTAATACTGAAGAGGAATGTCTGTTGTTACTCAAAGTCATTTGAAGTATTCCGCACATCAAACATTTCAAATAAAATCAACAAGCTTCAGTGATTAAAACCGTCAGGGGAACCAATCAGGGGATGACATAGGCAAGCCAACCCGTCAAGGGAATTGTTTTCCCAGTGAGATGGCCTAGAACTTGTAGAAGGGGGGTTGAAT
>CM025786.1:44817353-44833445 GCA_014636745.2 Centella asiatica | reverse complement strand
AGGATCTCAAAATCTGCATTTGACATGTCAGAAATAACTTGTAATGTGGCATCCCCTGTCCTGGAGCTTCCCCCAATTTCCTCTGTTGGAGTTGATTGTTGAGCAGAGGAAGTTTGGGCTGCTTGTCTGGTGGATGTCTCAACAGGTTTTAAAAAATCACCTGCTGAGAATTTCTCTCTTTTATTTTCTTCAAGGATCTCATCCTTGCTCACACCCTCTCCTTTTGCCTGGGGTTGGGCACCCAGCTTCTCATGCTCTCCTTTTTCCAAGCTTTCTAAAGCTTGACTCTCTTTTATGTGTATGTGCTCTCCTTTTTCCAGGTCAGGAGCCTGACTCTCACTATTTATTCTCACAGCCTCACTCATTTTGATGGTGTCACTCTTTCCTACAGAAGTGGGGGCTTGAGAGGTGCTTGTGACAAAATGGATAGGGGGTTCCCTTTGTGTATCTTGGGCTAGGGAGCTATCCATGGAAATTGTATGAGAACTTGTCTCGAGTATTGGCTCCTCTTGGGAAAAATCAAGAGAATCAGTTATATTTACATCAAAAGAATCAAGAATGGGAGAAAAAGGAGAAGAATGTACAGTGGGGAGTGTTGGCTGTTCCTCAGAGATTAAAAATTGAGGAACATCAATAGATGACTCTGTGTGTGCACTCCTTGTGTCACTCTTTTGTTTTATTAACTCTCTTATTGGTTCCTCTTGGTTGTGACCAAGAGTTTGTTCTGACTCTGTACTGTATGTTCCTGGTTGGGAACTTTCTTCAATGTCAACATCCTTTTGGGAGGATGGTGACAGTTCACTGTTTGTCCTTATAGCCTCCAATGCTTTTTGAGAAGCACTGGATTGGGCTTGGCTAAGGGTTATAATTCTCTTTTTTTTTTGAAGTGGAACTTCAGCTTCTGGTTCTCCCTCATCCTCACTTGCTCCCTCAATTATTTTTCTCTTAATTGGGAGTTTTGTGATTGTCTTGGTTTTTACAACCACAGTCTTTTGGGAGACTGTGGAGGGGGCTATAGATTGTTGTGGTGAAGTTGTTGGAGGATTCACAGGGTTTTGGCTTTTATTATCCTCAAAGAATTGCAAAGAGTTAAGATTGGGAAGCCTATCAATAAGAGTAGATCTCATGATAGGAGGGAAAAATAAAGGAACAGTTACCTTTGCAGAGTTCTTCACATCTTTGACTATTCTTTTACTCTGCAAAACAGTTGGTACAACTTACATTCCAGTAATATTTAGGTTAGGGATTAGATAATAAGCAATCATCATCAAAAACCTAGCATAATAAATTTTAGTTTTATTGGTTTTAAGTTTTGGCAACAAGTTTTGCAGAATTAAAAGCCCAATGTTTAGATGTTTACCATACAACACACTAAAAACAATTTGTTGTGTGAGTGTAGTGATAGCATCATATCCACTGCATTTTGTTGTAAAAGCTTTAGTGATTATGTCAAAGAATAGTGACCACTCTTGCCTTAGATGGGGTCGTGTAATAGACCCAACAGACCCAATTTCAGCAGAATAATTTAAGTTTTTCAACATGGAAAAATTTCTTCATCAGAGGCAGGGGAGTCAAAGTTTTCAGAAACTGGTAAATGTAAAGCATTATTTACAACGGTATGATCTATAGTATACGTAGTGTTTGCATACCTGAAACTTACCATAGGCGAGTCAGTTTTTGCACCTTGTATGGTAGCAGTGGACCAAATAGCCGTGATGACCTCAACGGCTTGGATGGGAGCTTCATAAATGGCGTAAGTTAGTGTAGAGTTTTGAAGAAAATCCACGAAGGGGTGGTACTGGGCTTCAAAGACATTCTTATCAGCCACCCATGCATGGTTAGTCTTAATGAAATCAAAGTCTCCAAACTTGAAAGCAACTGTTTTAGCGGCCATTGCAAGAGATCTGTGAACTTTGGAAGAAACTTAAAAGAGGGTTAAATTGCAGAGTATTGTTAAATTGCAGAGTATTATCAGAGAGAAAATAATTTCAGAGCTTTGAGTGATTGTGATTGCAAAGATGTTTGAAATTTGTTTTATCAATTTGTTGAAAACGTTTGCAATTCTTACGGATGGGTAACTACCGGGTAACCAGTTTACCCTCGATCAGAGATTGTCCTAATCTCTGATCTATTCACTCGTAAGAGACTAGAAGAAGATTAGTCTCCGATAGGGTTTACTACCAGGGACTAAGGTAGTCTCCGATAGGATTTACTATCGAGGACTAGTTAGTCTCTGATAATATTAACTATCAGGGACTAAGATAGTCTCTGATAGTATTAACTATCGGGGACTAAGATAGTCTCTGATAGTATTAACTATCGGGGACTAAGGTAGTCTCTGATAGTACTAACTATCGAGGACTAAGATAGTCTTTGATAGTATTAACTATCGGGGACTAAGGTAGTCTCTGATAGTATTAACTATCGGGGACTAAGATAGTCTCTGATAGTATTAACTATCGGGGACTAAGGTAGTCTCTGATAGTTCAATTTTTTTTTTAATTTAAAAACTATCAGGGACTAATATAGTCTCTTATTCACTCTAGCTCATATTATTCCAGAATTAAAATTCTAGCTAAAAAAAAAAACTCAATCCAAAAACTTAATTCTAGCTCCTAATGATCTGTTTAATTAAACAGTTGCAATCTAGAAATTTAATTCTAGCTTCTCAAAACTAAACAACTTGTTTTCTAAGATTTTAATCAATTTTTAGAGACATAATTCAGCATTCCTAACTCATAGACTAGTCTATTAAATGTAGATTCATCTAAAGGTTTTGTGAAAATGTCTACAACTTGTTTATCAGTTGTAACCCAGTGTAATTCGATATTTCCTTCACTTACATGCTCTCTTATGAAGTGATATCTAATATCAATATGTTTTGTTCTTGAATGTTGCACTGGATTTTCTGTTATTGCTATGGCACTTGTATTATCACAATAAATAGGAATCTTGGATAATGCATACCATAGTCTAGGAGTTGATTCTTAATCCATAAGATTTGAGCACAACAACTCCCAGCTGCGATGTATTCAGCTTTTGCTGTTGTAGTAGAAAATGAATTTTGTTTCTTGCTGAACCAAGAAACAAGTCTGCCTCCAAGAAGTTGGCAGCTTCCACTTGTGCTTTTCCTATCAAGCTTACACCCTGCATAATCAGCATCTGAATAACCAATTAGTTTAAAATCAGATTCTTTGGGATACCATAATCCAAGGTTTGGGGTACCCTTTAGATATCTGAGTATTCTTTTTACAGCAATCAAATGTGACTCTCTAGGGTCAGCTTGAAATCTAGCACACAGGCATGTAGCAAACATTATATCAGGTCTACTTGCAGTTAGATATAAAAGAGAGCCTATCATTCCTCTATAACTAGTGATATCAACTTTCTTTCCTTTTAAATCTTTATCTAGTTTAGTAGAAGTAGGCATGAGTGTTTTTGCAGATGAACAATCAACCAAATCATATTTTCTCAGTAAGTCTTTGATGTATTTTAACTGACTGATAAATATTCCATCAGGTGATTGTTTAATCTACAATCCTAAAAAGAATGTTAATTCTCCCATCATACTCATTTCATATCTGGACTGCATAAGTTTTGAGAATTTTTTGCAAAGATTTTCATTTGTAGACCCAAATATAATATCATTTACATATATCTGCACCAATATAATATCAAAGCCTTGCTTTCTATAAAATAATGTTTTATCTATGATACCTCTAACAAATTTGTTTTCAATTAAAAATTGAGATAAAGTATCATACCAGGCTCTTGGTGCTTGTTTTAAGCCATAAAGTGCTTTGTCTAACCTATAGACATGATTTGGAAATTTGGAGTCTACAAAACCTGGGGGTTGGCAAACATAGACTTCCTCTTCCAATTTTCCATTTAAGAAAGCACTTTTGACATCCATCTGGTACACCTTGAAGTCCTTGTAGGCTGCATATGCCAAAAAGATTCGTATTGCTTCAAGTCTTGCTACTGGTGCAAAAGTTTCATCATAGTCTATTCCTTCTTCTTGAGAATATCCTTTTGCAACCAGTCTTGCTTTGTTCCTTGTAATTGTACCAGCTTCATCCATTTTGTTTCTGAAGACCCATTTGGCACCAATAATTGATCTATTCTTTGGTTTAGGTACCAGTCTCCAGACTTTGTTTCGAGTGAATTGGTTCAATTCTTCTTGCATGGCAATTATCCAGTCAGGATCTTGAAGTGCTTCCTCAATTTTCTTTGGCTCAATCTTTGAGAGAAAACTGAGATATAAACATTCATTTTGAGTTGCACTTCTAGTCTTGACTCCATCCTCTAAACTTCCAATTATCAAATCTGGAGTGTAGTCTCTCAACCATGGAATTGCACGTGACAGATTTGATCTTGAAGTTGAGGCTACATTTTCTAGATTGGTGTAACCCATTCTAGCTTCATGATCAGAGACTGCCCCCCCTAAACTATTGACTCCTTCATTATTAGCTTCCCCTGAGCTATTTATTTCTATTGAATTCGGTGTCAATATAGTTTCTGATTGTGCATCAGTGACTCTAGTCACTGGTAGACCATTAGTCTCCGATGGGATACTAATGTTACCAGTCTCTTGAGTTTCATCTAACATTCTATTTTCTGATAGAGTATTAGTTCTAGGCACTTCATGCACAACTGTTAGCTCCCCCTCAATTGTGTAGGGATCATTGCTATCTTGGGGTTGTTCAGTAGTATCTGATGGATATTCCCATGCATCCAATTCATTCTCAAAACTGAGAGGTTCATGCAATCCTTGTCCAATCATTCCTGGAATCTTTTTATCATCAAACATGACTTGAATTGATTCCACAATGACCTTTGTTCTTAGATTATATACTCTATATGCTTTGCTTGACAGAGAATAACCTAAGAAGATTGCTTCATCAGATTTATTGTCAAACTTTCCTTTTAATTCTGATGAATCTCTCAGTACAAAGCATTTACAACCAAACACATGTAAGAACTTGAGAGTTGGTTTTCTCCCAGTCATTAACTCGTAAAGTGTTTTGTTGTATGCTTTGTTAATCAAGGATCTATTCTGTGTAAAGCAAGCAGTGCTTATAGCTTCCTCCAAAAAATATGTGGGAAGCTTAGCCTCTTGTAACATAGTCCTTGCTGCTTCAATAAGGGTTCTATTTTTCCTCTCAACAACTCCATTTTGTTGAGGTGTTCTTGGAGCTGAGAATTGATGAGTTATTCCTTTTTCAGTGCAGAATTCAAGTACTTGGGAATTCTTGAATTCTGTTCCTCTATCACTCCTTATAACCCTTACTGTTTTTCCTGACTCAGTTTCTATTTTCTTGATATGATCAATTATCAACTGAGCAGCTTCATCTTTTGTAAATAGGTATTTTACCCAAGTATACCTTGTGTGATCATCCACAATAACCAAGGCATATCTATTTCTTAAGATAGACATCACATTCACTTGACCAAACAAGTCCATGTGTAACAATTGTAGTGGGTCAGTGATTGATGTTGCTAGTTTGCTCTTGAATGATACACTTTTTTGTTTCCCTTTCTGGCATGCATCACATAATCAATCTTGTTTAAATTCCAATTGTGGAATGCCAGCTGCTAAGTCTTTCCTCACAAGCTTGTTGATATTTTTAAAATTCAAGTGAGAAAGCTTCTTGTGCCACAACCAACTTTCCTCAGTTGAGGCTTTGCTATAGAGACATGTGATTTGATCAGTAAAAGAAATAAGATTTGCGACATACAAATTTCCTTTTCTTTTTCCAGTCAATATCACATTCCCAGATTCATTGTCACACACCTGGCATAGGTCTTCTTTAAAGGTGACATGGAATCCTTTATCACATAGTTGACTCACACTTAACAAATTGTGCTTTAAGCCGTCAACCAGTGCTACTTCTGTGAAGATGACATCTCCATGTTCAACATTGCCATATCCCCTTGTATGGCCTTTGCTGTCATCTCCAAAAGTGACTTTTGGGCCACTTTTCTCTTCATACTGTTGTAGCAGGGTCTTATCTCCGGTCATGTGCCTTGAACATCCACTGTCCAAGTACCAAGATTTCTTCCTTTTGCCCTGCACAGTAGAGAATAACTAGTTTGAGATTTTTGGGACCCAGATTTTCTTGGATCCTTTCTCACTAGTTGTAGACTCAAGACTTGACTCAGATTGAGTTGATTGTCTTTTAACAGTTTTAACTAGAATAGGACAATCAATAGTCTTGCTACTTGTTTGTGAGAGACTGCCAAGTTTAGAATTTTCAGTTTTAATGCAAAGATTATCTAACCTTTTTATTGGTGATTTATCTTTTATTCTCTTTGAAGGTGCAGTCTCAATTATAGGAATTTTATTTTTGCTCCTACAGTTTACTGCTATGTGGTTAGGATTTCCACATACATGGCATGTTTTTCTAGGAGCATCAGGCATTCTAGCATAGTTTGTATGTTTGTTAATGCCTATCTTTCCATTCCTATTTTTCTTCTTTCTGCTTAACTCCACTAACTTTTCAGCTTTTTTGTCTGGAAGAGCTTCCAGTTTTTTATTCAATTGTGTCTTTGTCATGAACTCAATATTTAATCTTTTTGATTCACTCTTATCAACAACATTAACTGTCTTTTGATCAATTTCTGTTTTTGCAGTGATATGTTGATCTTGAGTGTTTATAAATTTAGGTTCAATAACAGGAGATACAAAATTAATTCTTTTAAAACTTGGTTTACTAGTTGAGGAGTTTGCAGCTTCAATTTGATCATTTAAATCTGAACTTTTATCTAGATTTTCATCATAACCTAGTCCAGATTTTTGACCTATTGTTTGATACCCTACCAAGTCAGATAACTTTTTAGAGGAAGTATTCCATTGTTTAATCTTAGCTTGAGCAATTTCAAGTTGCTCTACTAAGTAATAGTGAGCATTGGCTATTGTTTCTCATATCTTGTGAGCAAAGCACAGTATATGTGTATGATTCATTGAAAAAGGAAAGAAATATGCCGATAAAGAACGTAATGGCAGTGTAAGTAAATAATATTTTAGTTCCTAAGTTTTTAATATAAGTTAAACATGTAAAACTCTTTTAACATATTTATTTACTCATATTATAATATATATAATTTTGTAGGGCATTTAAATCATATGTTGCTCAAGGTGGCAAGCACAAAAAGAACAAGTTGCAATGGTGTACGAAAGAGGTTAAGGTATAAAATACTTCCTAACTTATCCAAACAAAGTTGATTTTGTTGGTTCTTAATATAATTTCTTATTAAAATTTTAATCAACTTCACTATTTATATAGTGTCCTCAACAAAAAGGAAGTGTTAAATGCGGCTACTATGTCATGAGGTACATGTATGACATCGTCAAGTTGCATCAACGGGCTCCCTTTACAAAATGGACTGAGGTATATTGTTTTTAATTTATATGCATGCAATTAACTATTTCAATCTATTAACAAATTAATTACCTTGTATATAGCTTTTAATTATATGCAAAATTGTTTCTTTTTTATTCTTCAGGGTTTGAGTGCACAAGAGTTGTATACTCAGTCTGATCTTGATGAAATTAGAGACCTATGTGCAAATTTTTTTATGAGTTATTGTATGTGACCTAATATATTTAGACAGTTTGTACATTTGGACATACAATTTGAACAGTTTGTAAATATGCCTATTTTGAACTGTTAGTAAATTTGGATTTGTATATATTCCTGTTTTGCAAATATTGAAATGGTTGAATTTTCTACTATTTTGGCTTGTTGTGGCATATCGAGTATCCTTTTTTATGTACAGGTTAGATATTTTATTTTTTAAAAAGATTTTTTTTTAAAAAAAAACAATAATTTGCGTCGGTTATTCTAAAAGAACCGACGCAAATAGATTGAATTATTTAAAATATGAATTTTTAGAAAACAATACTTTGCGTCGGTTATTTTAAAATAACCGACGCAAATATATTAAATTATTTTTAAAATGAATTTTTATTAAACAATCATTTGTGTCGGTTATTTTAAAAAAACCGACGCAAATAGATGAAATTATTTTTGAAATTTTTTTATTAAACAATCATTTGCGTCGATTATTTTAAAATACCCAACGCAAATAAATGAAATTATTTTTAAAAATAATTTTTATTAAACAATAATTTACGTTGGTTATTTTATAATAACTGACGCAAATTACACTATTATTTGCGTCGGGTTTATAAAGGTCCAACACATATTCTTCTTTTTTGCGTCGTGTCTTTAACCGACGCAAAATATGTAAGTTTTTGCATCTCATGCATATGCATCTCCTCATAACCGAGGCAAAATGTGTTAATTAACCGACGCATATGATCAGTTTTGTACTAGTGTCACCTTTCCTCCCCTTTTACCTATGTTCCAAAGTCAGTTCTTTACCCATGTTCCAAAGTCAGTTCTTGGTTATGAATTGCACTATATATATATATATATATATATATATATATAGGGGGCCGATCCATAGCTATCGTTAGCTGTGAAGACTTTCGTAACTATCACATTTATAACCATCGATCAGATAATCCAACGCTGGTGATCAAACTCAAAAAAAAAAAAAAAAAAATCCTTTCCGCCAGTCTCACTGGCGGAAGGCAAAAAAAAAAAAAAAAAAGACATTTTTTTCTCTTCTGCCAGTCCCACTGGACTGGCAGAAAGGGAAAAAAATAAAATAATAATAAGGCCCTTTCCGCCAGTCTCACTGGCGGAAGGGAAATTTTTTCCCCCCCTTTCGCCAGTTGCACTTGTGGAAAGGGCCTTTTTTTTTAAGCATTTCGCTAGTCTTATGCTTGAAAGTAACAAGTGCAAATTTTTTTTCTTCCTTCCTTCGTGATATGCTATACATTATGATAAAAGAGACCTAAGTCAAAAAAACTATCTTATTCCACCGTATGTAAGTTTCCTTCTTCGTTCTCTCATTTTATGAACAATTTTTTTTAATCTAACTCATTTGTTAAAAAAACTTTCTTTGTTACAGATCAGATCAACATATCTCAGGTTGAAATTTTCATCAGGTTTTCCTCTCTTCACCTTTTTAATTTTAATTTTTCGCTGTCAGGTTGCATATGCTCATAATAGTGGATTCGAAGTCAAAATTTTAATGAGCAGAAAACATTCAGGGTCAAATCAATTATCTCATAGACTATATGCATGTAGAAACGCAGGTAAACCTATTCAGAAAAAAAAATTGTTTGAAAATGAAAATGATGATGAAAGCATAATTCGGAGGAAGAAGGATACTATTGAACGCACAATGTGCAAAGCCAGAATATTTGTTGTTCATAACGTGCAAAATAATAGTTGGCGTGTAACAAAAGTAGAATTAAATCACAATCATTCAATAGTAATGCCTAGTAAAATAGATTTCATGGCAACACACAAAAATATAACTGTTGCCGATAGAGAGTTAATCAATCTACTCCACCGATCAAAAATCAAACCGAGTTTGATCATGAATGTGTTGAGTACAATGAGTGATGGAAGGACAAATGTTAAATTCACCGTCGAAGATATTCAAAATTTTATACGCAACTTGCGACATGACGCATTTGATGCACAAGAAACTTTAACGGTTTTAAAGAAACTCAAGTCAGAAAGTCTTGGAAATTTCTTTTACAATATAAAAGTTGACGAAGAGAATCGCATTGCATGTATCATGTGGGTGGATTCTCGATCAATTATTTGTTATAGAAATTTTGGAGACGTAGTGACCTTTGACACCATTTATAGAACAAATAAATATGAGATGCCATTTTTTCCAATTACGAGAGTTAATCATCATTATCAGTCTATTTTGTTTGGGTTTGCCCTTATCAAGGATGAAACAGAAGCTACATTTTTTTGGGTGTTCGAAAATTGGCTAGAAGCAGTTGACTATAAAATTCTGTTGACGATCATAACTGGTCAGGATAGAGCAATGAACAATGCCATTGCTACCGTATTGCCTTCCACCAATCATTTGACATGTACGTGGCATATCAGTAACAAATTTCTCGAGAAACTTCATCATTTATATAATAGTTACGAAACGTGTAAAGAAGACTTCAATAAGTATGTATCCATTTTTATAAATAGTCGACGTTAAATTGTCAATATTTTTTTGTTGTTGGTTTATAATATGTTGTTATTGTAGGTGTTTGTATTCAGTGACAACTGCCGAATTCGAGGAAAGGTGGGAAAAATTGGTGGAACAATATGATTTACAACATCACAAGTGACTTCAATCTATGTATAATATAAAGGAGAAGTGGATCAGAGCGTACTCAAAGTCATATTTTGCTGCAAGGATGACTACAACCGGGAGAAGTGAATCCATGAACAGTTTTTTCATAGTCATAATTCTTAATTAGTGGTTAGAGAAAGTAGCTTAGACGTGCTCTATTACCGGGCCTTCTAGGAGATGGGTTATCAAGATAATCAGTTGAGCCATTCCACTACACCGTTGTACGATTTTACTGGAGTAGAAGAAAATATGAAGGGGAATATTTTACTACCACTAACACTAGGAGAAGCGCCAAAGCACGCCATAATGATTGTCAATTTTCTAGTGGTATGGGATCCTTTATCTTACTACATCAACCTTGTAAGGACTTCACTCAACGCCTTTAAAGCTATTCCATCGACGTACCATATGAAGGTAAAATTCCCCACCTTTAATGGCGTAGGAAAGGTGAGGGCTGATCAAAGAAATGTCGACAATGCTATTTGATGGCCCTTAAGATGAATGGAGAAGGGGGGACAAGTAATTTCCTTTGAATTGATGGACAGTCGGGATGAAGTGAGGGAGTAAAGAGGAGAGACCATTGAAGACTTAGAAACAATTGCTCTAAGTGACACAGATCCAGAAAAGGTGACATATATTGGATCGAAGCTGGACCTAATGTTGAAGAAGGTACTTGGGGAATTCTTGAGGAAGAACATGTACGTTCTTCTTCAAGAATTTATCCATTAGGAAATTGGCCAGAACGATGGTCAATTTCCTAGTGGTAAACGCTCATTTATCCTACTACATCATCTTTAGAAGGACTTCACTCAATTCCTTTAAAGCTATTTCATTGACATACCATATGAAGGTGAGGTTCGCCACCTCTAATGACATAAGAGTCGTGAGGGCTGATCAAAGATAAGTACGAAAATGCTATTTGATGGCCTTTAAGAGGAATGGGGAAGTGGGGCAAGTGATGCCAATTGAAATGATGGACAATTGGGATGAAGCGAGGAAACAAAGAGGAAAACCCGTTGTAGACTTGGAACCAATTGCTATAAGTGACACAGATCCAGAAAAGGTGACATATATTGGATCGAAATTGGACCTAATGTTAGCGAAGGTACTTAGAGAATTCTTGAGGAAGAACATGGATGTTTTTTCTTGGACCACAATGGACATATCTAGGATAGACCAGGAGGTTATTACTCATAGGCCCAATGTGGATCCTACGAGAAGGCCGGTCAAACAAAAGAAGAGGAGCTTTGCTCCAGAGGGGGAAGAAGCCATTAATCATGACATCGACAAGTTGCTTTAAATGAAATTTATAAAAGAGATTAAGTTTGCGGAATAGATATCTAACCCCTGTAACGGTCAATAAAGCAAACAAAAAGTGGAAGATATGCATCGACTTCACCCATCTTAATGATGTGTGTCCCAAGGATTGATATCTTCATTGATGCCACAGTCGGACATGAATTGCTAAGTTTCATGGATTCCTTCAGTGCCTTCAGTCAGATCCGGATGCACGAAGATGACATCCCAAAAGTCTCCTTTGTGACGGATCAAGGATTGTATTGTTATGTGGTAATGCCTTTCGGCTTTAAGAATGCCAAAGCAACTTACCAATTCTTGGTATACAAGATTTTCAAGCCCCTTATAGGGAAGACAATGGAGGTCTATGTAGATGACATGCTATTAAAAAGCTTGAAAAAGACATACCACATAGAAGATCTTCAAGAATCTTTTGATATATTGAGGAAGTACGAGATGAAGATGAACCCATCCAAGTGCGCCTTCGGAGTGGTTGTCAAGTGACTCATAACTAGTTGTGAGACAAATTGAGGAAGCACATGAAGCGAATGACCTAAAGATGGCTAAATACTTGAGGATGGTGAAGGCCATGATGACCACATTCAAGAGTTATCAAATACAACATGTGGTAAGAGATCAAAATGTGAAGGTGGATCAATTATCTAAGCTAGCTTGGGGAGAGCTGGCTTCACTAGGTAGAAGAGTTTATTTGGAGACACTAAATTTGCCAAGTGTTGATTTCATACTGATGGCAGATGTTGAGATCAATTGGATGACATCCATAAGGGGTTCCCTTGAATAAGGGTTGTTGCCCACTGGAGGAAAAAAACACTCTAAATCAGGTCTGCAAAATATACCTTGATCGATGGAAATTTTTTATAGGACGACTTTTGTTATACCATACATGAGGTGCCTAAGCCCCACTGAAGCTAATGCCATGAAGGAAGTACATAAAGGAATATACGACCAACATCTTATAGGAAGGGCCTTATCCCACAAAATCATAAGGCAAGGATACTACTGGACTAAGATGCAACAAGACATAATAGACTTCGTCAAGAGATGTGATCGGTCTCAAAAGTTTGCTTTGGTGGTACACCAGCTGACAGAGGTAGTCTCTCCCATTAGCTCTCACGTTCCCTTTGCTGTTTAGGGAGTTGACTTGGTAAGGCCATTGCCCAAGTTTTCGGTCAAAAGAAACATGTTATTGTTGCTATTAACCACTTAACTAAGTGGGTGAAAGCTGCCCCCTTAGCTTTATCACTCCCCAAATGTGTGATGACTTTGTATGGGATTTGATAATATGTCGCTTCGGGCTTCTGCAAGTCCTCCTCATGGATAATGATAAGCAATTCAAAGAAAGGAAATTTCAAGCCTTTGTGCGGAAGGCTCAACATAGAGCATAGGTTCACATCGGTAGCACACCTTTAGGAAAATGGACAAGCAGAGGTAACTAATCATATAATAGTAAATGCTATCAAGAAGAAGATTGAGGATGCAAAAGGAGCATGGGCAGATGAACTACCAGGCATACTCTAGGCTCATAGGACAACCAGTAAGAATGCCACATGAGAAGCCCCTTTCAACCTCACATTTGGAACCGAAGTTGTTATCCCATTAGAAGTTGGAATTCTCTCTCCACGGGTAATAAACTTCAATGGAATGGATAATGAACAAGGGCTAAGGGTAAGATTGGATCTATTGGATGAGGTCTGGGATGCAACACAGTTGAAAGTGGAGCAATTTAAAAGGCAAACAACTAATTTCTACAACACACGAGTTAAAGGACAAGTGTTTGTGGAAAGAGACTTTGTGTTGAGAAAGATGGAAGCATCCAACCCAAGGGAAGCTTTATAGAACTGGCACCTACATGGGAAGGACCTTAGAGAGTCAAGAAAATGCTAAGGTTAGAATCTTATCAATTAGAAACCCTTGGGGGCAAAGAGATCCCATGATCTTGGCACATGAGTAATCTCCGAATATATTATCAATAAGTTAAAAAATTATGTCTAAAATTTTACCTTAAAGAATGATGTTTGTTATCTTTTGTAAGGCTTGAAGTCCAAAGTATTTTAATTAATAAGAAAAGTTTAGCATAAATTAAAAAAATTACAAGAAAAGGAAATAAACTAAGTACTGAGTACAAAGAAAATAAACTAGGGCTCCTCCTCGTTAGGACCCTCCTCCTTATCTTCCTCGTTGCCTTGAACTTTCTCCTTGGCAGCGACATTGTTGGTAGTGGCTCCACATCCTTAAGCTTGTTGGAAACACTCAAGAATTTGCTGGATGGACAAATTATAGAGCTCTATATGCCCAGCAATCTCCTCGAGAGGAACTCCAAGTTGAGCAACTTGGATGCAACGCCAGGTGAGGACACGGGGAGCAGTAGGCTCCATGATATGCTCTTCTTCCACCTTTAGATACTCTAACATGACAATAGACATGCTATAAGCATAACCAACATCATAAGGCTCCTCACCTCTAGATACTCTTACATGAAAATATACATGCTATAAGAATAGCCAACATCATAAGGCTCCTTAGAGTGGTCCTCCATCTAAGCTCGCTCATCATCCTTAAAGGCTAAGGAAGCCTTGCAATCATCAACTGCCCTCTGGTGGGACCCTTCTAGCTCAAGTTACAGCCTAGAGAGCTGCCCTTGCAACGCCTCAAGCTCATTGGCATGCTTGTGAACAACTTCTTCGGCTTGAGTATGAGCAGCTTTCTTGGCAGCCATTGGCTTCCTATTCTCTTCACGGATATCATCCAACTCGTCTTTCACATTCCTTAGATCGACTTGGTTCTCACTATGACAACTTGGAAAAGCTGTTATCATAGAAAGAGCCTCAACAGTATAAACATGAGTCTGTAAGGTAAAAACTAAGTGTTTGAAAAGGTGAAATGAAATGTTATAAATGAATTTGATATAAACATAATGAAGATAACATGTTGTATCAAGGTGATTAGCCACATGGGCCATCAACACCTCAGTAGGGACGCTCTGAGCCATCTCTTGGTCAAGAAGGGGAATGGATTATATCACAAATTTGGTCCCAATGGCAAACTCCCCAAAGATGGAATTGCAGCGTCTAATGCCTAGTTGGGTAAGAACGGATCGTTTGGGCGATGGAGGGTCTTTGGAACTAGAAACAACACCCTTTCTCTTCTTAGAAGGGCGTTAAGGGACTGAAGTGGGGGAAGGAAAGGAGGCTTGATGAGTCCCCATGCCAATATTGATGGGTAGAAGGCCCGTAGAGGAAGCACTTCCCACGAATGGAAGGGGAACCATGGCCGAGTTCCCAGGATGAGTGGTACAAACAGAGTCCGTATGAGACATGTGACGACCTAGAAAATTTGTTTATCTATAAATAATTTAATCACTCATTTTATTTAATTTTATGTTATTTTATTTTCTTATTAATATGAATATGGTTATTATATGACGCTTTTGGTTGTATGAATATTTTTGGACCCATTAAAGGGGTTATAGTTATTTGATTGTTGGTTGCAAGGATAAGCAATGATGTTTATGTTTGGTGACATCCGTAATTGTTTGAAGAAGCTTTGCGTCCAGACATGTTAAATCTCATAAAGGACTTAAGAGCTTAAGTATGATGACACCATTGTGTACGTATGTTATTTTGATTAATAAGCTGCTTATGTGTCATCAAGTGGATTAAACGTATGTGCATGTAGGACAGCAGGCTTATTACATTGCTTAGCTGCTAAGAATCATGATGAGCAGCCATTTTTACCGTCCAAATTAACCAATCATTTTATTTCACAGCATAATCTCAGCCTCCAATAAATACCTCATTCGGAGGAACGTTTCAGTCTCTTTTCTAAAGATTTCCTTTTCCAAAGTTCTTCTTTAAACCTACCATCTTCGTTTAATTTCAAGTTCTTTCTTTTGGACAATCACTTTCAAACAAGCTTTGATCTCTTTCGTCAACCTAGGAGGTAAGAATCTTAAGTTCTCTTTTGCCTTTCGTTTTGCTTGGTATCCGAGAAGTTTAGCTGTAGGAGCAAGTCTTTAAGAAAGAAAAGAAAGGATTATATTCTTTTGTGTCTAGAAGTGTTGCTCATAGTTTAAAGCATTTTGAGAGTTGATTTATGGAGTTGTAGTTGAGATCACCACCCTTGGAGAAGTGAGGAAGACGACCCTGTATCTGAGACAGCTTCTAAAGTTAGTCCCCAACTGTGTTGATGTTAGTCTATGATGACGTTAGCATCAGTCTCTGAAATGTTAGTCTCCAATGACGTCACCCTTAGTCCCCGATGGGGTAAGATGATGTCATCAATCCCTGTTGAGATAATTAGTCTCTGATGATGTCGTCCTTAGTCTTTGACAGGCTAAAGTTTAGTCCCCGATGACGTCATCTGTAGTCTCTGATGATGACGTCACCCTTAGTCCCCGATGGGGTAAGAAGACGTCATCAATCCCTGATAAGATAATTAGTCTCTGATGAAGTCGTCCTTAGTCTCCGACAGGCTAAAGTTTAGTCCCCGATGACGTCATCCTTAGTCTCTGATGAAGGAATTGTTAGTCTCTGATGATGACGTCACCCT
>CM025786.1:44773216-44806001 GCA_014636745.2 Centella asiatica | reverse complement strand
TATCAGAGACTATCTTAGTCCCCGATAGTTAATACTATCAGAGACTATCTTAGTCCCTGATAGTTAATATTATCAGAGACTAACTAGTCCTCGATAGTAAATCCTATCGGAGACTACCTTAGTCCCTGGTAGTAAACCCTATCGGAGACTAATCTTCTTCTAGTCTCTTACGAGTGAATAGATCAGAGATTAGGACAATCTCTGATCGAGGGTAAACTGGTTACCCGGTAGTTACCCATCCGTAAGAATTGCAAACGTTTTCAACAAATTGATAAAACAAATTTCAAACATCTTTGCAATCACAATCACTCAAAGCTCTGAAATTATTTTCTCTCTGATAATACTCTGCAATTTAACAATACTCTGCAATTTAACCCTCTTTTAAGTTTCTTCCAAAGTTCACAGATCTCTTGCAATGGCCGCTAAAACAGTTGCTTTCAAGTTTGGAGACTTTGATTTCATTAAGACTAACCATGCATGGGTGGCTGATAAGAATGTCTTTGAAGCCCAGTACCACCCCTTCGTGGATTTTCTTCAAAACTCTACACTAACTTACGCCATTTATGAAGCTCCCATCCAAGCCGTTGAGGTCATCACGGCTATTTGGTCCACTGCTACCATACAAGGTGCAAAAACTGACTCGCCTATGGTAAGTTTCAGGTATGCAAACACTACGTATACTATAGATCATACCGTTGTAAATAATGCTTTACATTTACCAGTTTCTGAAAACTTTGACTCCCCTGCCTCTGATGAAGAAATTTTTCCATGTTGAAAAACTTAAATTATTCTGCTGAAATTGGGTCTGTTGGGTCTATTACACGACCCCATCTAAGGCAAGAGTGGTCACTATTCTTTGACATAATCACTAAAGCTTTTACAACAAAATGCAGTGGATATGATGCTATCACTACACTCACACAACAAATTGTTTTTAGTGTGTTGTATGGTAAACATCTAAACATTGGGCTTTTAATTCTGCAAAACTTGTTGCCAAAACTTAAAACCAATAAAACTAAAATTTATTATGCTAGGTTTTTGATGATGATTGCTTATTATCTAATCCCTAACCTAAATATTACTGGAATGTAAGTTGTACCAACTGTTTTGCAGAGTAAAAGAATAGTCAAAGATGTGAAGAACTCTGCAAAGGTAACTGTTCCTTTATTTTTCCCTCCTATCATGAGATCTACTCTTATTGATAGGCTTCCCAATCTTAACTCTTTGCAATTCTTTGAGGATAATAAAAGCCAAAACCCTGTGAATCCTCCAACAACTTCACCACAACAATCTATAGCCCCCTCCACAGTCTCCCAAAAGACTGTGGTTGTAAAAACCAAGACAATCACAAAACTCCCAATTAAGAGAAAAATAATTGAGGGAGCAAGTGAGGATGAGGGAGAACCAGAAGCTGAAGTTCCACTTCAAAAAAAAAAGAGAATTATAACCCTTAGCCAAGCCCAATCCAGTGCTTCTCAAAAAGCATTGGAGGCTATAAGGACAAACAGTGAACTGTCACCATCCTCCCAAAAGGATGTTGACATTGAAGAAAGTTCCCAACCAGGAACATACAGTACAGAGTCAGAACAAACTCTTGGTCACAACCAAGAGGAACCAATAAGAGAGTTAATAAAACAAAAGAGTGACACAAGGAGTGCACACACAGAGTCATCTATTGATGTTCCTCAATTTTTAATCTCTGAGGAACAGCCAACACTCCCCACTGTACATTCTTCTCCTTTTTCTCCCATTCTTGATTCTTTTGATGTAAATATAACTGATTCTCTTGATTTTTCCCAAGAGGAGCCAATACTCGAGACAAGTTCTCATACAATTTCCATGGATAGCTCCCTAGCCCAAGATACACAAAGGGAACCCCCTATCCATTTTGTCACAAGCACCTCTCAAGCCCCCACTTCTGTAGGAAAGAGTGACACCATCAAAATGAGTGAGGCTGTGAGAATAAATAGTGAGAGTCAGGCTCCTAACCTGGAAAAAGGAGAGCACATACACAAAAAAGAGAGTCAAGCTTTAAAAAGCTTGGAAAAAGGAGAGCATGAGAAGCTGGGTGCCCAACTCCAGGCAAAAGGAGAGGATGTGAGCAAGGATGAGATCCTTGAAGAAAATAAAAGAGAGAAATTCTCAGCAGGTGATTTTTTAAAACCTGTTGAGACATCCACCAGACAAGCAGCCCAAACTTCCTCTGCTCAACAATCAACTCCAACAGAGGAAATTGGGGGAAGCTCCAGGACAGGGGATGCCACATTACAAGTTATTTCTGACATGACAAATGCAGATTTTGAGATCTTTTATGGCCTTCAACAATCTCAAGATCACATATCTGCATTAAAGACATCCATGGTAAATGAACCTGTTCCTGAAGAAACTGAAGCCGAGAATGTGAACGAGTGGGTCGATGCACAGTTCATAAATTCTCTGGAGGATGCAGCTGCTCAACTAAGGCAGGATTATGTGACCAACATTGGGTCAACAGCAGCTGCACCATCTTCCAAGGACATACTAGAAGAGATAACCAAAGTCGACAAGAAACATACCAAGTTTCACCACTTTTTGGTTATTGGAATTAATGCAGCAGTCAAGGAAATCAAGCAGCAGATGGAGATTGAGACAGATAAGATTCGACGGAGTTATGAAGGACACTTGCCAAGGAGGACAATCACTGCCATTTATACTCTTATCAAAGACAAGTCCAAGACTGACCGTAGACTTCAAGACCTAGAATCCAATGTCAGTCTCCTTCTCCAGAAGCAAGATCGAATGGAACAACTTTTGCTGTAGGCACTACCACAATTGGCTACTTCCTCCAAACCCCAAGATGCTAATGTCAAAAAGGGGGAGAGTAGTCATTTCAAACAACCTGTACAATCCAAATCTACTGTTCCAGATTCAAATGCTTCCTTGTAGATGCAGATGGAGTTGCAAGCATTAAAAGAGAAAACATTGAAAGAAAATGCTGCACTGCAAGCCTATAAAGAACAAATTTTGAAGAAGCATGCTGATCTTGCACAAACAGCAACAACAACATCAACAACAACACCACCACCAGTAGCAACAATTTTTCTTTCTTCCAAATTGACTGCAGAAGCCCCAAGCTCATCAAAAGATAAAGGCAAAGGTGTCATGGTTGAAGATACAAAGAAAAATTCTCTTACTCAACCAGGACAGCCTAAGCTAATGGGGGATGCTATGAAGACTGCTCACTTTCCCACTCCTATTGAACTTGAGCGAGGAGGGAGAGTTGAGTTAGTTAATCCTCGAGATCCAAGATTAATAGATGCTGATGCAATGCTTGCTCAAAAACTTCAGCAAGAGGAAGATATGGCTGCAGAACAAGAGAGGAAGGAGGAAGTGTCTAAGAAGAAAAAACACTCAACAAGGAAGACTAGTACAAAGAAGGTAGCTATGACCAGGAAAAAGACTTCAAAATCTACAACGCAAGAATCTCCAAGGTCAACTGAGACTGCCTTGGTGGTTGTAAGTGGAATAACAAAACCACAAACAGTTCCATCAAGGAAGCCTTATAAAGTTGATATGGCTAGTACCAGTGAAGTGATCAAAGCCCTGAAGAGGAATACAAGAAATATAAATCTAGTCAAGGATGAAAATGGCAAGGATTTACTGCATATCTTTTTCAGAGATGGAGACTCTGTGAAGTATGCTAAGCCAGACTTGGAGAGGCAATCAAAAGAAGACTTGGAATGGTTATTGTCTACTGTACTTTTTACTACAAAGCTCAACATGGAATTTCGAAGTCAGATCAAGAAGGCTATAAAGGAGATAAAGAGTGTGGACAAAGAGCCAACCGATCTTCCTGAATCAGTACCTCTTGGATTATGGTATGAGACTTTCCATGGTGAGAAAGTTTTCTTTAACTATAACAGAGATATCAACCGAGTGAGTGAAAATCATATAGAAGGATTTATTAAACTTCTTAGAGATGCAGAAGAAACAACAGAAGTTGTTCTCAAAAAGTTGCTGATGGAAAGGTTAGAACAACTCAGGGAGAATAGAAGGAAAAGAAAAGAGTTGTTGAACTAAAGGTATGTTGTTTGCTGTGAAAGTTGTAATTTTATTTCTTTTTGAAGCCATACTTATAGGATTTAAACCTGAGTCTTGGTGGAAGCTGAACAAAATATCAAAGATCTTAGTTCAGAATACATTTGTAGTTAGTAATTCTTTATTCTTTTTCTAAGTAATTATAATATTGAGTTTTGACATCATCATCAACCTTGAAATTATGCTTATCATTCTGATATTCATAACTAGGGGGAGATTGTTAGGTTTTAGAACATTTGATGATGATTGTCTTTAGATTACTTAGAATACAAATGTATAGAAAGTGTTAATTAGTAACACTGAAGTTTTGTAGCCAATAGTTATCTCTTTGTTTGTAATTCATTTATTCTTTGTAAAGAGATACGATTATTTTTTATTTGTAATTAACTGCTGGAATGGAGTATCGAAGCTTCAAGAAGTCAAGTTGTGTATTTGATCTGTTAGAGTTTGCAAAAAGGCTTATCGGAGACTAGAAGAACTGGTCAGAGACTAAAATGTTTTAACTGTCAGAGACTAGTTTTTCTATCGGAGACTAAAAGCTTACGTCATTAGAGATTAAAGAAAAAGGAATCAGAGACTAAGCTGACGTCATCGGAGACTAAGCCTTAATGTGTCAGAGACTAAATAACACTATCGGAGACTACACAAGATGACATCATCAGGGACTAAATGTACCAGGGACTAAAAGAGTCATCAGGGACTAAAAGTACCAGAGACTAAAAGATACGTCAGGGACTAAAAGAAGCATCAGAGACTAATTGTGAATTAATCTCTGATAGATACAGAGTTCGAATTGAAAAAGGAATGTCTTCCACGTAAAGTAAAATATTATTGAAGACGTAGCTGGTAAGGAAACTAACCAGAAATCTGTTCCTATCAAAAAAGAAAGATTGTATTTGATTCGAATAAGGAAGCTGAATTTTATTCAGAATAGGAACTGAGTTAATTTTAATTCAGTTGTCATAGAAGCTGTAATTAGTTTACAGAGAGTAATTCAGAAACTGTATAGGTTTTTTCATAGTTTTGTATCTTTTCCTATACAGAATAGAAAAGAAGCTGACGATTACATTATTGTGATTGTTAGGATTTGTATTCAATTGTAAATCAATAAAGCAATTGTTTATAAATAGATTTGTGTTCTTGTTCTTTTTATTCCGCAAGAAGAATTTAGTTTCTTAAAGAACAAGTAATCGAAGAATTTTCAAAGAACTTGTATTCAACCCCCCTTCTACAAGTTCTCGTCATCACACCAAACAAACACTGACAAAATGCAATTTTCTCTTTTTTACACAAAGTATAACAAGCTGGAGGTAGATATGTACGTTTCTCCGATTCTTGTGGTGCTAACTCTAGTCGTATACCCATTTCTTTCATATCCTTTCTGACTTTGATCTCGTCCTTTGTCTTTCCCGGTATATTCAACAATGTCCCAACAATACTGTCACAAACATTTTTCTCAATATGCATAAAATCAAGACAATGTCTAACTTGTATGTGTTCCCAATACGGCAGATCCCAAAATATGAATCTCTTCTTCCACAAATTCTTTGGCTTCGGAGGTTGATACAACTTTCCAAATACAACATCAATATCCTTAACCCGCTCAAAGACTTCTTTCCCAATTAAAGGCAAACGGGCTTCTCGAGTCTCGATATGCCCATCAAAAGCTTTTTTCATCTTACGATAAGGGTGATCACGGGGAAGAAATGTTCGGTGACTCATAAAGACATTTTTGTTGCAATTATTTAGACGATGGTCAATAGTAGTATCTTCACAAATTGGACATGCTTTAGCTCCTTTGACAGTGTACCCTGACAAGTTTCCATAAGCCAGAAAATCATTTATGGTGCAAAATAACATCGCACGTAATGTGAAATCCATTTGAGTATTTGCATCAAACACCATCACACCTTCATCCCACAAAAGTTTTAAATCTTCAACAAGCGGCTCAAGATAAACATCTATGTTATTCCCCGGTTGTTTAGGCCCTGAGATTAAAAAGGACAACATAATATACTTGCGCTTCATACACAACCACGGAGGCAAATTATAAATCACCAAAAGATTCATCCCATCCGTACAAAGTCCATAAGGATTCATCCCATCCGTACAAAGTCCAAGTCGTAGATTCCTAACTTCTCCACCAAATTCAGGAAACTTATAATCAATGGTTCTCCATTGTGGAGAGTAACTCGGGTGTCTAAGCATCCCATCTGATTTCCTCCCTTCCGCATGCCACCTCAAATGTTTTGCATCTTTTGGATATGCAAATAGGCGTTTGAATCGTTGCACTATGGGTAAATACCAAACTGCCTTGCTAGGAGCCCTTTTTTTATCATCCTTAGAAGAATCATTATCCTCCCGCTTGTACCGAGATGCTCCACACTTAGGACATGTATGTAAATGTTCATTCTCATTTCGAAACAACACACAGTCATTCGGACATGCATGTATCTTCTTCACGTCCATACCTATAGGACACAACATCTTCTTTGCCTCGTACGTGGAAGTGGGAAGCTCGTTATTCACTGGAAGTATTTCTCCTAAAAGTTTTAACAATTCTGTAAAACTCTTGTCACTCCATCCATTCTTGACTTTCAACTTGCACAACTTCAAAGTTGTTGACAACCTTGTCAAGTCGTCACTGCACCCGGGATACAAAAGTTTCTTAGAATCGCGGACCAAACTCTCAAATATATCTGGTTGTGGCATCATATGGTCTTGGAGATCTTGTATCATATCTTCCACCCTATAAATGTCCACATCATCTTCGTCATTATCGACCAAATTATCGCACTCGGTTGCATAATTTGACCTTGAGCTACCAGTCATATCAAACTATATTCCCTCGCCGTGCCAAATCCACTTCGTATAACCTTTCTTAAAAACCCGACAAAATAAATTTTCACGCACTATCTCTGCGTTCGAATATTTTTTTAAATTACCACAAAGGCGGCACAGGCACACAATCATGTCTTCTTTTCCATGTTCCTTTCTGATTTTTTGGTGTCGACCCGCACATATAATAAACTCGTTAACCCCTCTTACATATGCGTCATCGTTACGCAATATATTGTACATCCATGTTCGACGATCCATGTTTAACTAAATAACCACAACGATTAACTAAGTAAGCACAGCGATTGTACAGTTATCATAAATAAGATGCGGACAAACAACAGTTCAAGACTGCTATTTTAAATAATGCATGTGATGAATGTATTATTTTAATCAACAATTACCTTACACAACAAAGCTGACCTCTCGGACGGAGACACTGAAGAAAGAAACCTGTAAAATCTCAGCCAAGTTTCCCGCCAAACACGATCTCTCTTTCTCTCCTCTCTTACGAACTAGGCCAAAATAGAAAAAGTTCTAACCTAAATACACTTTTTAATATTATTAAAGCCTATGCATCGGCCAAAGAAGAAAACCGACGCAAATACCATAACCATTTGCGACGGATATTTAAATCAAGCGACGCAAATGTTTGAATAATTTATTTTTTAAAATTTTAAAGCATTTGCGTCGGTTCTTTAACCGATGTGACGCAAATTTGTTTATCTTTTTTTAATTATTTCTCATATTTGGCGTCGGTTGTACTAAACAACCGACGCAAATGTCACAAATCATTTGTGTCGGTTCTTTAAAACAACCGTCGCAAATTCTTTTTAATTTATTTAAACATTTTTTGCTTCGGTTATTTAAAAAAACCGACGCAAATAATCAACTATTTGCGTCGGTTTTTTATACTAAGCGATGCAAATGGTGAACTAATTTATTTTTTAAATATTCAGAGAATTTGCGTCGGTTATGTAAAAAAACCGACGCAAATAGTTTTTATTTTTTTACGAAAATGCCACCGCACTACTATATGCAACAGTTCTATTAGAAAACCGACGCAAATAAGGCGACGCATAAGACAGTTTTTGTAGTAGTGTGACCTCAAACATTGTATGAATTTATTATGAATGAAATGATAAATCTAAATCATAAAAAGGAATATAAATACATGGATACACAATATTAAAATAAATTGAAGCATAGAATATACCTTGATGATGGAATCGAAAGTTTTTAGAGGGCTACCTTTACAATTGAGAGTGATTGTCACGAATTGGGCGTTAATTCTTTTGGCGTAGGTTTCCAATATATCTTATTTATTTTATTATTATTTGGTGAAGAACTGGGAGATGAGTAATTTTCTACAGAAGAAGGGAGAAATTATTCATAAAAATGTGTGAAGAATGTGAAAAAGGAGTAGGGCATTTATTGGGATGCATGTAGAGTTTTCACAATTAGTTTTGCTAAGTACTTGGATAAAAATTTGATCAAAAATCAAAAAGTTCCTCTAAAGTGTTCCAAGTTTAAAATTCAAGCATATGTTAGTCAAAGCCATATCAATGGAGGGAAAAGCATACAAAGAAGGACAAAAAAGAGTGAGGTGGTGAAGATACCCCATGGGGGCGGCCTCTACAACCCCATACTTAGCCAAATTTTGGCTAAGATAAGATCTCTACTAACTCTTGCACCCTACAAGTCAATGCTAAGGTACTTTAAATGTGAGGCCAAACTTGAAGTCTTCAAAGGCACCTATAAGGAAAGCATTGAGTAAAGAAACAAGAAAGGAATAATAGCCTAGATGGTACCTGACGGCCTCTAAGGCTCCTTACTTGGCTAAATTTTGGTTATTTTAGTCGTAACTCTTGACATGTGTTTTCCCAAAGTCTCTCAAACTAAAATCCAAGTGTGAAAGTATTCAAATTGCACCTACAAATAAATAAATAAATAAAAGCCAAGAAAGGAAGCAAGGGGCATGAGGAAGAGGTCCTCTATGAGAGGCAGCCTATAGTCACCATTTATTAGTAAAATTTTGGTCATTTAAGGCCCTTATATATTTACATGCATCCTCAAAGTTCTCCAAACTTCCAAACAAGTTTATGAGCACTTAGAAGACACCAAAAGAGGACTATTAATGTGAATAAGCAAATGAAAGTAAAGGGGGAATACTCTTATTGGGGTTGGGGGAGTGGGGGTGGCTCTGGCCTTCTAGTCTTAATCAAATTTTGGTCATTTTCTTGTGGCATTGCACTAAAGGCCTACTACCCATTTAGAATTGTTATAAAACTTCTCACACCATCATTTGGCATACTTTGGCATATTTTTTCTCATAGAAAACTTGAAATGGCATATAGGGATTTGAACACTACCCATAACATGTCCTTATTGGCCTCCTGGCAAGACATCTTCGTACTCCGAAGTCATGCATGGGTAAGTTGAAGCTACGTGCTCAAAATGTTCCTAGAAGTCATAGACAAGGTCTTGAACAAACACCTTAGTGAAGGCTCAAGCCATACCTCAACATGCTCATCCAAGGAGTGTCATGACATGTGTACACAACACAAGACCTAGACTAAGGGAACATGCCCCAAGGTGCACCTACATGCATATGTATCTCAACCTTGATAAATGAAACCTCAACATGAAAAAACTCATCTACAGCATGAAGCCTAACATGCACCCTGTGATGACATCACTACAACCTGCACATTTTGTTGGCATCACCATTCTACCAAATCATCAACACGAAATGGCTCGTTGAAAAGTCAGATTGTCTTTTCTACTACTAATCGAAGGATGAAAAGGCCGTCTGATTATGAAATTTGATGAGGGTTTTAGACTAGCAACTCAAGACAGAAAAAAATGGGCTCCAAAAATATTGCAAAACTCATAGAAAACATATATTGCAGTCATAGAAATATAAGTGACAAATAGGTCATATGCATGGTACATGACCTTTTGGGGGCCTATAAATACCCTTCACCCCTTTCATTTTAAGTGATTGAGAATTTTCACTTTTGACAGCTCTCACTTATTTCTAGAACTTTCTCTCTCTAGAAATTTCTCTATCTAGAAAATCTTTGGCATTGTAAGGCTTTATCTTGGTGTTGTTATAACTAGTGCGTTAGCATTCCTACCAAGAAAGGCCAATGAAGATTTCCAGGGACTTAGCCCCTCATTTGGTGTTAAGTCCCCTCATTCACACCTTACACTCTACACAACCAAACATCCATACACACACTCCTAACATTCAAGGTTAGGCACTTTCATTGTCAACTCCAAGTAGTTCCTTATGATCTTCTCATTTTTTCATCACTAAAGTCAAGTCTCATAGCGTTCAAGGAATGCTCTCCTCACTCAAACACTTCAACATCTGAACTGAATCCGCAAGGGAGCTTGTAATAGTATATGACTCACTATGTATTCTAAGTCTTACATCTAATGAAATCAAGCTCATTCGCTCGATCAATTCTTGATTCCTAACTTTACATTTTTTCGGGATACAGTGATTATTTTGAATGACTAATTTTGATAACCAAAGTTATTTATTAAATTATTTTTGTACCTTTCGCATTATAATATAATATATATATATATATATATATGTTATAATATTATTAATATTTTAATATACGTATATATATATAGGAAGAAAAGGGAACTTAGCTATAAATCATTTTTATAATCTTATCCACCCTTGCTATGATTTGGTTTCCAAACTATATGAAAAAAAAATCAAATTGTACGGATTAAAAGAGCATGTAAAAATAAACTATATGTAATTTTTTGGGATTTTTTTGAACTCCTTTACATAGTTTTTATAATCACATAAAAATTCAATATATCTTAGTTATTAAAAATATACAAATTTTACATAATTATAAAAATCATGCTATACACTATAAAATGATTTGAAAATTTGTATACTACTCAATCTTTTGATATTCTTTCATTCCGTACAGTTATATTTTTTAGATAGGTTATGAATTAATAAATATAAAATTAGTAAGTATGATTTAAAATGTGAGTTATAGCTTAATTACCTTAACTATATGTTATAGTTAAATAAGCTCAAATGTTTGTAGAAGAGGGAGGGGGGGGGGGGGGGGGGTTGAATAAAAACACTACAAACTTTTTATTCTTTTTCAAATTAATTCACTAAGACTGGAATAGCTGTGATTTCAGAAGAACTATGCTTCAAAGGAAAATGAATACATAAGAATTCAAGTTAAAATAGTTGTATTAAAACTTGAGGTTTTTCTGGAAATCTGGTGTTAGGTTTTAGAACATTTGATGATGATTGTCTTTAGATTACTTAGAGTACAAATGTATAGAAAGTGTTAATTAGTAACACTGAAGTTTTGTAGCTAGCAGTTATCTCTTTGTTTGTAATTCATTCATTCTTTGTAAAGAGATATAAATATTTCTTATTTGTAAGTAACTGCTGGAATGGTGTATCGAAGCTTCAGAAAGACGAAGTGTGTATTTGATTCGTTGGAGTTCACAAAAAGGCTTGTCGGAGACTAGGAAAACTGATCAGAGACTAAGGTTCTTTTATCTATCGGAGACTAGTTTTGCCTATCGGAGACTAAGGTTTACGTCATCAGAGACTAAGTCTAAAGAAGTCAAAGACTAAAGCTTACGTCATCGGAGTCTAAAGTTAAAAGCATCAGAGACTAAGTTGACGTCATCGGAGACTAAGCCTTAAAGCATCGGAGACTAAATAACTCTATCGGAGACTACACAATCTGACGTCATTAGGGACTAAAAGCACCGGAGACTAGTAATGACGTCACCAGAGACTAAAGATGAAGCATCAGGGACTAATCGTGATTTATTTCCTGAAAGATACAGAGTTCAAATTAAAAAGGAATGTCTTCCACGTAAAGCAAGATATTATTGAAGACGTAGCTGGTAAGGAAACTAACCAGAAATCTGTTCCTATCAAAAAGGAAAGATTGTATTTGATTCGAATAAGGAAGCTGAATTTTATTCAGAATAGGAACTAAGTCAATAGTAATTCAGTGGTAAGAAAAGTTGTAATTAGGTTTACAAGGAATTGTAATTTGTAGTTGTATAGGTTTTTCATAGTTTGTATCTTTTCCTATACAGAATAGAAAAGAAGCTGATGATCATATTTATTATGATTGTTATAATTTGTAATCAGTTGTGAAATCAATATAGCAATTGTTTATAAATTGATTTGAGTTTTTGTTCTTTATATTCCGCAAGAAAGTTTAATTTCTTAAAGAACAAGAAAGTCGAAAAGTAGTCAAAGAACTTGTATTCAACCCCCCTTTCTACAAGTTCTTGGCATCTCACTGGGAAAACATCTAGTTAATCACAAATGTGATTAATCAGCTACAACTCTGTAATGACTTACAACTTCTTTTCTCACACTCACTAAATTCTTATTTTCTTTGAATATTTCTCTCTAGATATATTACAAAGTTTTTCTCTAGTGTATTTGTGTGCTTCAGCCACACTTTTTGGTGTAATGAAAACCTTTTATATATGTAGAAGATCAGTTGTTGACCACTTGTACAAAACTGATCATTTGCGTCGGTTAAATTACCTATTTTGCGTCGATTAATAGGAGACACAAAAACTTGACTATTTTGCGTCGGTTAAAGAGATGATGCAAAACATTATCATTTGTGTCATACCTTTATAACAACCGACGCAAATGTGTTTATCATTTGTGGCACACCTTTAAGACAACTGATGCAAATGATAATGGTCATTTGCGTCATACCTTTGTAACAATCGACGCAAATGCGTTTATCATTTGCGACACACCTTTAAGACAACTGACGCAAATGTGTTTATCACTTACAGCTTCCTTATCATTATCGGCTGCCTTGCAACAAAACTCATATAGGTCATCAAAGAATTGAGCTTCATTAATACCAATCACATCCAGCTGTCAGAATATACCAATTGTAAGAAGACCATTAAAAGCATCATAAAACACAAATAAGAAAATGAAGATCCATCAAAGATTTACTACTCAACTATGTACAACCCTTTAAGCCAATGGCCTTGTATATCTTAGTTTTTTACATAACGCATGTATCGAGGTTTTTTACAAACAGCACCAAAAAATTAAACCAAACTTAATCCACAAACGGAGCAAGGTTTCATTTTCAGTAATTTAGAACATACCTTGTCATAAGCATCAGGTCCAAATATTTGACGGAAAGACAAGAGATCTAGCAAAGCCCAGCAAGGAAATTTGGTCCCATCATGTGTAACAACTGAATCTATAGCATATCGATTATCCTTGCTCGACTTTATCAACGCCACATTCCTTCAAATAATCAATCAATAGCACATCTATTTAGTACTAACACATTACAATTTAAATTAATGTTTTACACATAATTTACTAATAATCTATATCAAATTTTTTAAAATAAAAACAAAAATAAATTCTTGTATGAATGATTACAGGGTATCAATTTAACAGTCATAAATTTAAAAGCATTATCAGTATAATTCAAAAGAATTCGAATCGGTCAGCTTAGCCCATTGAATTAAGGAATTAAAAAAGAGTAAAGTCAGAGATATAAACAGAGTACCTGTCGTTGGCACCTTCCGCTTTTACGCAACGAAGAAGAGAGGTAGTTTTGCCAGCGAACATGGGGCCCACAATGACATGGATCTCACCGAAAGAGCGGTGTGGAACAGGACCCGACATCAGATTGGCGGTGACTCTGGCAGCAAGGGAGGTGGAGGAGAGTGAAACCTGGGACTTAACAAAGGATGATGACATGATTGACGATCTAATTTTGGTCTTTGGAGGTGGGGTTTAAGAATTATTGGGGAAGTGTCCAGAAGAAGCTTCATTTTATAGTCATATATTTAGAGAGAGAGAGAGAGAATAGGAGTCGCGTGGTTGGTTATGAATTTTGAAATTTTGGTTTTTGAAATCTAGAGGGAGTTCATTAGACTATTCTCATTTTTTTTCCGTAGGGATGATGGCATACTCGTAATTAAACATACAACTATTTTGCGTCATTCCTTTTAAATGACCGACGCAAATAGTAGGCGGTGACATACCTGTAATTAATCGTAAACTCTTTTGCATCAGGTCTTTTAAAGCACCGACGCAAATGTATTTAATGTTTTATTTACGAGAATGCCATAGTTCCACTATTTGCGTATGATTGTTGCCAAGAACTACTTCCCATACTCAACCAGAAATATATAAAATTTACTTCAGAAAACAATCAGCTACAACTATTAGAATAAAAAAAATTAAAATTTACTTCTTTAATTTACAAATTTGTAATTTATTTGCTTCAAGAAACAATTAATCAGCTGCAAACAATTAATTTATTTTTTAATTATTTTTATAGATTTTGCGTCGGTCCTTTAAAACAATCGATGCAAATACATCAAAAATATTTGTGTCAGTTCTTTAAACTAAGCGACACAAATGTGTTATTAATTTATTTTTTAATTATTTTTATAAATTTTACGTCGGTCCTTTAAAAGAACCGACGCAAATACTCCAAACTATTTGCGTCGGTTTTTTAAATATTTTTATAGATTTTGCGTTGGTCCTTTAAAAGAACCGACGCAAATACTTTTTGTTTTATTTACCATAATGTCACCGCTCTACTATATAGACAGTTCTATTAAAGAACCGACGCAAATAAGGCGACACATAAGGCAGCTTTTGTACTAGTGAACCCACATGCATAGACGTGCTACTTTTTCAACTTAGCTGCAGTATGTCCCATCATTCGTCCTTTTGGAGTTATGTGTTCGACTGCTTTTGGCTTTTGTTGCTTCTTTTTCATTCCCTAATCTTTGAGCATTTAATGATCGAGAGTTGTCATTGGACCACCAAACTTCAAGAAATATCTTTCCAGTTATATCTCTTACTTCTTGAACAAGCTTCAATGATTCATGTGTAAGACCTGATAACGAGTGTATACAGTTATAACTATCCCCTGATAACAAGCCCTGACATTGACTTGATCAATGCTTCTAGATCCCCAGATGACAAGTCCTGATGAGCACTTGATCAGTACTTCATGCTTCACTTGAGTTATTCTATGTTTGTAAAGTTAGCCAAGTGTTTCTTGATCCCCTGACGTTAACACCTACTTGCATCCACTGATGGCTTTCACTGATGCAGTGTTGATCATTCCCTCTGATGGTTTCCCCTTGTGGGTTGATCCTTCAAGGTCATCCCCTGACAGGGTTTCCCTGACGTATTGGTCTTTCACTGTTATCCCCTGATAGGTTTCCCTGATGAGTTCCCCTGACGAGTTGATCTGTCACTGTCATCCCCTGATGGGTTCCCCTGATGAGTTCCCCTAATGGGTTGGTCTGTCACTGTCATCCCCTGATGGGTTCCCCTAATGAGTTCCCCTGATGGGTTCCCCTGACGGGTTTAATCACTGATGTTTTGTTAACTTTGTCTGGAACATCTGATGTGCAGAATACTTGAATGCTTTTAAGTAACAGCAGACATCCCTTCTACACTATCAAGTCCTTTAGAAGCTTTCACTGACAACTTGTTTAGTGTAGAGCAGTTCATCCCCTAATGATTAAGTTGATCATCAGTGGATACAAAACTTGTGCAAATATACTACGGTTTATAAAACACCTTAAGTATTTACAGATGCACAATTTAAACTCTAATCATCATTATCATCATTTATATCTAACAATCTCCCCCTATTTATGATTATCAATTTGATAACCATAAATCTAATTGATGTACTAAATGATGATGTCAAAACCATTATTGGTCAAAATTAAAATATAAACAAATGCAGGTGTACTGATCTAGTCTATAATTGTATAAACTGAGAAAACAAATGTACAAGTATTTCCTATTCTTAATACAAAATATACACTCTAAACATCAGGATTCACTTTTTGTTGAGCAGACACAAAGGGCAATGGATGACTTGATTCAATAGGTTGTGTGTCACTTCCAAGGCCTTGTCTCCTTTGATCTGGGTTTTGATCTGGAATCTTGAGTCTGTTGTCTTCCCCTCCTGCTTTTAGTTGCTCTAGCTCCTTTTGAAGAAGAAGTCTTCTGAAGTTGACAATGTTCACATTTCTGCTGGATTCCAGAGCTTCAAGGACTGACTAATTTCTTACAGGTTGGCTGCAGCCAATTGTGACCAGTAAAAGGTGATGATCTCCCCTTTTGAATTTTTATACTCAACACCCATGGGACTTGTGATCATCTTTGGATATTCTTTGAATCCTTTTACTGAGCGTACATCCCTTGCAACTGCTGCAGTCCTATCATCAACTCTAGTTTCTTCAATCTCCTTTAGCACCTTTTGTATAAGCAGGATTCTGAATTGGATGACATGTTCATTCTTGTGGTAAGCAATTTAGCTTAGAACATGCATTGATTCCTCCAAGTTAAGCCCATCAACTTCATTTATCCTTATGTTTTTCTTTTGCCCACCAGTTGTTTTGTAGAATAGCTTCAATGGTCTTTCCAAGGCTGTGGGCAAGCTTCTTTCATCATTGATGGCTTTCCTCAGCTTTTCAATCATCCCTCTCAAGTCTCTATTCAGCATTGTTGTCTTTGAAATTAAGTTCAAGACTAGCCCCAATTGCTCAACATCCATTCTCCTAAACCAGTCTGAAGTGACTGTGAGCTCCAACCCATTCTTCTTTTGTACAATGATTATCTTTTCCCTTTTGTTGTTTGACTTGACATTTATGCTTTTTATTGAGAACAAAAATGCCAGGTTCTTGCGCCTTTCATCTCTTAGGGATTCAGCCAATGTGGGTGGTCCATATGGTATAGGAGAAGGTGCTTGATCATTGGCCTTAGATGACTTGGATGTGGTGGCATCAGGGGATTTTGGGTTTTCTTTTTCTTTATCCTCTGATGCACCTTTAGGGAATTCAGATTTCTTTGGCTGAGATTTCCTATCTGATTTTGGCCTAACACTCTTTTGTTTCTTTTCTTCTTCTTGTCTCTCCTCCTCCGCATCCTTTTCTTCCTCCTGTTGGAGTTGTTGTGCATAGAGTGCATCAGCTTCTACCAGTTTCTTGTCTTGAAGATAGACAAGCTCCATTTTCCCATCTATTATAACTTCGACTGGTGTTGGAAAATGAGTTGTCTTCATTGCATCTCCAATTAGTTTGGGTCTTGATTGATTATGAGTCTTCTTTTTAGGTTCTTCAATCAGGATACCCTTACCCTTGTCATTGGCTTTTGGAGCAGGAGCTTCAATCACATCCCCTGATAGTTGGCTTGTTTATGTCTCAACAATAACCCCTAACTATGGCCCTAAAGATTTCTCACCCTTTTTGACAACATCATCAGTGGAAGTTGAGAGTAGAGATGTGACTTGAAGAACTTTTTGGAGAGTGTCAGCCATTAACAGTTGCAAAGACTTCATGCTTGTTAGTTTGGTGGAGAAGACAGAAAGTTGTTTGTCAACATTATCAGCAAGCTTCTTCATCTTGATCATGGTTTGGCTTGTGGCAAAGGAGTCCACAACTTGCTGTACAATATTTATTTTGTTGGTAAAGTGTGTATGGAGCTTCTGAGATTCAACATCCATAGATTGTCCTATCATTATTTGAGATTTGAGCACTTTGATCAAAATAGGATTGTGGTGCGGCAAAGCTCCTGTTTAAGTAACTGTATAGTATCGGCCATTTGATTCTTTTGAAAGTATAAATCAACTCCTATGAAGTCATCCATTGGAGTGTAATCTTTATCACTTTCAGAGGAACAAGAAGTATCTATAATATTTATATTTTCTCTATTTTCTTTATTTACAAGGATCTCATCCTTATCTCTCTCATTCTCTCCTTTTTCACTGCCTTCTAAGGCATCCTTCTTTGACTCTCCTTTTTCATTGCCTTCTAAGGCAGTACTCTCTTCCTCACCTTTTGCCAAAGTCCTCTCATGGGGTTGATTTTGCCTCTCATCACTAGATATTCTCACAGTCTCATTCAAAATTGTCCTAGAAGTGCTCTTATGGGCTGTGAGATTAGCAACTGTGGCCAATTCAAGTAATGTTTGTACACCAACTAGGTCCACAGAGGTGATGGAGGTGGAAGTAGAGGTCAAATGTGTATGTACAATTGGAGAAGTGTATGTGTCTATAAAGGAAGTATGTACAATTGGGGGAACATAAATACTTATTGCATTAGTATGTACAGATGTATTCATGTCCCTAAAGTGATCAACAATGATTGGATCATTTAGAAAGGAATCAACCATCTGAGAATCTTGATTATCAATCACTGTGTCATTGAGTGTTGACTCCTCCAAGAAGTGAATTGGAGAATCTGATCTCATAACACTTAAAGCTTGTGTCATGATATCTGAAGAAATTTGAGGAATTGAAAAAGATGGAAGAGGTGTAGAGGGGAGTGTTGGTTGGATCATTGAATGAGGAGGTGATCCATCAGAAAAGGTTGTGTGTGCACTCACTGTGTCAAATATCTGTAAGTGGCTCTTAAAGACCCTGATGTTAATTTCATCATGGGCTATAGTTAGTGTATGTCAATTTACAAGAAATTGGTTTAGTCCTTAAAGCTCTGGAACACAGCACAAATGTCAACATTGTCAACTTCAGAAGACTTTTTCAAAAGGAGCTGGAGCAGCTGAAGATAGAAGGAGAAGACAACAAGCTCAAGATTCCAGATTAAAGAAAAGAAGGCCTTGGAAGTGATTCACAGCCTATTGAATCAAGTCATCCGTTGCCCTTTGTTTCTACTCAACACAAAAGGAATCCTGATGTCTAAAGTATATTTTGTAATAGAAATAGGAAATTATTGTACAGTTATTTTCTCAGTTCATACAAATAAACTAGATCAATACAATTTTTTTTTATTGATGTTGTACTGTTTTGGTTTTGACATCATCATCAGTGCATCAACTAGATTTATGGTTATTAAATTGATAATTATAAATAGGGGGAGATTGTTAGATACAACTGATGATGATGATGATTAGAGTTTTTGTTGTGCATCTATAAATGCTCAAGGTGCTCTATAAACCTTAGTATTTTTGCACAAGTCTTGTATCCACTGATGATCAACTTAGTCATCAGGGAATGAACTGTTCTACACTAAGCAAGTCGTCAGTGAAAACTTCTAAAGGACTTGATAGTGTAGAAGGAATGTCTGTTATTACATAAAAGCATTCAAGTACTCCACACATCAGACGTTCCAGACAAAGTAAACAAAGCATCAGTGACTAATTTTGTAAGACCAATCTGTCAGGGGAACCAGTCAGAGGAACCCGTCAGGGGAATCAGTCAGGGAAACCCGTCAGAGGAACCCATCAGGGGAACCCATTAGGGTATGACAATGGTAGACCAACTCATTAGGGAAACCCGTCAGGGGAACCCATCAAGGTATGACAATGGCAAATCAACCCATCAGGGGAAACCATCAGAGCGAATGATCAACATTGCATTAGTGAAAGCCATCAGTGGATGCAAGTAGGTCTTAACGTCAGTGGATCAAAAAGCATTTGGCTAACTCTACAAACATAAATTAACTTAAGTGAATCATGAAGCACTGATCAAGTCCTCATTAGGACTTGTCATCGGGGAATCCAGAAGCACTAATCAAGTCAACATCAGGGCTTGTTATCAGGGGATAGTTATAATTGTATACACTCGTTATCAGGTCTTACACATGAATCATTGAAGCTTGTTAAAGAAGCAAGAGATATAACTAGAAAGATATTTCTTGAAGTTTGGTGGATCAATGACAACTCTCGATCATTAAATGCTCGAAGATCAGGGAATGAAAAAGAAGCAACAAAAGCCGAAAGCAATCTGACACATAACTCCAAAAGGACGAATGATGGAAAATACTGCAGCTAAGTTGAAAAAGAAGCACATCCATGCACCTGGGTTCAACAACTGATCTTCTACATATACAGAAAGTTTTCATAACACCAAAACAAACACACACAAAAATACTAGAGAGAAGCTTTGTAATTTATCTTGAGAGAAAAATTCAAGGAAAATAAGTAGCTAGTGAGTGTGAGAAAAAAAGCTGTAAGTCATTACAGATTGTAGCTGATTAATCACTTTTGTGATTAAACAGATTTCCAAAAAAACATCAAGTTTTAATTTAACTATTTTAACTTGAATGCTTGTGTGTTCATTTTAATGTCAGTTAAATTTTTCTGGTGATTGTAGTTATTCCAGCCAGTGCTAACAAGTTTAAAAAGAAAAGTAAAAAGTTTGTAGTGTTTGTATTCAACCCCTCCTTCTACAAAAACATGAGCTTATTTAACTCTAACAATTGGTATCAGAGCAAACTAGCAAACCACACTTGCTAGACGATCGTTAACAATGGCTAACAAAGCTGGAAATAGTAAAGTCCCCATGTTGGAAAGGGGAAAGTACTTCTTCTAGAGGCAACGCATAATAGTTCATCTTAGAGCAATCGATGATGAATACCTACAGATCCTAGAAGAAGGCCCTCACATGCCAAAGAAGCTCATTCCTCAAGAAGTGATAAATTGAGTCATTGTTCCTAAAAGATTAATCCCAAAGACTACTGACAAGATAACTCCCGAGGAAAGAGAAAAAGTGAAGAATGATCTAAAAGTCACAGGTATTCTATACAATGGCTTAGACGATGATATGTTAAACAATATCATGAATCATACAACGTCTAAGTCAATATGGGATACCATCCAGATCCTATATGATGGCACTGAAGATGTGAGGGAAAATAAACTGCAGCTGTTAACACAACAATATGAGTGGTTCACAATGAAAAATGGTGAAACACTCACTGAAATGTTTGACAGATTTAACATATTGATAAATGATTTGAGGATGTATGGGAAGAGCTATGCCAACAAAGACATTAATAGAAAATTCATGAGGGCACTTCTTATATCGTGGGATCCAAAGACAACAGCCATCAAGGAATCCAAGGATATGAATCTCCTAGACTTGGATAAGCTCTATGGTACCCTAAAGACATATGAACTGGAGGTTCAACAAAGATCTGAAATGTTAGGGGATACCAGAAAGTTTAAATCAGTAGCCCTGATGGCTGCTAAAAAAACAAAGAAGAAGCAAGACCAACTGTCTTGATGAAGCAGTAGTTAGGGGATCTTGAGGAAACTTGGGAAGAAGAAGAAGCTGACTCAAAGGAGACTGAGTACACTCCTGAAGAGTTAGAAGAACTAGATGAAACCATGGCCTTTCTTGCAAAAAGGTTTTCCAAGCTGAAATTTTAAAAGCCATCTGGATCAAAAAGATTTTAAGCAAGGAAACCTAGTAACACAAAAATCTTTATTGATAAATCAAGAATAAAGTGCTACAAATGCAATGAGATGGGTCACTTTGCAAATGAGTGTTACAAGGCCACAAAGAAGGGTGAATCCAGAGGAAAAGAAGCCGAAGTGGACTACAAAAAGAAATACTTTAACCTTCTTAATGCCAATAAGAAGGGAAAAGCTTATATTGCAGAAGGAAAGGACTGGGCTGACTCAGATGAAGAAGACAATGAAGAATATGTCAACCTAGCTCTGATGGCCTCATCCACTGATAGCAGCAGCTCACAAGTAAATCTTGAAATTTCATGTAACATGTCTAAAACTGATTGTTTTAAAACTGTTAAAAAAAATGACTTGTGAGATAAGAGACCTTTATGACACTTTAAGGAGTGCAGTAGCTGAGACTAAGAGAGTACAGAGAATCAATGAACACTTGATTGCTAGAAATACTCTTTTAGAATCAGAACTCACTAGACTTGAGAATCTTGAAAAACAACTCTCAAGAACTAAGAATCTCCTTGGTTGTGCTGTCAAAATAGAGGAATGGACCTCCAATCTTTTGAAACAAGAAAGATAAGTCATAAAGAAATGGAATGAGTCAAGCAAGAAACTAGATGATCAATTAAGCTGTCAGAAATCTGATCAGAAGTCTGGTTTAGGCTATGAAGAGACTCTGGTGAAGCAACCTTCTATTGAGGTTGAAAATGCTGCTAGCTTTGGAAAAAGGCCTATACAACCTATCAAGTTTGTAAAGGCAGTGACAAAGCTAGGAAAAGGGAATGTTTTCCTAATAAATGTAGCTTCTACAAGTGGTGGAAGTGGCAAGAAACCTATTCTTGCCAAAACTCATAAACCCCCAGCCAAGAAGGAACTAGACTGTGCATCAGTGGATACACAATCATCAGGGGTTAAGAGTGCATCAGGTCGTAGAAGCCCTTCAAGGGATAAGGGCCTGATAGAGGATAATAAAAAGATTAGGAATGGCGAAGCCCTTCAAGGGATAAAGGCCTGATAGGGGATAATAAAAAGAATAGTAATGGCAAGTTAGGTGTAAATAAAGCTAGTAACTACACCTCTATTCATGAAGCCCCTAGGAAAGTGTGTTGGAACTGTGGAAGCAATAATCATTTATCTTTTCAATGTAAGGAAAAACCACAGATTTTAACTGGCACAATATTATATGCTGATGATTTACCAACTGCTCATGCATGCACCCTTAAGGGTAAAGTTAAGAAAATTGTTGATAAATCTAAAGTGTATTTTGAAGCTCCTAAAAACGAGAAAGTCTGTTTATTTCCTAAACCAAAATTCATAAGTAATGAAAAAGATGTTTTACCATTGACTGTGACTAAACCAGAGGACCCAAATCCATTTGGATACCAAAAATAAATTAAATGTTCTTTGTGTGCAGGGAAATGTCAAGAGCAGACAATTATGGTTTTTAAACAGTGGATGCTCAAGACACATGATAGGAAATAAATCCCTGCGCACAGAATTTCAAGAGAAGACTAGTCCAGTGATATCCTTTGGTGACAATAGCAAAGGTCTAACTCTTGGTTATGGAAAAGTAGCAAATGGGGATGTCTCATTTGAAAATGTAGCACTAGTTGATGGGCTAAAGCACAATGTATTAAGCATAAGTCAACTATGTGACAAGGGTTTCATCATTTCTTTCAAAGAGGATCAGTGTTTTATCTCAAATAAAAGTGATGGGAAGCTGGTCTTATCAAGGATAAGGAAAGGAGATCTCTATATTGCTAACTTCAACTCAGTAAGTGGAGAATCATGTTTTTACACCAAAGCAAGCCCTGATGAGAGCAGACTGTGGCACAAGAAGCTCTCTCACTTCAACTTCAAAACTCTCAATGACTTAGTGAAGAGAGAATTGGTAACTTGAATTTATTCAAGAAGTATTATGTTCAGCATGCCAACAAGGAAAGTAAAGGAAATCATCCTTTGTCGGCAAGGAAGCCACAATGATTAAAGATCTAATTCAATTGCTACACATGGATCTCTTTGGTCCTGTCAACATTATGTCAGCATCAAAGAAGAGATTTGCATTAGTCATTGTGGATGACTACACCAGATATACTTGGGTCAAGTTCTAAAATGCTAAAACAGAAGTACCTCAGCAAATCATTGACCATATAAAGAAGGTGGAAACTGAATTAAGGTCAGTGGTTAGAATTCTGAGAACAGACAATGGAACTGAATTCAAGAATGGAGCTGTTGATGGATTTTGTGTGGAGAAAGGCATCAATCATACATTTTCTGCTCCAAGGACTCCTCAACAGAATGGTGTAGTGAAAAGGAAAAATAGAACCCTGAAAGAAGCTGCTAGAACAATGTTAGCAAAGGCAAAGATTCCTACCTATTTTTGGGCTAAGGCAATTTCCACTGCTTGCTTTACTCAAAATAGGTCTTTAATTAACAAAGCTCACAACAAGACTTCATATGAGCTAATGATAGGGAGAAAACCAAACATTAAGTTTCTACATGTTTTTGGATGCAAATGCTATGTGTTAAGAAACTTTGGTGAGAACTTAGGAAAATTTGATCCAAAGGCTGATGAAACTATTTTCCTAGGTTACTCCCTGACATCTAAGGCCTACAGGGTTTACAACAAAAGACTCCAAATAGTGATGGAGTCTATAAATGTAGCTTTTGATGATTAAGAGATATCTGGACTTGAAGACCCTAGTTTTCATGAAGAACTCAGATTTGAAAATAAAGATGATTCTGATTATCAAGAGAATGAAGTTGATGAGTGTAGACAAATGGAGAATTTAATCATCCCTAATGTCAATCCAAACAACATGGAAGCCCCTACAACAGATGGAGTTAACCTCCTAGACAACATGTCAGAGAATACTCCATCATGGGATAATCCATCAGGGAATACACCATCAAGGGATAACCTTAACCCTTATTTAAGCATAAACTCAAGGGGAGTTTTCACAAAATTTGGTAGCACAGACTTAAGGGGAGGAAATGATGATCATGCAAGGTCATCAAGATGCATTTCTAAGCCCAAATGGTCTAGGAGTCACACGACATATTTAATCATTGGTGAACCAAACCAGAGAGTGCAAACCAGAAAAGCAACAACTAATGAATGCCTATATGCTTGCTTTCTTTCACAATTAGAGCCAAAGAAATTTGAAGAAGCTATTCAAGATGCAGAATGGATCATGGCTATGCAGGAAAAATTGAATCAATTTGAAAGAAATCAAGTATGAAAGTTGGTGCCTAAACCCAAAGACAGAATAACAATAGGTACTAAGTAGGTGTTCAGAAACAAGATGGATGAAGCTAACATTGTTATAAGAAACAAAGCAAGACTGGTTGCAAAAGGATATCTTCAAGAGGAAGGGATTGACTTTGATGAGACTTTTGCAGCAGTGGCCAGACTTGAGGCTATAAGAATCTTCTTAGCCTATGCACCACATTCAAACTTTAGAGTTTTCAAATGGATGTGAAAAGTGTCTTTCTCAATGGGAAATTGGAACAGGAGGTGTATGTCCAACAACCACCGGGGTTTGAAAGTTCAAAATTCCCAAATCATGTCTACAAACTAGAGAAAGCACTTTATGGACTAAAGCAAGCTCCTAGAACATGGTATGACACACTGTCAAAGTTTTTGGTGGATAACAAGTTCACAAGAGGTATCATTGACAAGACATTGTTCTTTAGACAACACCAAGGTCATCTGATTTTGGTTCAAATATATGTTGATGACATCATCTTTGGTTCCACAGACACTAGATTGTGTGAAAAGTTCTCCAAGCTCATACAAAGAAAGTATAAAATGAGTTTGATGGGTGAATTGTCTTATTTCTTAGGGCTACAGATCAAACAGGTCACTGATGGGATTTACATTCATCAGATAAAGTATGCCAAAGAACTTCTCAAGAAATTTGACATAGAGGACTCAAAAGTAGCAAAGAGACCTATGGCCACAGCAACCAAGATTGATCCTGATAAGAATGGAAAGAAAATTGATCTGAAGACTTATAGGGAAATGATTGGGTGTTTGTTGTATCTAACAGCAAGTAGGCCAGACATAATGTTTGCAACATGTCTTTGTGCAAGGTATCAAGCTGATCCAAGGGAATCTCATCTAATTGCAATGAAAAGAATCTTGAGGTATATCAAAGGCACTACTGAGTTAGGACTTTGGTATCCAAAGGAGTCTGGATTTGAATTAGTTGGGTACTCTGATGCTGACTTTGGAGGATGTAAAATTGACAAAAAAAAATACAACAGGAAACTGTCAGTTTCTATGAGGAAGGCTTGTATCTTGGTTCAGCAAAAAGCAGCACTCAATATCAACATCTACTGCTGAAGCTGAATATATTGCAGCTAGAAGTTGCTGTGCACAAATCTTATGGATGAGAAATCAATTATTAGACTATGGCCTAAATCTCAATAAAATTCCAATTATGTGTGATAATACTAGTGCCATTGCAATCGCTGAAAATCCTGTGGAACACTCCATAACCAAACATATAGAAATGAGATATCACTTTATCAGGGAACATTTTATGAATGGAACCATTGAACTACATTTTGTACCAACAAACAAGCAGCTGGCAGACATCTTCACCAAGGCTCTTGATGAAGCCACATTTATCAATCTAGTGGGAGAGCTGGGAATGGTGAATTATACAAGATAGAGTTTGATCGATTTGCTGAAGACATGCCAAAAAAAAATTTGTTGATGTAGTTCAAGCTATCAAGTGGTTGAGTACTCATATTTCTAACTCAGTTCATCAAGTGGTTGAGTACTCATATTTCTAACTCAATTCATAAATTCTTGAGAAAGTTATTGATATATGACTATATATGGTATATATGTATATATGTATATGGGTGTTTTGGTCTCTGTCTTGTGCATTAGGGTCAGGGTCTCTGTCTCGTGCATCAGGGTCAGGGTCTCTATCTCGTGCATCAGGATCAGGGCATCTGTTTCAAGCATTAGGCTCAGGTAATAGGCTTTTGACCGCATCAGGGGATTGCATCAAGTCTGTGATAACAATTCATCAAGGAATTCTCTTGTCCCTGATGACGTGTCACCACAGAACTGATACAACACCTTGATGATGTGTCTTTGGGAACGGTTTTTAAATTCATAAAGGGTATTTATATGCGCTATCTCTTTCTCTCTTTCTCTCTCTCTCTCTCTCTCTCTCTCTCTCTCTCACCCTGCAAATACTCAAATGTTTCATCTGCTCTAACATTTGCTTGAGTGTTCTTTCTCTCTTTCTTGCTCACAGAAACCCTAGTTTTTCAAATTCCTAACAGGTTCAATGGCACCAAACACTGCCCAACAACTTCCAAGGAACCTAGTGATTCCACCAACTAACTTTGTGGGCTTTTCCGACATTGAAGAGGTAAATGTTTGCTTTAAGCCAATGATGCGCTATCTACTCAACTCGGAGTACAGCAAAGCAATCTTTACCAATCACAAAATGTCTGGTAAGGCATTATCTCAACTATGGTCAAGTGCAAAGTTTATGTACTCTACAACAAGACTAGCGATTGTCAAGGAAATCTTATTTAGAGTTTCTTCTGAAAAGGGAAAAATAACTCCCTTCAGAATTAATTATGCCCTGGGCTCCCCACACAACAGTTTGTGGAAATGTCGAGTGATGCTGAACTGCTTGGCTTTTTGAGGGAATTGGGCTACAATGCTACACTGAATGTAGTGCTAAAGTTCAAGGACCTAAAAAGGGTACATGTGAAAAGAGAGATCTCTTATCTCTTTGACACAATTATAAAGGTGTTCTCAGGTAAGTCCTCTAACTATGAGGTAATAACTTCTTTAACTCTTAAAATTACTTATGCCATGATTAGGAATATAAATATTAATATAGAAAAATTAATTTTTGATGATCTTGTAAATAAAATGGGTAGTCATAATTCTAGGAAATCAGAAGTTTACTATGCTAGATTTTTGTCAATGATTATTAAGGATCAATTTCCTAACCTTTCTCTTGAGAATGACGTAACTATACAGAGTTATATGCAAACAAAGAAGCTATTCAGAGAGATAATAAAGAAATCCTACACTGCAGAGCCATTTATACTTCCATATCATATGGAATAGGTATCTCCAATTAACTCTTATACCTCTCATCCTATTACTTCTTCTCCTTCAACTACTATGGCAAAATCACAACCACTTCCCTGCCTACCCAAATAGTACCACCAATTTCAACACAACCACTCTCTATATCCCAACCCTTAGTCTCTCAAAAGACTCAGGGTATTATAAGAAAACCCTCTGAAGTAACCTCAACAAGTGAGGGGGAGCAAGAAGAGAGAGTGATTGGCTTAAGGGGATCAAAGACGAAGAAGGCAGCCAAAAGAGTCACTCTACAACCAGACCAGGCAGTATCCTCTCAAAAGGAAACTGCTCTTGATAAGGAATTAAGCGCATTTCTAACTGTTTCCTCTCAAAAGGAACCAGTTATTGAAAATAGTCCCCAACCAGGGACACAGTTGAGTCGGGCACAAACACTGACCATAGCCCCTAATGAAATTAACATTAGGGTCTCTAAGAGCAACTTGCAGATAACTGACACAGTGAGTGCACACACAACTTCTTTTGATGGATCACCTCCTCACTCGATGTTCCAGCCAACACTCCCTTCTACTCCTCTCCCTTCTTTTTCAATACCTCAAATTTCTTCAGATATCATGACACACACTCTAAGTGTCATGAAATCAAATTCTCCAATTTCTCACTTCTTGGAGGAGCCAACACTCAATGACACAGTGATTGATAATCAAGATTCTAAAATGATTGATTCATTTTTAGTTGATTCAATCACTATTGATCAATCAGGGGACATACATACACCTGTACATACTACTACAATAAGTATTTTTGTTCCCCTCTTGTACAAACAACCTCAATAAACACATTCATTTCTTCAATTATACATACACACTTGACTACTACTCCTACTTCCATCACCTCTGTGGACTCAGTTGCTGCACATACTTTACTTGAACTAGCCACAGTTGCTAATCTCATAGCCCATAGGAGCCCTTCTAGGACAATTTTAAGTGAGACTGTGAGAATATCTAGCGAAGAGAGGCAAAGTCAAACTCTTGAGAGGACTTTGGCAAAAGAAGAGGAAGAGAGTACTGCCTTAAAAGGCAAAGAAAAAGGAGAGTCATTGAGAGATGCCTTAGAAGGCACTAAAAAAGGAGATGATGTGGGAGAAAAGGATGAGATCTTTGTACATAAAGAAAGTAGAGAAAATATAAATATTACAGATACTTTCAGTTCTTCAGAGAATGATAAATATGACACTCCAATGGATGACTTACCCCAGTTCATTGGAGTTGATTTATACTTTCAAAAGAATCAAATGGCTGACACAGTACATTTACTGAAACATGAGCTCTCAAGGACCACAGATCTCATTTTGACCAAAGTGCTCGAGTCACAAATAATGATAGGGCAATCTGTGGATGTGGAATCTCAAAAACTCCATACACACTTTACAAACAAAATAAATAATGTACAGCAAGTTGTGGACTCCCTTGTCACCGGCCAAACCATGCTCAAGATGAAGAAACTTGCTGACAATGTTGACAAACAACTCTCTACCTTCTCCACCAAAATTTCCAGCATGGAGTCTCTGCAACTGTCAATGGCTGACACTCTACAAAAAGTTCTTCAAGTCACATCTTTACTCTCAACTTCCACTGATGATGCTGTCAAAAAGGGGGAGAAATCTTCAGGGCCATTGTCAGGGGTTTTTGCTGAGAAACAAATATCTCAACCATCAGGGGATGTGACTGTCGCTCCTGCTCCCAAAGCCAAAGACAATGGTAAGGGTATTCTGATTGAAGAACCTAAAAAGAAAACACAAAGTCAATCAGGACCTAAACTACTTAGAGATGCAATAAAGACAACTCATTTTTCATCTCCAGTCGAAGTTATAATAGATGGGAAAATGGACATCACATGTGCATTTTTCTCATATCTTCTTCAAAGGTATAAATTTATCATATTGTATGCATGTTTTACAGTCTTTCACTCACAAGTGTTTTGAATTAGATTTAACTGAGGACCAAGGAAAGTATATTCTCACTCTTATGCTTATTTCAGTTAAGCGCATGATCAATTGATTCAACATGCGTACAAGGTTATGACTTTTATGTTTAGATTTTCTTGTAAATCAGAATGCTATGTTTTAATTTCCGCTAGCATGATATGATTGAATGTGCATGGATATAACTGAACTTTGATTTATCAGTATTCTTTAATGCTATATCCTTGCAAACAAATGAGAATGATATGTCCTTTAAGTGGGTTATGCCACATGGTTGGCAAAAGGAAAGGGAAGGGTGCTGACTCGTTCTGCCACCTGACCTAGAAGAATTATAATGACTATGTACATTCACACACTGAGGGATCATGCTGTAACAGTTCGGCCAATTGTACACGGCATGGTTAGTAGATCCAACGGGTTTAGCCCCCGATGGATATTATCTTGAGAAGGTTATACACAGGTGGATACCTATCTTTCTTTAAGAAAGATCACACATTGTCTATCATCAGTGATCCCCAAAGTTCTTCAAAGATTTTTGAGGCATTGGTATTGTCTCACTGAGCGTCACAAAAACTGAATCTAATTCCCATTAACATTCCAGATTTGCTCCTCTAATTTGTTTATATACTTGTTGAGCGTTAATCGCTCATTCTTGTTGAACTTAATTTCCTTTTTCTAACTTTGTCACAGCCTTTACAAACTTGATAAGTTGTATAGGTCTTTTTCCAAAGCTAGCTGCATTTTCAACCTCAACAGAAGGTTGCTTCACCTTAGTCTCCTCATAGCCTAAACCAGACTTGTGATCAAATTTTTGACAGCTTAATTGATCATCTAGTTTCTTGCTTGACTCATTCCATTTCTATATGACCTCTCTTTCTTCTTTCAAAAGCTTGGAGGTCCATTCCTCTCTTTTGACAACACAATCAAGGAGATTCTTAGTCCTTGAGAGTTCTTTTTCAAGGTTCTTAAGTCTAGTGAGTTCTGATTCTAGAAGAGTATTTCTAGTAGTCAATTGTTCATTGATTTTTTGTACTCTCTCAGTCTCGGCTACAGCACTCCTTAAAGTGTCATAAAGATCTCTTATCTCACAAGTCATTTCTTTAACAGTTTTAAAACAATTAGTTTTAGGCATGTTAGATGAAATTTCAAGACTTACTTGTGAGCTGTTGCTGTCAGTGGATGAGGTCATCAGGGCTAGGTTGACATATTCCTCAGTCAGCCCAGTCCTTTCGCTCTGCAATATAGGCTTTTCCCTTCTTGTTGGAATTTAGAAGGTCAAAGTATTTCTTCTTGTAGTCCACACCAGCATCTTTTCCTTTAGATTCACCTTCCCTTGTGGCCTTGCGGCATTTATTAGCAAAGTGGCCCATTTCATTGCATTTGTAGCACTTTATTCTAGATTTGTCAACAAAGTTACTTGTGCTACCAGGTTTCCTTGTTGAAAATTTCTTTATCCCGCTTGGCTTTTGGAATTTCAGTTTCGAGAACCTTTTTACAAGAAAGGCCATGGTTTCATCCAATTCCTCTAACTCTTCAGGGGTGTACTCAATCCCCTTAGAGTCAACTTCTTCTTCCCCACTTTCATCAGCATCTCCTGACTGCTGCTCCATCAAGACACTTGGTCTTGTTTCTCCTTTGTTCTTCTTAGCAGCCATCAGGGCTACAGATTTAAGCTTTCTAGTATCCCCTGACATTTCAGTTCTTTGTTGAACCTCCAGTTCATATGTCTTTAGGGTACCATAGAGCATATCTAAGTCTATGAGATTCATGTCCTTGGATTCCCTGATGGCTGTTGTCTTTGGGTCCCATGATATAGGAAGTACCCTCATGAATTTTCTATTCACATCTTTGTTGGCATAGATCTTCCCATACATTCTCAGGTCATTTACCAACCTGTTGAATCTGTCAAACATTTCAGTGAGTGATTCACCATTTTTCATTGTGAACCACTCATATTGTTGTGTTAACAGCTGCAATTTGTTCTCCCTCACATCTTCAGTGTCATCACATAGGATCTAGATGGTATCCCATATAGATTTGGATGATGTTAGATTCATTATGTTATTCAACATATCATCATCTAGTCCATTATATAGGATACTAGTGACTTTTAGATCCATTTGCATCCACTGATGGCTTTCACTGATGCAGTGTTGATCATTACCTCTGATGGTTTCCCCTGATGGGTTGATCCTTCAATGTCATCCCCCTAACAGGGTTTCCCTGATGTATTGGTCTTTCACTGTCATCCCCTAATAGGTTTCCCTGATGAGCTCCCCTGACGGGTTGGTCTGTCACTGTCATCCCCTGATGGGGTTCCCCTGATAGGTTCCCCTAACGGGTTTAATCACTGATGCTTTGTCAACTTTGCTTGGAACATCTGATGTGCATAATACTCGAATGCTTTTAAGTAACAGCAGACATCCCCTCTACACTATCAAGTCCTTTAGAATCTTTCACTGACAACTTGTCTAGTGTAGAGCAGTTCATCCCCTGATGACTAAGTTGATCATTAGTGGATACAAAACTTGTGCAAATATACTGAAGTTTATATAACACCTTAAGTATTTACAGATGCACAATTTAAACTCTAATCATCATCATCATCATTTATATCTAACACTATATATGTGTGTGTGTGTGTTTGTGTGTGTGTGTGTGTGTGGTGGCCAATCCATGGTTAACGTTAGCTATGGAGACTTTCATAACTAACACATTTATAATCGTCGATCAGATGATACAACGGTGGAGATCAAACAAAAAAAAACCCTTTCTGCCAGTGAGACTGGCGGAAGGTATGAAAAAAAAAAAAAAAGGTCCTTTCCACTAGTAAAACTGGAGGAAGGCAAAAAGGAAAAAAAAAAACCTTTCCGCCAATCTTATTGGCGGAAGGTATGTAAAATTTGTAAGACTAAAAATATTTAAGGACTAAATGTATAACGGACTACATATAGAAATAAGTGCAATCCTTTAAACAAATCTGCTTTAATCGATTGCTCAAATCTTGATTAGATCTCGCCGCATCGTCTTCTCGATCAACTTTCCCTTATTGACTTTCACTCTGACTTCCGGATCAAATTAATGTCTTGTGCCTCAAATCTCAGGTTTTCTCCTACTCTTCATTTTTCCTTTTTGGATGACCTATAGATCATATAAATGTTGGTAGGGTGGGATTTGCAATGTTGGTGTCTAAGTTTCGGTCAAAGTGTCTGACATGCATTATGTAGTATGTACCAATCTCCATGTTGACACAGGTACTTCACCCGAAAAAAAGACAGAAAGAAAAAAAAAATTGCATACCTTCTGCCAGTAAGACTGGCGAAAAGGGCTCTTCTTTTTCTTTTTTTTTTTACATACCTTCCACCAGTCTCACTAGTGGAAACGTTTTTTTTTTTTTTTTATCTCCACCATTGGATCACCCGATCGATGGTTATAAACGTATTAGCTATGAAAGTCTCCATATCTAATGTTAGCCATGGATCAGCCTATATATATATATATATATATATATATATATATATATATATATATA
>CM025786.1:44726515-44769146 GCA_014636745.2 Centella asiatica | reverse complement strand
TTGTTATTATTATTATTGTTATTATTATTATTGTTATTATTATTATTATTATTATTATTATTATTATTGTTATTGTTATTATTGTTATTGTTATTATTATTATTGTTATTATTATTGTCATTATTACTATTACATATAATTATATATGTTTATATATTTTATAGTGTATACTACATTTAAGAATAATTATTATTAAATATTATGATATATATATATATATATATATATATATATTAAATTATATTATATATATATAAAGTGTATATATACAAATTATACCTAATATTCAATAATATATATAGGATATTAACATAGGAAAAATTTTCTATACACACTAAAAACACAAGCAACATTTCGCATATTTTTAAGAAAATTTAACCATAAAGATGAAATCTACACTAAAAAATAGAGGATTTGTAAATTTTTATATCATTTGATGATGTGTAACACCATTTTTTTATTTACTATGTACTAATGTGTATATATATAATATATATACCGTATAAAGTGGTATACGTAATATAATATGTTTCATTATATACGTGATAGTAATATATAATAAAATATATTATAAATTATATATTTATTTTGTATTATATGTTGTACATTATATAAAATAGAATATTTTATTACTCTTTAATATTATATATATATATATATATATATATAATACAATCATAATAATATATTTTACTTATTATAACTAAGAATAATTAGGTAAAATATACAATATATCCAACATTGACACTTAATATTAAATGAAACAAATAATTTTAACCATCACATATCAAAATTTATTCGATTAGTACCGTATTAATTATCGATCATGTCATATTATTTGTACATCAAAAATAACATCAAACAAAACAAACGTGACCTAAAGGAAAGGAAGGATGAAGCTACAGAGAGACGACGGACTTTGACCATACAAATTCTTAAAATTGACTTGAAATTGGGATGAGAGGGAGAGGTGAAGCAAGAGGGGGATAGAAATTTAAAGACTATACATCCCTTTTTCCTCTTATAAATAAAAGCATATTTTGGACGTAGTTCATTTGGACATAAAACTTGGTCTCAAATTCATTCAACTACTTTCATCAAATTCCTCCTATTTTTCGCTTCATCGACAATCCAAAATGTGTAGAAAAACAAACAAATATTGAATTTTAACTCAGATTCTCGTACCACTTCCAGTCATTCCAACTGCAGTTCTTATTACCATATACCGTTAGAGAAGAGATGCAGCACAAAAACAGTGGCGAGAACATCAAAAAGTACACCATTAATGATGTCAAAGCATAAATTGTGCCTCCTGTTTGCCCAAAGGAGATAGAAAGAGCAGGTAGAACATAACTCATCCCGATAAACTTATTGTAATTTACAGATCCAAATAACTGAACCAAAAAATAATCCGCGAAGCAGTAAGTACAACAAATTACCTACATTATTCATGAATTTATAGTAAATATTTCTATCTTCCCCAAAAGAACTCCCCAACTCAAAATGTTATTTCAAAAATCAAAATTATTGAAGGTTGGGATACAACAGCAGCATCTATATTGTACTCCTTTTTGGAGTAGATGTGTACCTTCCAACCGTGACCAGTTAACAAAATCATGTTCACTTAAATCAGAACATGGAATCTTGAAACTGTGAAACTCTACTAATTCATAAATTTTTGAAGTCATAATCTTTAGGATGTTGCTTTGGATTTTGCCTTTTGCTTCTTGGTATCCAAGGCAGACAAGCCTGAGCCTAAGCCAACGGGTGTTTCATCTCGTTTTTCTTGTCTGGATTCATTCTCTTCCACATCTCCAGATCCATTTTCAGGATAACCATTCACTTCTTGTTTCGTTCCATCAGATTCGTCATTGTTTACAGCATCTGGGGTCATCCCTGAGTTAATTATGTTTAGAAGTTGGGTGAGTGGTGGTAAAGCTTGGACAGGGACACCATGTGGGCGTATTAAAAGGCCTCTTGCGGCAGCTTTTTTCCTCACTTCTGCAGCAGCACGAGCTGCTCTTTCATCGACACCCCTCCCTCTAGGGAGAGCCTCACCAACCATTGCTGCATTCAGGGACTTGTTGGATGATGCACTTGTATTATTGGACATGGACACAGCTTGAAATGCATGTATCAAATCTGGATGAGCCTGTCAAATCATATGAATTTGTATTATGATAAGAACAAGGCTTATTGAGACATGCAAGGCTAATATGTATCAGTATATCACATACAACAAGATACAGACCACACTAATTAGATATATTACAAGTGAGTAGTACCCTGGCCTATCCCAAACCAATTCAATTCAAGGCAACCTGCGTTGGTATTCTATATTTGCCACCATTAGGACACCAAATTTTCTAATGAAGAGACCGCACAATCAGGTTCTCTTATTCTCAAAGTGGCGCATTTTAGTCTTTCTTATCTGCAACATGCAAATACAATATTGACCGAGCAAACAAATGAATACTAAGGTAGCTAGTTCCAATGGGCTTTGCTTATGTCAAAATATTTTATCCTGCGATTTTTATACTTTTTACATGACCAGAGAACTTGGAGTCACAGATGCCGAGGAATATTAAATGTATTGCATCATAATAATCAACTTAAAAAAGATGACAAAATCAATACGTAAAATTTAAGCTGTTGTACTTTTCCAAAACGAACTACTACCAAGAAGATTTAGATGCACTACTTCTGTCGTAAAAATAATAATAATAACAATAGTAATCATGCTTGGGTCACTTTTTACATAGAATTTTTGGAGTAAGTCTACACATGCTAGATAGTAGATGCATTGCTAAATTTTATAAAAATTATGAAAACATTAATATTATTCTAAATATTTAACATATAATAAAAATCACTTAACCCGCTGCAGTAACTGAGACATCCTTTGGAGAGGTAGTATTTTATTAACTTTTTCTTTAATTACAATGAAAAAGACAAACTATAGTCCACATAATTTTAGCTGATAATGCAAGTGTTTTGCACCAGAACAAATTACCAAGATGCTCACAATCTAAAAATCAGAGATTAAAAAGACACGGTACAGATAAGTTTTCTTTTATTGAATGTGGGGAGGAAAGGAAGAGCCTCTCGTCACAATGTCGTCGTTACTGGCATCATATTCCTAAGACCCTAAGCAGCAGAATTCTGCTGTAAGTTAGTTAATTCCCAAACCCGATTCTTAAATTCTTGGATATTTATAAACTTAATATGACTCTTCTGGGAAACTCTTCTGTGATTTAATCTTATATTTAAACTTTGAATGATAAAGTAATGCAAATAATTCAAATACTAAATACTAAAGGAATTGATGTAATGTTATTTGGCAAGACTACCAACAAAATTAGAATAATAATGATGTAAACTTTGTTTTTCCTGAATGATTCTACAAATATATGAGCCAAATCTGCAAATCCCCATATTGTGAGAATGGACCAACTACCATCTCCGTACGAAGAATCCAGATCCTTGCTATTAGTTCCTACCATTTCATCACCATTGTTTACAATTAAGAAATACATGCAGAAAATTAATGTTATATTCTGTCCTCTCAAAATAAATTAAGGGGAAAATATGGCATAATAAATTAAGGGACAAGTACCTTCAAGATGTCAATAGCTTTTTGAGTAGAAGCTGCATTTAATGTTTGACCTTTCTGCTTCTGTGCATTCATCTGTTAATCATTATAATATACAGAAAATGGAAAACCTTTAGCAACAGGGTATGTTGATCCTTGTATTAGAGCAGCAGTAAAGTCTATTGTACCTGTAGCTCACGCATTTTGAAGGTTTTCATCCAGTTCTGGGAATCGCGTGTCCTTGAGTCGTCTTCTCCAAGTTGTTTGACCAGTATATCATATGTCTTCTTTTCATGCTGTCACACGAGAGAGAACTCTTAGGTCAATTTCAGAAGCAATCGCTACTTCAGCCTTCCAAAAAATATAATAAACACAACCCAATTAGATACTTGCCTGGTATGAGAGCTTGAAGACACCCATACAGTTGAATGCAATGGCCAGGGCATGATAGCACACAGCGGTTTGAATATGTTCCTCGCCTAGAAGCCTCTCATTCTTTTTCAAAGCTTCTTGCAAATAACGAAGAGCAGTATTCATCTTTCCAATATCCTGATACATCATTGCAACATTTATAAATGTTGCAGCCACATCAGGATGATCTGGGCCTGACGACAAACTTAAGAGGATTAATGCACGGGACATGTGACGCAGAGCTAGTTCTGTTTGGTTAAGCCCATGGTAGAAGAGAGCCATATTTCCGTAACTGCAGACGAAGATAGCACACTAAGTGAATCAAGGATAAGTGGACAATTAAAAGACTCTGGAGACAGTAATCCCAAAACCATGTCTTCAGACTCTGGAGACAGCGATCCCAAAACCATGTCTAAGTAGTGAAATAATAAAGGTAAAAGAGAGCTAAGAATCGGTGCCTGTGAGCAGTATCAGGGTGGTCCAGACCAAGGCATCGTTCATTTATAATAAGTTCCTTGTGCTGTTGCATTATGGCCCCGGCCATATCTCCGGCATGATATAGGACCATGGCAAGGTAACTGAAACCATATAGTAACAAGATCAGTTCAAAAATATCATTTGCTTTAATCTTATGTAACTTAACAGCTGCTTACATCAGAACAGGTGGGAAAGAAAAATGAACAAGTTCTAACAAGACAAACAAATAATCAGAGAAATAGATACCAACATCCAAGTAAAACATCGTTAAAAAAATAAAAAATACAACTCTGGAAAAAGGCAGCAGATAGCAAACAAAAATGGATGAAACACAGTATTTACATGTAACCACTTACATAGTCGCTTCAGCTGAAAGATTCATTTTAAAAATAAAAATAAAAAAGCAGGGAATATAGCAGAATCTTCTGAAAATTACTAAAGGCAAAGAACGTACCGGCAGCAGTTGGCCACCTCCCTGTGCATTGGACCAGTAACCTGCAATACATCGCATAAAAACAAGAAAAGAAGTGAAAGAAAATCAAGTTATAAAGCAAAAGAATTAGAAAAATTACCTGCTGAAGTATTGTGAATGCTTCCGAAAATAAACCGTATGCTTCATTCAGCATTCCCTATAATATGTGAAAAGGAATTTAGCAAAAGTGAGGTCTTGTTTTGTGACAACCCTTAATCCCACTTCAAGGTGAGACCGCTCTAAACATTTTAATAATTTCTTAATATTTTCAAAGATAGGACACTTAAACTATTATATTAATGCTCACAAAAAATCACAATATCCTGAGCCAACGAAATATTAGAAATCAGATCTCTATATAGATATATGCATGCATATACATACACATACACATACATACAAAATCACAACATTTTAATGTGCAGCTAATAAATGTGTAAAACTAACTTGTGCATACCTCAGCCAGTTGGATCTTTCCAGTTTCCAAAAGATCCTTGGCTACGGAACATACTGGAATTGAATGCTTCACTACAGGTTGGAGATTCAATATATCTGATGTATTGAATGGCAGAGCCGCAACAAGTTCATATTTGCGAGCTGCAATTGTTAGGCCTACCTGTTGGTCACAACAAACAGAACGGTATTTGAATTATTGAAGAGCTGTAAATTAAAGATTATAAAGAAATCCGATCAATTGTTTCCAGGACTGATGATTACAAAACCATATTAAATTAAGTTTATGATGGTGGTGATGATTTTATAAAGGACAGGAAAACCATGTAGCATAAAATTATCACAGAATATACTTTCTACATTAGCATGCTTTCACTGCTACTAACCAATAAGAATTCTATGAACGGCTCATATATACTGAGTTAAATACTTACTGAACATATAGTCAAAATAATTAAAACTATATATAACGAACTCCACCACAGCAAACAAAGTATCAACAAATATGGCCTTACAATACGATATTCCTATCTAAATGATGAGATCCACACAAACTCCATCCAAATACAGAAACTAATAAAAAAATGAGTTCCATGAATAAGGATAAGCAACCAATTATGCAGTAAGTTTCACATGCTCATGGCTCCTGGTGCATGACACTATGTAACATAACAGGTTAATGCAATGCTTGTTGCATTTTAACATATCATTATAATTTAATTAATAGGTAATTTTAGCACCAACTATTTTATTGAAACAATGCTCATTCATTTATCAAATCAATTTCATGGAAAGTCTTAGAGTCAGCAATGATGGTGCGGTACCACAGGCAGTAACTATCAAGTTGTTTCATTTTTTATAGAGAAACATCTTGGAACCAACCCCAATGCTAGGAATGGCTAAGGTCAAAGAGAAGTGTGAAGAATCAAGATTTTTAGCTTTACTCATACGTGAATATGATGTTGAATACCAAGAAAAAATTTATCACATCATTCTGATAGACATGAGAGAGAAGTTCTACAGCAAGTAGTTTTAATAAGACTTCAGCGAGACCATTAAAGCTATATAGAAATGAAAGTTGTGCAACCTAGAAGAAACATGTGCATAAGATGAAAGTTGAAGAAATGTGAACGCATGGGTTGATGTTATACCATACAAGATTGACTAGGAATCTAGGATTATATAACATATTTGGAAGAATGTAGGAAATGGCAGCAATTGAGAAAACGAACATGGAATATCAGTTCAGATGGTTCAGTCATATCCAACACCAGCCAAAAGATGCACCAGTCAGAAAATTGTCTATACCGCAAGGAAGAACATATTATATCCAAGAGCAGGGGCGCATGGCCTATTATAGGAGCGAATGGATGAATAGTTAATGGTCGGGTTGGTAAAGAACGAAACTCGGGAATGATTTGATTGGTATGAAGGATAACTATCCTGTGCACTTCCTTTTAGGTTGGGCCTACTCACCCCACCAGGGTATTCTGTCATAGTCTCCCCATGAGTCGAATAGATATTCCCAAAACCAGGAGGTATGTAGGGCCTACTCATCCCATTGAGGAGAATTTTTATTGTTTCCTACGATTAGTGCCCTCTACAAAGAAGGTGGTACAGTAAAATAAAGTACTAAACCACTTGGACTAGCAGTGTATTCAAGTACCAAGAGCTTCTGAGTGTGGTACCCAAACAAAGACAACCTCAACAGCCACACTGGACTTCGCAGTAAGACATAAAATTCTTCACAGTAGTAGCGGTTAAGAATCTACCACGTGATCATTGGATATAAGTATATAACACTAGCTACGAACTGATGAAGCAATTTATACAAAACAAAACTATAAAGTGAAATTAAATAACTTAACAAAGCAAACTGATGTATAATAATGGTTTTACAACATGAGAAAAGAAATGCATCAACAGAAAACGAATTACCTTCTGGGCAAAATTACGTATAATTGAAATTTTCTTTACATGTGATCTTGCATTCTCAGGCAACTCAAACTGCAAGATAGTTAAAGCTCAAGTAAAACTCAAGTACAAAACTATCAAACGTCGACTTTCATGTCTGCAAATTAAATTGTAACAGTACCTGGTACTTGATTTTTGCAAACTCTACAATGTCAGACCACAAACTGTCTGAGGTGAGACTTGTATATGATGCAAGCTTTCTTCTAGCAGACCCCCCATTTTTTGACCTTGCGTGTCCTTTGGAAGATTTTCCAGAAGTTTGATGACCTGCATGATCCTGCAAAGTTGTAACATTTTCAGGTCCAATTTGACCTTTTCAGTCAGTAATCTTTTTTAAATCAAACTTCTGAACTTTTAATCAAAAATACGATTAAGGAGACAATAGCCATGAGAAACTAAGTCAAACATAATACTAGCTCCAATTTCTGCAAGTTCCAAAATAGTAATAGGTATGCTTGATTTTTAAATCCACAATGGGTTTGACAAAAGACTTCAAAATTGAGTCAGTTGACCAGTTCTATGTTCTTAGGGAAGATACCATAAATTTGATTGTGGAATCTAGCACAGCCAAGTGCTAGAAGGAATAGTTCCTTGAAACTTGGAAGCGCAGATGTGGCATTCTAAGATCACAAACTTGAAGGTAATGCCAAAAAAATAAAAAAAAATAATATGAGAGAGAGAGAGAGAGAGAGAGAGAGAGAGAGAGCATTTTACAGCATAATGTGAATTTACAAAGAACTAAAGAACAGTATTTTTCTTTTACCTTCTTCAGTGTCCGTGACTGGATGCTATTCCCAGCACCTTTTACCCCTTGACAATTTCCAAAAAGACAGTTAAGAAAATGTGATATTGCACGCCCAAGATCATGATCCTCTGAATCTCTTAAGAAGTCCTGCAGTCAATAGAAACATGTAAACACTTGCAAATTATACTATATAGCCAAAATAAAAATTCACAACTGTGTAGTCTCAAAAATTAACTTTGAAAAATATATAAAAGATGTATTAAAAAACTGATATCAATTGAGCAAATGAGATGACAACATAAAAGGAAGCTGTAATCAATTGATGGCTAAAAGCTAGAAGGATTTTTTTTACCAATGAAGAAACAGGACAAGGGTAGGCAGCCAAAAGAACTTTTTTCTTATTTTTCATTTATAAAGAGCATACCATAATCATGTCTTACTCTATTGATACCGTTTACTACATATGCATAAAAACAGTCATATATATATGCTTTCAAACTCTTACTCTATTGATACCGGTTACTACATATGCATAAAAACAGTCATATATATATGCTTTCAAACTCTTTCTTGTCCACCAGTGACATTCTCTGTACCAACGTGCATGCTTCATACTTATTCCAGAATATACAAAGTTGATTTTCTAATCCACTACCAGTCTAGACATAGATACAGGATAATAATATTATATGCTGCAATTAAAGCCACATTTTTATTATCTTTATCTTGACTGTAAAATTTTAATTATGATTTAAGACCACCATTTCAATAGATAGTCACTCAACTGGGCCTGATTTAGATGACTTTCACTAAAGGACATAACCAGTGAAGATCACAAACTAACTACCCAATATATATTACAAACCATTTGTTGGTACCGTCGTCAGGGCATCACTTAGGTGACGACATGGTGGCCAGGAACTACATGAGTTCCAAGTTGAGAAATGGCCCACTAAAAGTACTCGGGTCATCCTCCTATTCAAGAAAGTCATTTGACACCATGGCCAATATGCCCAACAGTATTCTAAAGTACAGTCCTAATATCAATTGGGCAAGCTTAATCACTTGGAAGCTCTAATTAGATCAGTATTACCTGATACTGTTATTAGGCTAGCAAACCATGTTTTGCACAAGTGTTGTTAAACTTATACAAATAGTACTTTCTTCTTCGTCTTTTACATCCATTTGCACAAGTGTTGTTTTCTGCCAAGCAGCAAAGAAGCATTACTTTAATCATATACATCTCCCAGTCACCACCTAATATTTAATTATTTAATTAGAACCTTTAGCAGCTACCATCAATGCTAACTTGCTAAAATGGACTACAAGTGGAGACACATGAATGATGATTTTCGCAGATGCAAACTAGAGGGGAGAACTATCTTATTAAGCAGCAGGGTTTCTCTAGCTACTATAAGTGATCTGTCAGTAGATGTTTTTATCCTACAGGGCTTTATATAAGAACTTCCGGAGTGATTTATCACATACAAACATGCACACAGAAACAGGAAAACGAGTTAGCACCTTGAAGATGTGCTTGGCAGACCTAACTACTATCTCATTTGAACAAAGATCCCATAAATGAGGCAAGTGTTTGGTCCCATCTGCAACCTGGAAAAAGCAGAAGAAACATCATTATACAAGTTTATGAGGATAAAAATATTATAGCTTCATTTTGATGCATGACTTATATTATCTTGGAGCTCAACCACTACAAAGTCTGCTCTTGAACCAAAGTTGTACATACTCTAAAGTGAACTGTTACAAGTTTTGGGTATATACAAACCTTTCCAATGTAGCGAACATTAATTCCATGGGCATGAAGTGCGTCAGTTAATGTCTGGCCATCCATGGGCGACACTTCGAGTGTGCAAAGATCTTTAATAAATTTGGGCAGCACAACATCTGTGAGATACAAACTTACTTTCCTCACATTTTCTTCGTCTGCATCTATCTCCTGTTAAAACCAATTAAGATTGTAGTGAAAAAATCATGATAACTCATATATATGATCAATGACATAAAGTTATCACAATGATACCATAATTACCTCTTGGCTACCAGCTAATTTAAATTCAGTAAAAACGTTAGGGTTAAAAACGATTTCCTCGCATGTTTTTCCTCCGGCTTGTGTAGAGTCGCATTCTTTAGTAGACTCCTTTTTACTTTCTTCAAGCACATCCTGTGGAGGATAGTAGAAAATGCATAAACTAGGTCATGTTGAATACCAATTGAGAAGATGCCAAAGCAATATATTGGGATGTCACAAAATGGTCAATTAAAAGGTGTCAAGCCTAATTATTGTAAAGCATAAATCTTGGACGAAGTTCTAAGATTCGGCAAGAATTCGGTTAACTTGTAGTTAATGGTCCAAATATAGAAACATAAAAAAGTGAGAATCATGTTTCATGGCAATCAAGTCCATATTAGGATTAATAGAAGCTAATAACAGAACAAAACCAACACTTCAGAGGTTTGCTACAACTCAAAGCAACAGTCAACTTCCAATTACATTAAATAAAGCACAATAATAAAGGTCTAGATACTCCTGAATCCTTCTATAAAGGTGTTCACCCTAATAAAAACTACAAAGCAAGAACAGGAGACAATAAAGAAGAGATGAAATATTAAGTAACTGGTTCAGCAAGGACTACAAATCGATATTGCTTATTAATAATTTAAATTCTATTGACCATATAAAATGATATCAATTTTATATGAACAAATACTCGAACAGAAACCCATTCCGTGATTCAGTCAGAGATATTTTATAGTGTGATTCGGTTGTAACAGAATTCTACTTTTCCTAATAGAAAATCCTCTCTATTCTTACATCTATTTTCTGCCTCAATAATTTTCTTTATTTCCATACTTTTCTTCTCAAATATTCCCTTTAGAACTATATTTTCAGCTGTAATCTTCTTCTGATAAGTTATATGAAAGAGTTTTAATGGTTCAAAGTGTGATATGATGGCTGTCATAACCTTTGTTCATTCAAGTAGCAGCACACCGGGTTAAAGTAATGCACAAAACAACTCATATTTCTATTGCCCTTGCAGGTTGTAACAAATATAGTAGTGTTATTTAGACAATAAGCAAATATAAATGTTAGTGTGCCATGTGTAACATTTATGATGTACCATCTCAGTAAATGCATGTAGAAGAGAGAATTGTCAAATCTCATAAAATCTTTGAGAAGTATTTACACTATTCAAACTAGCTGCATAACTAAAGATGTGGGCCTACAGTTAATTACCTCCATTTCACTAGCTGCAACTGCCACATTTTTCTTGGCTTCAGCCTGCTCATCAGCAGCATTGATATTTGAAGAATCAATGGCTACAGAGGATTCCTCTAATTTACACCTAGACTCTGACTGCTCCAATGCTTCAGCCTTTGAATATAAAAGGCATTTAATATTAAAAAGTAAGACGATACAAGTCAACAAATGATGTAAACAAAAGAGTGCATAGATCAGCATACCTGGCAAAAGGAGGTAATCAGTTCAGGTCTCAGAATACAAAATCTAGAACCAGGTCCCATATAGTTTGCATCACGGGGAGTGACTCTCATTAGGTCCAAGAGATAATGCCTAAACTTAGGAAAATAGGAAAAGTTAATGATAAGCATAAGAAAGTCAACATTCATTAATTTTTTTGTTCTTGTTTAGTCTATGTATTCCGCATGTGACTTAATTTGGAATAATAACATTTAACCATGTTGTACAATAGTCTCTCATAAACCATTCAGTTTTTCATTCAGTTTTCACATGTACTCATAGGAGAAGTAGGAAAAAAAATGAATCTGAAAACTGTAAAATCTTATTCGTCAATTTCTAGCACCCTAACCTAGCCTAAGTTAGTCATGAAATGCTTTTACTCATCCATTACTTTATAGTAGAAACTAAGCAAGAAGCAGCTACAGTTGAGATAGAAAGAAAATTACCAAAAATAAAATAAGAAGAAGAAAAATATAGGGTAATAATAGTATAATTGAAAATTAGAGAGGAAATTAGCGATGGCATTCACCTGTCATCACTTCCGACAATACCCTTACATTCCACTGGTGCAGCTAGTCTGAAAACATCTCCAGATCCATCAACGACAGTATGTTCCTTTAGATGAAGGCGCTTTCCGGCCTCCAGTACCTGAAGTTATAAGCAATGACATTAAGATGAACAGGCTCCATAAGATCTAACAAAGTAGTAAGCCAGATAAACCATTATCGTTTATCTGTTCGCTTAAGATTTTTGCATGATGTATATGGTATATGCAAATACACAATACAAATACATAAACAAGAATGCCCGTGAAAATGCTTAGGCACCCACTACACATCCAGTCTGTCAACCAATTTATATTGGACCAAAAGAAACGGTGGGGGTGTAGGACTATTGAAGATAGAGATCTGCCTCTCAATCTTTGAGTTGCTCCAGGTATTTGCTTTTAAGACTTTTGTAAACGTTTTGTCAGGAAATCACCACTGCGATCAGTGGGCTGTCCTTGCATAGAAGATGATGTGTTTCTGCCCCAATTTTCCTCACTCAAAGACAAGAAACTTCTACCTCAGCTTCCAGAAATTAGTTGGCACAAAGTCAATGTTATTTTAGTTATTTATGACTGCCAGTCTGTCCCAGTGTCACTACTTTATTTGTGACAGAGATCATAATTACACAGATTTATCCCCCTGGAACATTCCCAATCTTTTTAATATATCCATGCAAAAAGGAAACTACATTCCACCTACTTCTGCACTATTTAACTGTAGCTTGGAAATATGAAGTCTGAAAAACCACCATGGCACCACCCATTCACCAAATACCACAAAAAATAAAATAAAACGAAATTCTGTAGGATATGATATATGCTAATTTATCTGTGTCTATGCTTTGTTATGATTTTTTTTCCTTTTGGCATCTCGTTCTACTGCAGGCCGAGGTTCTGGTACTATTGCCTGCAACATTAACAACCATATTAGCCTTCATTTCTTTAGTTGTACATGGTTATCCTTTCTGGTACATATTCATGACTCGTTCCAATATTATTTTGCAAATTAACCCATCATTTATCAAGAAACAACGCATTCAGCCAATTCAAATCACACTAGATTATCATCATAGATGTTAACCAACTTTTCGATCTGTCCAAAGAATGCCTAAAAGGATCAAATAATGTTAACACCAGAGTGAAAATTTTGTTTCACAATTTACATACTTTTTCCAGTTAATATTACTTACAAAATTGTCACATGCCAATGTACGATTATATTAAAATGATCATTATTTATACTTTATGTTTTTAAGCTCCAAAAGACAATATCCATACCAAAAATGGGAAATAACACGTTTGTCCTGACAGATTATAAAATGCCCCATATGTAAAACTGCAAATCAAACACAAAATATATTCTACTCAAAGTTCTGTCTCACCTTAGAATGAAAATCTTCATTCCAGCAGATTTTCTTGCCATTGTCAACAGAACCGTACAATAGGGAGTCTGACTTGTCACCTTGAAGGATGCCAGGTAAAACACTCTGCCAGGAAAATGGGATAAAAAGAAGTCAGATGCTAGACTGAAAGATAGGAACCTCCTCTAAGCACAAGTATGCAAGGGTACAGTGTTAAATGAAGCACAAGAACACAAGGGTACAATGTTAAATGAAGCACAAGAATGCAAGGGTACAATGTTAATGAAATATAGACACGTGATTATTAGTAGTTGGAATACGTGAAGGAACTTGAGCCAGAAGCAACCAAACATTACACCAAACATCTAGTTCCTATTTCTTATTGAGAATTAATACATCACCAAGGTAGTGTATGCAAACCAAGTGAAATGATAGGTGTTATTTGCTAGCACAAGACGAGCCTAAAATCTTATAGCCGTCTACCAAATCACCGGACGATGAGATGAAGAAAGAAAATGTGTCATCCTTATCATAAAAAAGAAAAATCTAGATATATCAAGGAAAACCAAGTTTTGAAGCTAAATGGATGATATAAAATGTCCTAATAGGCTACACAGTTCAGAAGCTTATAATGATTAACAAACGCAGAGACAACACAAAAAAAATAGCCAAGTCAATTTAATTACAAACCTGTGCTACTACTCTATGCCCCCTGTAATCAATAATGGCCATAGCAAGATTATAGAGACCAGGAACATCAGCTTCCTGATATGACTTGGTGCCTTTCAAATCATTATTTGCAGATGCGTAAGTGGCTTGCTCACTTTCAGCCAACTGTGTTTCAGCAGACAGATCAGCTGCTAATTCCGAATTTTGACCTTCAGTAGTAGAGTCACTAGATTTAACTCCATTAATCCTCACTGATCCTTCTGATAATGAATCAACAAGCTTGTCAGTTGAATTTTGTGACAACTTTGTGTTTCCATTCTTTAAATTAGTATCCAAAGGATGTTTCCTGGACAACTGCTCTAGGTCCGCATCAACAGCAAAACTGAAGAATATATTGTTGTGAACATACCTAAAATGAAAAGCAAACAAATGTATGAAAATCATTCATAATGTATGTTCTCTAAGCTCCGACATCATTTCCATAAATTATTTATCATGGAACCTGTAAATAATTACTGAATATAGAAAGATAAATAATGAAAGAAGTAAAGAACAGGGATCTACACTCAAATTAACAAATAAAAAAAATTACATGTTTATATTTTATATTGCAGGACGTTAAGGAACTAGCAGAATTTTTACGATTCATCCAGCATTGGACCAAAAACACAATAATGATGATAAATAGAGAAGCAATTGCAAATAGCATATTCAACTTTTTAGTGCTAGAAATTTTGTTTACACTCAAGGGCTTATAGAATAGTAGTCTTTATAGATATTAAAGTACCAAAGGGAAAAGCAAAATTTAAATACTATATATTTTGTAATACGAAATGAATTCCCAACAACATACACGAAGAACGTGGAGCTGCCCTTCACTAGTAATAACATGATGAAAAGATATAATATGCATTTTTTTTATAACAGACACAGATCTACAAAATATGATATATTATGTGTATAATAATGGGTTAATACAAATTACTACCTTTACTTTATAACTTTATCCAACTAAAAGATCAATTTAATCAATTAAAGCATTGAACTCTTAATCTTACATTATTGAGCTAAATTGACTCCGCCAAGCCATAAATTATTGCATGGCATCACCAATTGGCATTTAGAAGCTTAGGTGGAAATTTTTTTTCATTATCCACCATTTTAAATAATTTATTATAAAATGATGACACAAAACTCATTTTACCTTACATTTTAAGACCCCAAAAAAAATTAATAGACAATAAACAACTATTTTGGTCGATCAAAATCAAATCCCAGGTCATTGCTACTGTTCACAATGCAATTGATTTGATTGACAAGCTTGTTCGGAAGAAGGGACTTCTTAAATAAGGAGGAGATATTCTCAAAACTAGGTTTATAAGGAAAAGTCATGTCTACCTTCAAGTTCAAGTCTTTGTCTTAATTACCATCCATTAAAGTGAGCTATGTTATTCTTACGTTAATTTGTCTTCTCAGACTTCTACTTGGACTTTCTCTAGGAATTATGCTAACCAAAACAAAAAGAAAAATAAACTGAAAAATAAAAAGAGAATAAAACAAAGCCAATCTCTATAATGTACACCAACTGCTAGATTGTAAACCCAAATTGTATCAGTCTAAATCCTAAAGCTAATTTGTTTAAGTGAATTAATAACAGAAATCATAGCTCAGTCTGATTTTGGAAAGCTCATACATAATGGATACATGGATTCACAGTTAATGGAGGCGATCAGCATCTCACTTCTCGGGGAATTACTTCTATCCAAGACTGTGTTCATATGTTTGTTCATTTGGGGACTGGAAATTTATGAAAAAGGTTTTCTAGTTTTTTTTTTATAGGAGGTGATGGTGCTTTTTGAAGGACAAGGACAGTGGCGATGACGTTTTAATGATAAAAGAAGATGGCTTTTAAAACATTGGTTATAAACAAGAAACTTATATACATGTAAGGGATTGCATTTTAACAGTAATACTAAACTGGCGTCGTGACACTCGTAATATTAATTACTTTTGACAAATCTGCAGTTAAATGCCTTTAGTCAATGTCAGGTCATCAATTTATGAAATGGTCTATCCAATTAAACTCGATCAACAAAACATACTAGTTCGATTCCTTAGTCAACATTGAATTGTTGATCCCTCAATCAGAAATGATTATAAAGTTCAGGGTAGTCCATAGTAACTTTCCCAAAACATATTTCTTCCTTTTCATAAAATTCACAACAGACTACGAAAAGACCATTCTGTATATTTTTTTAACTTTGATACGTAAAGAAACATTTGATAGGCACTGACATGAGAGCTACTGGGACACAGATGAATTGCAAATGGGTCACTTAATGGCCTATTAAACTGAAAATGTTAACTCTTGAACAGAAATTTGATTTTGCTAAATTATGATATTGTTGACTGATAATGGAGATTGAAAACCAAATAATATCTAACAATGAAGTCATGAGTATGGGAATTGGAACCAGAAACCTTGAGGTTATTCCACATGGCCTCTGTCATTCCTCCCCACCTTCAAGGTTCAGTTAACAAAAAGGAAAATGCTCGGTATTGAATCATACTGACATGTGAAAACACTCTGGATCTGTTGGATTTATTGGTGGAATACATCTACTGATGACGCCAACAGCACCACTTGTTGCTGCATCAACAAAGTCAGAAGTCACTTTGTAGAGAGCCCTATCTCTCAGAATCCTGCACACAAACTTCTTGACCATCATGAAAGTGCATAAATTTTAGGATGACAATAAATCTATGAAACAAATGAATAATTGCAGGAGCTATACCATCAGGGTCATATATATAGTTATGTATATAAACATACAAAGATAACTTTCCTGATGAGTTATGTATACATACATACATATATATAGATAGATAGATATATATATATATATATATATATAGAGAGAGAGAGAGAGAGAGAGAGAAATAACCATAAGATTTACCTTTCCTGAGGAGTTGCATGTGGAAACTCTCGACAAGACTGCAATTCCTCGTTCCAGTCTCTTTGCATACCAATTAATTCACTTCCAAATGAAAGTGTCAATGAATTCTCCGCTCTAGCTGCATCACGCTTGTGATCTAACCCAATGATAACAGAATTAACAACTAAGTGTAAGCAAATTATAAAATGGCATTAGCCTCTTACGAAAGTTTAAACAAAAATTTGAAATAAGTAGCACACATACATACATGGACATGGCTATGAAAAGACTCTAGAGGGTTTTTATTGCAAACATTTATATTTTTTATCCGAGAGACAAAATGAAACTTGAAATTAAGAATAGATACAAGAATTGAATGCTACAAAACAGGACACTCTAATTTTCAGAAAGAAAATATATTCATGAATCAAAGCAACAAATTGCACAATAGAGGCCCAGACAACATTATGGAACAGAAGCACAAAACATTGCCACAAACAAATTAAAGAAGAAGCACATAGCAGACAAGCATTCTACTGAATAACATTACATTACACTCTACACTCCAAATTTACACTTCCAAACTGGGAATCCATGCATTTACGAGATTCAAATGTGAGGATTAGGCCGATTATAGTTGAAACCAGCAACCTTAAGGCTGATTCCCTTGAGGGCTATTGCCAATTCTCCCACCCTTGGGGTTAAGTATGTGACCAACAAAGGGACCAACACATTTAAATTCACAAGTGCCAACAGAATATAAAGTACTAAGTATTAACCAAGTTATAAAGAGAGGATGTTCTTGTAAATTTATACATTTGAATAACAATAAATACACCAACTCTACCCCTCAAAGGATCACATATGTACCGTTTTTGCAGAAATTAAAAAAATCATGTAAGATGAGAAGGTGAGATTTTAAATTTACCTAAAATGCACTATACTCCAATGCACAAGGAATTTTGCTGTTATACTAGATTACTAGTCGACCCAATTTGTGATACACGGACTCTTCTAAAATGCAGAAGTACCTGTGTCAACGCGACACAGCCGCACGGATATGGATGCAGGTACAGCAATTTAGTGGGGAATGAACCAAAATGTTCAAAATATAGGTGTGTCCGTGTTGTGTCCTTTATGAATCTAGGAGGTGCCATGTCCTTGTAACATATCAACCAATTAAAGTATACTTATGAGGATAAAATGTCTTTTGTACGACTTCCAAGGTGGACATCTTACACATGCCCACACACGCACATACACACTACATAGATAATCCTTCAAAGGCCCTTTTAGCAACAATTGGTCAGATGTACATGTGTGATGTGAAAGCCAAGATAGCAAGTCCTCACTCTCACCTCAACTACACTATCATTTGGAATGATGGACATTTCAACCTTTATCCGTAATTCTTGAGAAATTCAACTTATCATCGACGACCTCATTGCAGATTTAGACTTATGGTTGTAACAAGGATGGGTACAATCATTACTGTACGTTTATTACTATATATACAATTCTGCAAGATAGGAAGGGTCAAACATTAGTCTAGATATTCTAATTTGTCGTGGCATTGAGTGGCATTCCGTGTTATGGGCCTGCCATAGATGATTCGAAGAGTTCTTCTCGTTTATATGTTTGGGATTCTTCTCTATCCAAGACTTCCTAATGATTTGCACCAGTGTTTCCTTTAGAAATTCTTCCCTCTTTTCATGTTGAATATCATAAATCATAATTGCAATAAAGAATTTCATGATCAATTCAAAACTTTCATATTGATTTTCAAAAAAGTGGCTGTAGTGCTACAGCTTGCTAAAAAAAACTAAACCTCTAAAAGAAACTATCACAACCATGCCCTTGATAGTCAATAAAATTCTGAGAATAATTTTAGAACAGCATATTAACATCAGTATTTTGATCAAGTTTAGATTTTTTGTAAAGAAGAAATTCAAATTTATTGTTGGAGCAATTGTTTCAATGCTAGCAATTTATTGCTTCCTTTAACCCTTTAACACAACACTCAATGCATTACACAACGCATTCACAAAGGTAAAATGTGTAAGGTTGTTATAGACAGACATATTCAGGAATCTTCATTTACAATGTTAAAAAGAGCTGCAAACAGATGTTTATTTATGTATATCAATTGCCACAATTCCCTAATTAGCCTTTTAAAAAAGAAAGCTCTTTTTAATATCAAGGTAACCCAGTACAAACCTCCCTCCCTGATATATGGACTGTCATAAGAGTGAAAGAGAAAGAAAAAATATATATATATATATACACACATACGCACGAACATAAATATAGACACACATATATATATATGCAAAAAGGTTCACATGAATACAGAACTGCATCGAAACAAAGAACACCACAAAAGTAAAAGAAAATGAGCAAACTAAACAGTATTTGAGGACAACTTCCGATGCTTTTTGCAGCTCACAAAAATGATGTCCATTGTCTGACGATACAGAACAAAATTAGTTTTCATCACATATACTTACCAGGGATAGGATGCAATCCAAGCCATGAATTAGGTGGCAAAAGCGATTGGACATTTTCAAAAGGATGCGCAGAGGCTTTCCGCTCCAATATTTCACGAAAAGCTTCATTTAAAAGATGAGGTATTTATAAGCAGAAGAAGAAATTTAGACTCACAAAAATAGTTGACTTCTCTAGGCAGAAATTTTTCTACCTTTCTTAAACTTGGAGCTGACTTTTTGCATTAGTCCAATAAGTGTGGTCGCTTCGGAAGCATTTTTACCGGGTCTTGGGTCAAGGGAATTCCCTGAGCTCGAGTTCACATAAAACGTTTTTGTGGTACCTGTTATACAGTATTTGTTCCCTTCCAGTGTCACTACGTCCAGATAAATCAGATCCCCGACAAGCCTGGAGGTATCAGAACAACTTATTTACAGTAGGATAGTTTAAAGTTGTTGTAGGAAGGAACCAACAAGCAAAACATTTTGCCAGGATACAATAGACTTCTCAAAATAGAATTTCGTAAGAAAACAACCTTCTGTAGCTTGGAGGAGGATTAAATGAAGAGAACACAATGCTTTCCACACATTTGATCTCCTTGGAAGGAGATGAAAGCAATTTAGTAAGTGAATCAGAAACATCCTCCATAAAACCCAAACTCTCAAGTTCCGATACTTCAGTTTTCATGGGTTCTGGAAGGGGAAAGAAAAAAAAAATAAGCGTGTTAAGTGTCCAGTTATATTAAGAAACCAAATACACATGTTGCAGGTAAAGTAACAAACCTCCTGAGTTTGTAGATGTAATTTGGCCTGCCTCATGCTGTAATGCAAGTGAAGTTGATAATGAGGAATGCAGAGTTGAAAGAGAAAGTAATTCTCTAGTACGGTGGACATGAGCCCTGATAGATCGATCATCATATAATGCTGTAGAAGTTACATGATGTTAGAACCAGTGATAACCTCATTAATATGCATTAGGCAAATAACTGCACAGATAGCATTCCATATTAAGATCCCAAATTATGCAAGTACTCAAGTGTTTTTCAATTAAATACGATAGTAGGGTACAGCAGAGTTTCCCTTTCTTTACATGCATGAGTAACGGAAATTTTAACGTACCAGGCACCATCTCCAAGGAACATTCCCCAGAAGTAATGTCAGCAACTTCTGATATTTCATGGTAATCTTCTAGATGATGTACTGTCCCATCCTTAGCATGCAATAATAGATCGTAACAAGTGACAAAACAGGTCTCAGCGGCATCAAGAAGAAACTGTCGCACATCCATGACAGAATCTCCAGGGCTCAACTGCAACAACTCAATCAAAATAAACAATTTAAATTTAATTACTAAAACTGGTCCTACTGCAACAATAAGATCAATTGAATTTTATAACATTAAGACCATTGGATTAGACTTGATCCTACTAAAAGTAATTGTTATGGCTACCACTATCGTATGTGACACAATAAACCCGCCATTACATCAAAATAAGTGCAATGACTACCACCAAATAAAAAAACATACGTGACACCTTAAACCGGCAATTACCCCGAACATATTACCCCAAACACTTATGAAGGAAGGATATGCTAGCTCTCTAGCCATTACACCAATTACTAATTTATCACACATGAAGCAAAAGTATAATAGCATACTTGTAGTTCAAGCTTCTCGCCTCCTTGCGTTTTCACCGGAACTGGATATAAATGTATATCACCTGCAAAATAATGATGAGAATATAAGTCAAACTTCTCAATTCGCCAATCTTACTGATAAATTCAATTTGTAAGAGAAAGAAGAATCACCTTCCGTTTTCACCATTGAAGTAGTCGTTCGAGTCGCCATGGAGTTGGGGACGTCAAGTTTGCAGTTAGGTTGTGGTCACTGGAAGTCGCAGGAGTCGCTGCGTAATAGGATGACAGCGTACAAGTAGTAGACGGCCGGGAAATAACCCTAGATTTTAATCATAAACTTTGGATAATTACACTTATATGCCCAAGTTATGCCTGTTTTATTTTTTGGGTACCCAAGTTTCATGCATGTTATCCTAGAATTTATTTTTTCAGCATGATGAGTGCTTGAGGAGTCAAAAAGTTAAAAATAGCCCAACTTTTTTGCTTTAACAACCCTCGAATGGTCGGTTGTACCCAAATCAATCAGTCCTCAAATAACTCTCTCTCACACACACACATACAAATTACTCCATTTGACACTCTTCCAATTTTCAATTTAGCTAGTAATATTACATTTCTTTCCAAAATAGGTTATGGAAATTTTTAAAATAATTCTCATCGTACAAACTGTGACGACCCAAAATCCTATATTGGACCAGGGCTTCATCAAAAGAAGAAAAGATAACTTCACATCCATTCATAATATCAATACTGATAAAAGAAAATAATTGAAAGTTATTACAACCCAAAATATTACATTCTCAGCGGAAGCTATTCTATCTCTATATTGTAATACATAACATCACCACTTCAAAACATCTTCCTTCCTTCCTTATCGGCAGGCAAAAGGTTTAACAAAACTCAATAGCTAATCATTTTTACTTTCCCCTTGTCAGAGGATTCAGCCTTTGGACCATGCCCTGCAAGACATTAAGTTCAACAAGAATGAGCGATTTATGCTCAACAAGTATATAATCAAATCAAAGAAGCAAATCTGAAATCTTGATGAAAATTCAGTTCTGTTTATGAGGCTCAGTAAATCAATACTAATGCCTCGGAAATCCTTGAAGAATCTTTGAGGATCACTGATGATAAAAACGTGTGATCTTCCTTAAAGGAAAACAGGTATTCACCCATGTACATTTTCCTTAAAATATCCATCGGGGGCTAAATCCGTTGGATCTGCAACCATACGGTATACAGCTGGCCTAACTATGACCGCATGATCCCTCCTTGTGTGAACGTACGTAGTCACTTATCATTCCTCTAGGTTAGATGAAGAACAAATCAGCATATTTCCTTTCCTCTAGCTAACCTTGTGACATACCCCATTTAAGGGACATATCATTCTCATTTAATAACACAGATATAAGGTTGAAAATAACTGATAAATCAAAGCTCAGTTATATTCATGCACTATCATTCATATCATGCTAGCGAAATTAAAGCATAGTTGTTGTCCCAGCGAAACAGCCTAGAACTTGTAGAAGAGGGGGTTGAATACAAGTTCTTGAAATCTTTTCGAATTTCTGTTCTTCAAAGTATATTTACTTGCGGAAATTAAAGAACAAAAACAAGAACAAATTTATAAACAATTGCTTTTATTGATGAACAATTGATTACAAATTCTAACAATCACAATTTGATTGTCAGTTTCAAAATTTTGTACGCTATTTATAAATCTTTACAAACATACAGCTTCTAATACAATTCTGTAAATTTAATTACAGCTTCCAAATCTGAATCGTAATTCAACTTCTAATCCTATTCAATGTATATTTTCTATGTACAAAACGAATAGGTTATTTCTCTGGTTATTCTCATTCTCTCTTGTTTCCTAACTAGCTTCGACTTTTAATAACTCTTCAAATCTCCACATCAAAGATGACTCTAATCCAATTAAAAGTTTGTCTTGTATCAGAGAGTAATTTTAATTTAGTCTCTGACGGCTTCAACTTTAGTCTCTGATCAAATGTTTAGTCTCTGATCAAATGTTTAGTCTCTGACAGCTTAAGCTTTAGTCTCCGATGACTTAATCTTAGTCTCCAATGCCTTACGCTTAGTCTCTGATGACTTAAGATTAGTCTCTGATGCTTTGATCTTAGTCTTCGATGCTTTAAGCTGTAGTCTCTGATGAACAAATCCTTTATTCTCCAATAGACTAAACATAGTCTCTGAAAAGGAATGGATTATCTAAAGGACTTGACAAAGTGAAGAGGAATGTTTGTTGATACTCTAAAAAGAATGAAGTATTCGGCACATCAGATATTCCAAACAAAGCTTCAATGATTAAGAATCATCAGGGAAACTCGTCAGGGGAACCCATCAGTGGATAACTGAGGCAGACCAATCCGTCAGGGGAATGCGTCAGGGTATGGCAGTGGCTGGCCAAACTCATCAGGGGAACGCATCAGGGCATGATCAATACATGTCACTTGTCAGGGGAAGATATCAGGGTATGACAATATCAAGCTAACCCATCAGGGTAACCCGTCAGAGGGAATGCTCAACACTGCATTAGTGGAAGCCATCAGTGTATGTCGTAAGTTAAAACATCAGTGGATCAAGAAGCACTGAATGAAACTCAAGTGAAGGTTGAAGCCCTGATCCAGTCTTTATCAAGATTTGTGATCAGGGGATCCAAGAAGCACTGATCAAGTTCATCAGGGCTTGTTATCAGTGGATGGTTATGACTGCATACACCCGTCATCAGGACTTACACTCAAATCAACGAAACTTGTTACAGAAGCAAAAGATATTAACTGGAAAGATATTTCTTGAAGTTTGTATGGTCCAATGACAGCTCTCAAACATTAAATGCTCACAGATCAGGGGAAGAAAAAGAAGAAACAAAAGTAGCAGCAGTCTGACACATAGTTTCCAAAGGACAACGATGTGAGATATATGTGGCTAAGTTGAAAAGAGTAGCACGTCTTCGCACGTGATTTCAACCATTGATCTTCTTTGTATGCAAAGGAGTTCTCATTACACAGATAATCAATCCAACAGATCAACAAACAAAGAAACACACAAATCACTAGAGCAGTTTTGTAATATATCTTGAGAGAAATATTTCAAAGAAAGATTAGAAGCTAGTGAGTGTGAATTTGAAGCTGTAATTTTATTACAGATCTTGTAGTTGTTTAATCACATTTGTGATTATACAGATTTTCAGAAAAACATCAAGTTTTAATATAATTATTTTAACTTGAATCTGTGTGTTAATATTTTATAGTTTTTCTGTTCATTGTAGTTGTTTCCTATCAGGGCCAACTGAAGTTTAAAAAGAGCAAAAAATTTGTAGTATTTGCATTCATCCCCCTTCTACAAAACACTTGAGCTTATATTGTTTTAACAAGTTGTTTTACCGAAAAAGTGTTAGAGAGACCCTTGGACTTACATAACATAAGGTTATATAACATGGAGAATGAATATATTATTTCAATCGCGTCTCCTTATACATAAGTATCCACGTTGTAGTAACAAGAAGGAACTGCACATACATCTTTTCTTTCGCTTTGTGGACAATTCAATTTTCTTGTTGTGTCTTGTATAACATTTTTAAATAATGATGTGAGCAAATTACGATTACAAGTATATAAATCTAGAGCATAAAATAAATAAACAAAGGTTATAATTGTTTGTGAGATTCGTTGAAGGCAAACGAAAACTTGAAAATAGATAATAAATTTAATATTGAATATAGAGAATCACGATGATATTTGTCAAGTGAATATCTCATTGTTATGGGTTAATGTATTTAATTTGTTGTATGAATGCACATTATGAAGTGCTTCAAGAGATTTCTTAAGTTTCGAATTGATTAACTTAATTGTTGATAATTGTATTTCGGTTTGATTTAAAATGATTTATACTTTGATGATTTTTTTAGACTAAAATTGACTCATTTCTAAGCTTGAGAAAAAATATTTAATTTATCTTAGTCATTAGATTAATTGTTCTCACACACCATGGTCTTACGTCAAACTATAGAACTCAATTTTCAATTTTAACAGTGCACGACCAGACTGTGTGCCTTATCTGTAACACATTTTTTTACACTTTTCATGCTCTCGCTTGATCCTCAATCATCCTTAATTCATACACATTCTATATATACCCAAATTAAAATCCTACAAACACAAAAATAAGCAATAGAGCAAGCATAATATTCATATAATAAAAATAAAGCAATATAAACACATTTGATACAAGAATTAACACACTTAAGCTTAAATTTTTAACAAACTATCAAGAATATAACACTACAATCCCCTTCATCAAAGAGACAAGTCTCTTTATACTCTTTTTGACTTCATTTTTTTAACACCGTAAATAAATATATTTTAAAAAATGCATCTTAAAAATTTTAAATTATTACTCATATTATTCATGTTATTTTTTAAATATAATAGTTTTTCTCATGATTAAAAAAGTTTAAGTGAGAGAGACTCCTCAGTCCATACCAGGGCATGCCACTGGTCTCTTTGAAAATTTACAATGTTACTCACATATTACCACCAAGAAGGAAAACTAGTAAAACTTGAACACTCAACCTAATGGGAGCGTTTGCTGAGTCTTACCAGTTAAATCAACTTTCATCGACAAATGTATTAAATTTTAATTTGCAATATTCTACTATAATATTTGTATAAATTAAAATTAGAGAAATATAAATAACTTTTTTTTTCTTATTTTTTGTTACAAGGCTAAAACTTAAAAGATTCGTATACACTCACACAACTACAACTGCTATACAATACTAACTTTATATAGTCTATAGGATATACCAAACCTCTTCATAGGTAGGTTATCGTGATTATTTTATCTATACACGGCTTTCAAATTTAAAAAAAATTGCATTGTACTATCTATAGTTTGATTCAATTTACATTGAATTAAAAATTCAAAATAATTACATGTGCTTCTAAAAAAATTGCATATTACCACATTTCCTTCATTAATTATTTTATAAGTTTGTAGCTAATTACACTATTTGTCGACCTACATGTGATAGTCTACTAGCTTTAACTTTATAAAACTATATATAATTATTTGAAAGCTTTTAAACTATATATATATATATATAATTTTTACATTCATAGGCTAATAATCCAATAATTGAAGCGATTAATTAAGACAATTGGTAAAAATAATTTAAAAGGAGAACTTATAGGTTCCATTCACAATTGAGTCAAGATAATTGAAGAGCAGGATAATTGAAGAGAAATACTTTTTTCTTTATATCCAAAATTTACAAATGAAATTGAAATGATAATTTTTACAACTGAACTATCTCTAATTTTTGCACTCCATAATCATCATAAATGTTTTTTTTAAAAATAGGCATTTATCCATTTTAAAGCCTTGTTTAAAGGTTTATAATTAATAACTAATCTAGGAGTACCTCTTTCAATTTCTACATTTTTATTTACATAAAAAGTTACACAACTCCAATGAGATGTACTATCTCTAATTAAGGATTTTTCTTTTAATCCTTGAATTTCTTTTTTAAAATGTTTTAATAATTCCTTATTCATTTGAATAGATTTAGCCTTAGTAGGAATCGTTCTATCATTGAAATTATTTTCATATGGTAAACTTAACACATATTTTTTTCCTATTCCAAAAGGTTCTAGATAATTCACTACATAGATTTTGTTTTATCTTGTTTTCTACATGTAAGATTTTAGTCTTTATATTTGAATTCTTTAATTGAGTTTGTAGACTTTTTTATTTATAAGTCATTCTGAATGAATGACTTAAAGAACGACTTAAAAATATTCGAATATTTTGTTATTCGTGTTAAAAATTATAGCATTTGATGATGATGTATAATACTTAGAATTGTTAGATTTTTTTAATTGCAATGAAACTGAAAGTGTAGCTGATTTAATTATCGCCAAAGTCATTTGATTGTCGCCAAAGTCATTTGGTTATCACCAAAGTCGGCGCAAAGTACTTCTACACCAAAGTCATCGGAAAATCAACATTAGCGCCAAAGTCGTCAGGAAATCAACACTATCGCCAAAATCTCACAAATGAAGTCAAGTTTACTCAACGCCAAAGTCGTTGGGTAATCAACAATAGCGCCAAAGTATTTGTGAAGCACCAAAGTGCTCATCATCAGTGGATAAAATGCCTAGCGCCAAAGTGCTTGCTATCAATGGTTGAAAGACTTAGCGCCAAAATGAGTACTATTAGGAAATAATGAACTCCGCGCCAAAGTTTGCTTTTAACCATCGCTAAAGCCATGAATTTCAAGCACAAAACTTTAAGGAAAGATGACATATGGGATGACATATGACTAACTGCAGTAGTCCACTAAACTTAGTTGGGGCTGTGAAATTAAAATATAGATAGTGGTCCAATAAGGATAGATTGGCTACCAGAGAAGTTTCAAGGAGATAAGTTATACATACACACACGTGTATAAAGCTGTAAGTGTGAAAATTGTAGAGATAACTTATAAAGCAAAATAAGAAAAAAGGTTATACATATACACAACATGTGTATCAAGCTGCTGGTGTGAAAATTACAGAGATAACTTATGCAAACTTGAGGAGGAAAATATAGAAGTTGGTCCAATAAGAAACCAGAGAAGCTCAAAGAGACAAGTAATACAAATTCAGATGTTATACAAATAACTTATCTTCTGAACTCCGAGAGTAAAACAAGAGAGCTGGTGCAATAAAAAGAGAGTATGTACCAGAGAAATTACATAACAAGTTGGGGTGTAAGAAATGTCATGCAAAAGAGAAGTTATGTGACAATGCTGCAATTACCAAAGAACATCAAGGATATATTTGAAGGTAGCTCAAAGAAGAAACTTGGAGAACAAGGGAGTTATGTCTATAAATAGAGACATAGAGGAACTGATAAAAATATATAACAACATCTGAAAATATATCTGAAGAACATACATCTCAAAATACATCATATCTCAAATCATATAGAACTTGTAATTTATTTATAGAAAAAGAGAGAAGTTGTATCATTTCATAAGATAGTTAAATATTATAAGAGATACAGAGAGAGCAACAAGCTTTTAGAACTTGAGAAATTAGAAATCATTTTCTAGATTGCAGTTGTTCTTCTTTGAACAAAGTTGTTAGAAGTTGATCATCTACACTAGTGAGTTTTTGTAATCTTTCATGGATTTATAAAAGTTTAGAAGTATTTGTGATATATTGTATTCTTTTAATTCTGCAACTTTCAATATAGTATATTCACTCTACTTACAAAGTTCAAAAGAATTTTGTGGTTTGTATTCAACCCCCCTACAAACCATATACTTTGGGACAAACAATTGGTATCAGAGCCTATTGATTAATATACCAATCAATAGATCAAAAGATGGGACACACAGATGACAATGTCAAGATTCCAATGCTCAAGAGGAAAGAGTACTTTTTGTGGAATATAAGAATGTTCTTGCATCTAGAATCAACTGATTCCCAATATGTTGACATTTACAATGAAAGACTTGTCATACCCACAAAGGTTGTGCCACAAGGTATTGTTGATGGCATTCCAATTTCAGAAATATTTGTGCCTTAAAAGTCAAATGAGCTCACTAAAGAAGAAAAAGAGGAAGTTTTGAAAGATAGAAAAATCATGAACATCCTTTACAATAGGTTGGACAATGACATGTTCAACAGTGTCATCTACTACCAAAGTTTCAAGGAGATCTAGGAAACCATCTAGGTTCGATGTAAAGTAATTGAAGAAGTAAGGGCCAACATAAGATCATTACTCATTCAACAGTATGAGTACTTTACTATCAAATTTGATGAGTCTATTACACAACTGTATGATAGATTCAACAGACTTATTAATGATCTGAGATTGCATGTAAAAGTCTATGAAAACATAAACACCAATATAAAATTCATAAGGTCATTTCCACAGTCTTGGATGCCAAGACAACTATTGTAAGAGAAGCTAATGACATTAGCACCATGTCCTTGGACAAGTTCTATGGGAATCTAAAAAACTAGGAGTTTGAAGTGCAATAAAGAAGCATGTTGAATATTGGCTTCAAGAAAGAGAAGTCTATTACACTCACAACAGAGACAAAGAACATGAAGCTTGATGGGAAAAGAGTTCTCATTAAGGAATCAAATTCTAATCTAGAGTCTGATGAAAAAGTTGAAGATGCAGAGATAGAAGAAGAAATTTGCACATCTGAAGATCTAGATGATATTGATGATGTCCTAACTCTAATAGCCAGAAAATTCAAGAAACTTAAATTTGTTAAGAGAAAGGTTGGATTCAACGATGCCTCTACATCAAAAAAAGAAAGTCAATTTGACAAGGTTGACAGATCTAAGTTCAGGTGTTTCAACTGTGATGGTCTTAGACACTTTATGTGACAACCCCAATTTCCCAACCATAGACTACTGTCGTAAGTTTAATATTAACTGTTGAGACTTAGGCCTTTAGCAGAAAACTGGGTCGTCAAAAGGGGGGTACAAAAAGCTTTCACATAAAAACCTATTTTCTTCATAATAATATTTAAAAATAGAGTATACATAGTGATCATTACAAACATTATTTTGAAAGATCTTAGCAGCGGAATAACATATCTTTTTCTTGAAAACAAAACAAGATCAAACAAACCGAAAATCATATTTATGAGCCCCGGACTACTAGATCTACTAGTACTGACACAACCTCTCTTTACCCTTAGAATTATCTCATTTCTCAGGTTTAACTGAAAGAGAATCAAACAAGTATGAGCAACAAAAGCTCAACAAGTAATATAATATAGGACAACTGAAATAAATCCGGATATGGGACTAGTTCAAAATATCATTTTCAAAATAACGTGAAAATATTAAGATCTCAACTATTGGATTCAGATGGGGAAAATCCATATCTTTAGACAAAAGAAATGTTGGCAATATCATGTTAACATTTATATAACGCAGTAAATAAAACATAATAAAAGAAATTATCATTTAACCAAAACATAACATAAATATAGTGTCACAACCATTACATAATTGGCCACTAGGGCATACACTCCAACATGGGTGACTCTTGGCCATCAGGGGAGTGACTCTCGGCCATCAGGGGATGAGTTATTCATCGGAGACTAACAAATTTTTATTCATCAGAGACTAAATTAACTAGAATAACTCATCAGTGGATAAGTTATTTATCGGAGACTAACAATTTTATACATCAAAGACCAAAAATTATCCTCCTATAGTTAAAATAACTCATTAAGTTGAACATAGTACAAAACAAAAATACTATTTAAGGTTTCATGTAGGTTTCTATTTAAGCTAAATGACTAAATAGAAGATAAATAACTTAATAAAAGCTTTCAATATTTACCTGGCAAGCTACCGATACTGCAGAATAAGCTATAGGAATATTATCGTGGGTTTAGGGAGTTTATGTGTTTGAGAGTGTTGTGAGAAAAATGAGTAGTACAGGTTTTTCTTATATAGGCGCTAGGAATATGAAAATATCTGAGATACTTCTTACATAGATTAACATCGGACTTGAAATCTACTAAATTACTACAATATGCTAACAATTACGGTTACACGTAAGTATGAGTTACTAATAGGTGTCAAACGGTGGTACAAACTACTAATGACTCAACTTTTAATATGCTTACTCATTGAGAAGGGATTCAACATCTGTAACGCCTCATCATATAGGGTAACTTATTTAGCCTTCTCCCCATAATTGTACTATCACATAAATTAATTCCGGTAATATTTATACCAAGAATTAATTTAATAGTAATAGTAATTCATATTACCACATAGTAATTACTCAACTATTAGTAATTACTCAACTATCCTTCTTGTAATGTTAGTATCACATAAATTAATTCCGGTAGTATCTTACACCAAAAATTAATTTAATTCATATTACCACATAAATTAATTCAGATAATATCTTATACCAAAAATATATTTTCTTTTGGTATTTATAAAAAAATAATTACTCATAGTCATAAATAAGTTTTGATTAAAATTTATTTACTAACAGTCTTAATGTTATAATAATAATTACACAAATATGGTGTATTACACTTTACAAGTGAGTGAAGGAAGCCTAAGTCTGAAAAGAAGGCAAAGGAGCCCAATGATGCTAAGAGAGATGAGGATTACTATAAAAAGAAGTACTTTGAACTCCTTAATAGCAACAAGGGCAATGGAAAGGCACTAATCACAGAGGGCAATGATTGGGCTGAGTTAGAATCAGAGGATGACGAGTATGTCAATATGATACTGATGGCCAATTCCTCTGATAGCAGTGAAACTGATGGAAGTCCAAACTCCAAGAAGTTCAAGGTTATTGACTTAATCATATCTTCTACTATGTCATTTCTGATTACAAAGAAAGCCTAGCTAACATGTGTAAAGATATATACAATTTGAAAGGAACACCTAGATACTCAATAAAAGAAAATGCTAGACTCATAGACTCTAATGAACAATTAAAAATAGAAATTTCTTTTTCGAGTCTAAACTAAGTGTTCTAGAATAAGTTAGGAAAGAGTGCAAAAAGGCACAAAATGATCTTGCATGTGCTAAACAATTAGAGGAATGATTAAGAACACAACTTAAGAAAGAGTAGGACATCATCAAAGAATGGACCAACTCCTCTAAACTAGTTAAGAAGACAATATAAAAATATAGCACTACTCAAACTAAATGACTAGGCTATAATAAGGTCCAAGACAAGAAGCCAGTGATTGATGAACTTCTAATCACTGGAAGTAATGAAGCTAGCACAAGTAGTAGGTTATTCATTGCACACAAAATTAAATTTGTTCAATAAGTGAATAATTCTAAAACTGAGAAAAAGACTTCCATTGCTCCTCCTATCAATAAATCAGTGGATGTCAATAAAACTGTGCTAGGAAAAAAAAGAAGAATATAGGACATCTAACAAACAAAGAATTAAAATCAAGGTTAGAACACCTATCTGTGGATAAAAAGAAGAAGAAAAACAGAAATGGTAAAATGGGAATAAACAAATTTAATAATTATGTCTCAATGCCCTATGCTCCTAGGAAGACATGTCACAAGTGTGAAAACACCAACCACCTTACACCTAACTACACTAAACTTCCTAAGAGAGTTATTCTTGTTAAAAACTTCTATCCACCACCTGTATGCATGATGCCACCTTAATTAATGTCTTATCCTTATGGTGGTTACATTAGACAACCCTTTCTTGCCTATAATGCATATAATAATTGTTATTATAATCATGATTGTAATATGCATGCACATCCTAATTATAATCATTATAGCATGCATGACTGTGATAATAACAATAATAAAGAAAGAAAAAGATCTCCTCAAAGATCTAGGGCTCATACATGTCCTCCTAAGAAAAAGGTAGGCACTTCTACATCAATGAAAAAGGTGTGGAAGTAAGTAAATATTAAAATTGAGTTTGTGATTAAATCTGTTAAATCAAAAACCAAGCAAACTTGGGTTCCTAAAAGATCTAACTAATTTAAATGCGTGTGCAGGATAAAAAGAAGCTAAAAGCTTGGATCTTTGACAGTGGATGTTTAAGACACATGATAGGAGACAAAACACTGCTAACACACTTTGAGAAGAAGGTTGGTCCAATAATTTCCTTTGGAGAAGACAACAAAGGATATATATTGGGATAAGACATAGTGCAAACTAGAAATGTCATCATTGAAGATGTAGCACTAGTTGAAAAGCTCAAACACAATCTGCTGAGAAAAAGACAACTATGTGATAGAGGTTACAGTGTCAACTTTAAAGATAAACAATGTCTGATAAGTGACAAGAAAACAGGAAAAATTACTCTGACTGGAGTAAGAAAAGATAACCTCTATATAGGCAATTTGGATTTATTCTCTTAGCTCAATTCAATGCTTTTACAATAAAGCATCAGTGGATGAGAGTTGGCTATGACATAAGAAGCTATTTCATCTAACCTTCAAAACTATCAATAGTTTGGTGAGAAAAGGATTAGGGATAGGAATACCACAACTTGAATTTTCTCAAGATGGTCTTTGTGGATCTTGTCAGAAGGGAAAAAATAGAAGAAAATTTCCTTCAAAAGTAAAAAAGCATCATCAATAACAAGACCAATTCTTCTAATACACATGGATTTATTTGGTCTTGTTAATGGGATGTGATGTTTACATCCAAGAAAATGTATGCATTTATAATTATTGATGACTACTTAAGATACTCATGGGTTACATACCTACATACCAAGGATGAAGCTCCTCAGTTGATCATTGATCACATTAAAAGGATAGAACTTGAAATTGGTGAGAAAGTCAAGGCCTTAAGGAGTGACAATGAGACTGAATTCAAGAATTCAACAGTTGAGATGTTTTGTGTGAAAAAAGGCATCTCACATACATTCTCAGCTCCAAGAACTCCTCAACAAAATTGAGTTGTTGAAATAAAAAATAGGACCTTGATTAAAGCTGCAAGAACCATGCTTGAAGAAGCTAAGTTACCTACCTATTTTCGGGCTGAAGCTATCTCTACTACTTGTTTTACTCAGAACAAATCAATGATAGTAAAATCTCATCAAAAGACTCTATATGAGCTCATGATAGGTAGAAAACCCACACTTAAATTTCTTCATATATTTGTTGCAGATGCTTTGTGTTAGGTTCCAAAGGAAAAAAATACTAGAAGGGGGGTTTGAATAGTGTTTTTCAAAATTTAAGTCTTGCTTATAAAATTTGCAGTTTGAAACGCTTCTTGCTTATTAAAAAGCTTTCTTATATTTTAAAAAGAGTTAGCAGCGAAATTTATAGTAAAGAACAATGGCTTGAGGCAGTAATATCAATAAGTCTTTGCTAAAAGAGTTTAGCAGAGATTGAGCAGAGCAGAGATAAAGGAAATAAGCAATGTAAAAGATAAGCAGCAAAGTAAAATAAGCAAGAGAATTTTTATAGTGGTTCAGTCTAAGCCTACTCCACTCTTCTTCTCTTTACTTGAGAAGGCACTTACTAAAGTGTTCACACAGAACAATAAGCAGTAGGACACTTAGTCCAGAATTACAATGGGTCACTTAGACCAGGTAGTCACACAGACTAATAGTAGATGTTGTTTCTTGCTTGTTATCTCTAACCAGTAAGCTCCTTGTTGAGCAGATTAGATAACACTTGTTCAAGCTTGGTATTGTGTCTTGCTGAGTTCTTTGAGTGTCAGATTGTCAGAGCAATTCTTGGTTGTTCAGTTATCATAAATGAATTTATGACTCCTATTTATACTACTCCAAAAATCTATCCGTTGAGAATTTTGAAATAGATCTGTTAGGAGTTGTACTGCCTTGACAATGACTTCTACTTTTCCAATTGTTCCTTTCTTAGTTCAAAAAGATAGTCGTTATTTTGTCTTCTAGTGCTTTTTGAAAAAGCTCTCTAGGAGTTGACTTAAGCAGGACAAAAGATAGTCTTTTTCTGACACTCTTGCTTGGATCAAGGTAAGAGATCTTACTATGTTAGTCCTTGCTTATTTTCATTCTAAGTAGGACTGTCCTTGTAAAGCTTCAACATCCTTCTTGATCGATGAGCAGAGTCTTCACTTGTGATCAAAATCCTTGCTTACCTAGCAGAATATATCCACCTAACAAGTTGGATATTTTTCTAAGTCCTTTTACATCACATAAGCAAGGACTATATTACATCATCAATTCTTATATCAGTAAATATAATATTTTAAGCAATAGTAATATAAGTAGGGGTGCATCAACACTTTGTTCTCAAAAATAAAGGAGAAAACCTAGGAAAGTTTGATGTCAAAGCTGATGAGGCAATTTAAAATCTTAGACTCCACATTGTTATGGAATCAGTACATGTAGCCTTTGATGATAAAAAAATTGAAGGAATGCATGATGATGCAAAAGGAAGTCATGACAAATTAAGTTTGAGAATGAAGATGAGTCAAAACATGCTGAAATTGACTCATGAGATGATGAAGCTAATGTGTGCAAATCAATGGAGAATCTAGTAATCCCTGATGACAATCTAACCTATCTTTACTGCTTGCTTCACTTAAAACAGATCAATGATAGTAAAAGCTCATCAAAAGACTCCATGTGAGCTCATGACGGGTAGAAAACGCACATTTAAATTTCTTTATGTATTTGGTTGCAGATGTTTTGTTTTCAAGAATCAAGGAGAAAATCTAGGAAAGTTTAATGTCAAAGCTGATGAGGCAATTTTCCTAGCATATTTATTAACAAGCAAAACATATTAGAGTTTACAACCTTAGGCTCCACATTGTTATGAAATTAGTACATATAGCCTTTGATGACAGAAAGATTGAAGTAATGAATGATGGTGCAAAAGGAAGCTATGACAATCTAAGGTTTAAGAATGAAGATGAGTCCGAAGATGCTGAAATTGACTCATCAAATGATGAAGTTGAGCCTTAAGAAGCTACTCCACCAGTTGAAATTCCTCCATCCACTGAGGGGGAATAGTCAGTGAAGAATGAATCAGACGATATCACGAACTCCAATTCAGACATATCCACTGATTTAGGGAGAGCTTCATAAGAAATTGAAAGCACTAAACATTATGGAGAAAAATTACAATGATGAACCTTCTTCTACAAGAAGATTACCTCCACAAATAAAATGGACAAAAGATCTTCCTATGGAGCAGATTATATGGGACTAAAGGTGTAACAACAAGAAGTACTACTCATAATGAATGCATATACCTCAACTTTTTGTCAAAGATTGAACCTAAAAAGGTTGAGGAGGCATTACAAGATGTTGATTGGGTGATTGCCATGCAAGATAAGCTCAATCAGTTTAAAAGAAAGAAAGCCTGGAGACTAGTGTCAAAACCAAGGAATAAATCTATCATTGGTACTAAATGGATCTTCAGATACAAGCTAAATGAAGTGGGTACAGTGATAAGGAATAAGGCCAGACTAGTTGCATAAGGTTATTCACAAGAAAAAGGTTTGACTATGATGAAACTTTTGCACCAGTAGCAAGATTGGAAACAATCAAGATATTCATTGCCTATGTTGTTCATGCAAATTTCAAAGTGTACCAGATGGATGTAAAGAGTATCTTTTTGAATGGAAAACTACAAGAAAAGGTGTATGTTCAGGAACCTCCTGCCTTTGAAGACTAAAAATTTTCCAATCATGTCTACAGGTTAAACAAAGCACTCTATGGACTTAAACAAGCACCAAGAGCATGATATGATATTCTATCTCAGTTTTTAATTGAAAATAAATTCGCTAGAGGTTTCATAGATAAAACTTTATTCCATACAAAATGTTGGTCATATAATACTTGTTCAAGTTTATGTTGATAATATTATATTTGATTCTACTAATGAGAGCTTATACTCTAAGTTTGCTAAGCTTACGCAAAGTAGATAGGAGATGAGCATGTTGAGAGAATTAACTTTTTTTTTAGGTTTACAGGTTAAACAAACCACTGATGAAATTTTCATTAGTCAAACAAAATATGTAAGAGACCTTTTAAAGAAATTTAATTTACAAGATGTTGCAACTTCTAAAACTCCCATGGCAGCAGCCATTAAACTTGACAAAGACTCAACTGGTGAAAAGGTTGATGTTTTAAGTTATAGAGGCATGATAGGCTCACTCTTATATCTCACTACAAGTAGACCTGATATAATGTTTTCAACTTGTTTATGTGCTAAATTCCAAGCAGATCCTAAAAAATCTCATTTGATTGTTTACTAAAAGGATATTCAAGTATCTCAAGGGTACTCCAAATCTTGGTATTTGGTATCCTAGAGAATCTGGATTCAAACTAATAGGCTACTCAGATGCAGATTATGCAAGTTGCAAACTAGATAGGAAAAACACAACAAAATACTGTCAATTTCTTGGAGGCAAATGAGTGTCATGGTTTAGCAAGAAAAAACATTTTGTGTCAACCTCAACAATTAAAGTTGAATACATTGCTGTTGGGAGTTGTTGTGCTCAGATCTTATGGATGAAAAATGAGCTAATGGACTATGATATGGTGTATAATCAAATTCCTATTTATTGTGACAACACCAATGTTATTTCCATTATAGAGAATCATATGAAACACTCTAGAACAAAGCACATAGACATCATGTACCACTTCATTAGAGAACATGTGATGAATGGTACAATGGAACTTCATTTTGTTTCCACTCAGAAGTAGCTTGCAAACATATTCACCAAACCATTGGATGAAGCCACCTTCAACAGGTTGGTAAGTGAGTTTGGCATGCTCAAGTTTGGTGAATCAAATCTTTGAAAATTTTGTGCAAGGCCGATAAACAGTAGCAGTAATTAATTATTTTCTGATGACTTAGTTCCTAGAGAATAATTAACAGCTGATTGAAACAGTAGAAGTTATCGTTTGACAAATTAATTAATCAACAAATAATTATACTAAGAAGCATTATTCAATAATTATTCTTATAAAAGGATAATTATCAACTGATGGTGATACATCAGTGGCTAATTATCCTCCAACAGTTTAATTGTCAGTAGATAATTACCCTTGATTATATATATAGTAAAGAAACTAATATACTATTCAGGATTCCTTATGCTTATTGTTCATCATCTATTTAAGGATCTTGTAATAGTTGTTTCAATTTTATTTTTTAAACTCTCTAGTACTTTACTCTTTATTTCTTCTAATTCTGCTACAATGAAGGATGTTACTAATGATCCAACTCCTGCCCAAGTAACAAAACCCTTTAAATACAAGTTTATAACAAAAGTCACCTCCTCTATCTCTCAAAAGATAAAGGCTATAAAAATAAAACAACAACCAGTAATAGCTGAGGGGGAATGTGAGAATTTAGAGGTAGTTATAAGGAAGAAATAAGGAACAGTGAGAAGCCTTGGAGACTGTTTAATATTCTCTTAAAAGGATATTGAGACTAAAAGGAAAACGCACATCTCTAGGTACAACCTCTCAAAAGCCTGTACCTATTGACAATAATCCACCTCCAAGGACACATGTTTTTGAATCTATCATGATCACATCTTTAAATACCTTTAAATACCTTTCAGAGGAAGAAGAAGAAATAGGTTATGATCAATGATCAACCTTGCACTGAGAGTAAACACACAGAGTTTCAAATTGATGTTCTTCTTTTCTCTATTTAAGAGGAACAACCAACACTCAATTCTATACTCTGATCCTTTCTTATTCTCTCTTTTATATTTCTTTAGAAGCAATGAAAATCTAATAATTTCATTGGTTGCAAATTCTCTGATAGTTCAATCATCAGATAAGCCAATTCTTTTAGCTAAAACACCTATAGAAGCTCTCAACTCATTAGTGGACAATACAACTGTTATTTCTCAAGCATCCAGTGATGAAAAACACTTACTTCCTATGTTTCCTACACCACTACAGGTTACCTACAATAGAAAGATTTCATATTTCTAGTGAGCCTAAGAGAATACAAAATAAGAGTCAGACCTTGTGTCTGGAAAAAGGTGAGGAAAAAGAGATTAAAACAAAAAATAATGTAGGGAGAGTGATGTGAGAGGCTGACTTGTAAAAGTTGGGCAAAAGGAAAGGGTGTGAGTAAGGATGAGATCCTTGAAGAAAAGAATATAGATAAATTTTCTACAGGTTTCCTATTTCAACCTGTTTCACACACTACTACCTTTGCAGCTCAAGTATTCTCTGATTACCATTCTGATCAGACATCAGAGGATACTGACAGAAGAAATTGTGGATGTTTGATTGGATATAAGCAACACAAGATTATTGGATGATACAAAAACACACTTTATACTAGAATATTTGATCACATATGGATCAAGTGCAACTATAATCATAGGATGTTTATAAAGCATTGATCAACACATAAAAGGGAAACATGAAACTCCAACATTTCATGATCAGTGGTCTTCAAACTAAACTCAAGAATGTCATGGAACACACAATTAGTATTCTTACTAATCTTCCTACAAATTCAAAAGAACAATAAAAGAAAGAGAATAGTCAGAATCTAGTTCAATGGACATTTATAGGCTGGAACATTTCTTCCTACTAGTCAACCTATTCAAGTTATTTTTACCCTTTAACAATAACATGTTGATGTTAAAAAGAGGAGAATGATCAGGTCAGGAGGAGTGTTGAGTATTTCTGATGAAAATAGGGGGATAATTATTAAAGATGTTAGCAGATTGATGGTTGAGCATTAAGGAATTACAATAACAAAGTCTATGAAGGCATCATGGCTAAGTTCATGTACAATTATGTTTTCACTTGTTTAATTTCAATTCTATGTAGATGTTATAAGGTTATGTTTTGACATCATCATTAAACCTTGATTTATGCTTATCATTGATAATCATAAATAGGGGAAGATTGTTAAGAAGTATAGCATTTGATGATGATGTATAACACTTAGAATTGTTAGATTTTTTAATTGTACTAAAACTGAAAGTGCAACTAATTTGATTGTCACCAAAATCATTTGATTGTCGCCAAAGTTAGCGCAAAGTACTTTAACGTATGCCAAAGTCGTTGATAAATCAACACTATCGCCAAAGTCATCGCAAAGTACTTCAACGCCAAAGTCATGGGGAAATCAACACTAGCACAAAAGTCATCGAAAAATCAACACTATTGCCAAAGTTTCACAAATGAAGCCAATTTTAATCAAAGCCAAAGTCGTCGGGTAATCAACAATAGCGCCAAAGTCATCAGTGGATAAAATGCCTAGTGCCAAAGTGCTCACTATTAGTGGTTAAAAGACTTAGCGTCAAAGTGAGTACCATCAGGGAATAATGAACTCAACACCAAAGTTTGCTTTTAACCATCGCCAAAGTCCACGGTTTTCATGCACCAAACTTTAAGGAAAGATGACATATGGCTGACTGCAACAGTCCACTAAACTTAGTTGGGGCAGTGAAATTAAAATAAAGATAGTGGTCCAATAAGGAGAGATTGACTATCAAAGAAGTTTCAAGGAGATAAGTTATACATACACACACGTGTATAAAGCTAAAGTGTGAAAACTGCAGAAATAAGTTATGCAAACTTGAAGAGGAAAATACGAAAGATGGTCTTATAAGAAACCAAAGAAGCTCAAAAAGATAAGTTATAGAAATTCAAATGCTATAGAGATAACTTATCTTGAGAACTCCGAGAATAAAACAAGGGAGATGGTGCAATAAGAAGAAAGTATGTAGTAGATAAGTTACATAACAGGCTAGGTGCAAGAAAGGTCATGCAAAAAAGAAGTTATTTGACATGAGTGCAATTACCAAAGAATATCAGAGATATTTATGGAGGCAGTTCAAAAAAGAAGTTTGGAGAACTAGGGAGTTGTGTCTATAAATAGAGACACATAGCAGATGAGAAAAATGTACAACAACAATTGAAAAGAAAATGAAATTATTTCAGACCAAAATAAATTTTTAGGTTATGAGATAAGTGAAACAAATTATCTTCGGATAAATAGATCTATTGAGTTTGCTGCTAAATTTCCAAACCAAATAAAAGATAAAAATCAGCTTCAAAGATTCTTAGGAAGTCTAAAGTATATAACATAATTTTCTAAAAATCTAGCTATTGATAGTGCTCCTTTATATGAGAGGTAAAAAAAAGAATCCTCCCCCTTGAGGACCATCTCAGACCAAAGTTGTTCAAATGATTAAATTAAGAATCAAGAAAATACATTGCCTAGTCTTACCAAATCATAATTAGAAAAAAAAGTTGTAAAAACTGATGCTTCTAATATAGGATACGGGGGTATCCTTAAACAATTAAATCCTCATAGTAATAAAGAAGAATTATTCAGCTTTATGCTACTATTAAGAAAAAGAAATGATTTCCATAATAAAAAATATTTCAAAGTTTCAAGATAATTTATTAAATCAGAAATTTGTTTTAAAAATTGACTGCAAGGCAACAAAAGATATTATTGAAAAAGATGTAAAGAATTTAGTATCAAAACAAATCTTTGCTAGATGGTAAGCGATTTTATCAATATTTGATTTCAAAATTGAATACATAAAATGTGAAAATAATTATCTCCTTGACTTTTTTACTTGAGAATATTTAAAGGGAATTATGTCGGTCCTTCTTTTAGACGAGGACAATTATAGTGAGAATTATTTGGGAGGTTGTGTTAGAGATAAATGATGATGATGATTATGTAATAAATTGTGCAACTGTAAATACTTGAGGTATTTTATAAACCTTACGATCAGCACAAGTTTTGCACCCACTGATGATACACTTATTCATCAGTGGATGGTTAATAACTTCACAAGGCAAGTCAGAAAACAGAAACATTCAAAGGACTTCATAAAGTGAAGAAGAATGTCTGATGCTACTTGTAAACAGTCAAAGTATTCAGCACATCAGAAATTCTAATCAAAGTTACGTTGATTAAGTTCCATCAGGGGGAACCCATCAGGGGAACCCATCAAGGGAACCCATCAGGGGGAACTCATCAGGGTATGACGAAGGCAGACCAACCCGTCAGGGAAACACTTCAGGACATGTCATTGTCAGGCAACCCAATCAGGGTAACCCGTCAGGGGAAATGACCAACATGACATTAGTGGAAGCCATCAGTGTATGCCGTCAGTCATAACCATCAGGATCAAGAAGCACTGAGTAAAACTCAAGTGAAGGTTGAAGCCTTGATCCAGTCAATAAGCATCAGGGGATCCAGAAGCACTGATCAAAGTTCGTCAGGGCTGGCAGTCAGTGGATCGTTGTGAGAGCATGCACCCGTCATCAGTTCTTAAAAAAAATCAACGTAACATGTTACAAAAGCAAGAAATATCAACTGGAAAGATATTTCTTGAAGTTTGTTTATGATCCAATGAGAACTCTCACGCATTAAATGCACACAGATCAGGGGAAGAAAAGTAGCAACAAAGCATGCAGCAGTCTGACACATAAAGTTTCGATGTGACATACTTGCGGCTAAGTTGAGAAGAGCAGCACGTCTCAAGCACGTGATTTCGTCCCACTGATTTATCATATAAGTAACGGAGCTCTCATTACAAAAAGTAGAGGAGATTGAATCTATCCAGAAAAGAAAAAAACAAACGCTGAAGCACACAAACACTAGAGAGAAGCTTTATAATAGATCTAGAGAGAGATATTTCAAAGAAAATAAGAAGCTAGTGAGTGTGAGAAGCTGTGAACTTTATTCACAGAATTTGTAGCTGTAAATCACATTTGTGATTATATAGATTTCCAAAAAAACCCCAAGTTTTAATATAACTATTTTAACTTGAATCTGTGTGTTCATTTCTTATAGTTTTTCTGTTTGTTACAACTGTTTTCCAGTAAGCACTTCTAAGTTTAAAAGAGCGAAAAGTTTC
>CM025786.1:44709348-44726115 GCA_014636745.2 Centella asiatica | reverse complement strand
CCCCCCCCCCCCCCCCTTCTATAAACACTTGTGCTTATATTGCACTAACAATTGGTATCAGAGCCTCTTAGCAGATTTCACTTGCTAAACACGATCATTAACTATGGCCAACAAAGCTGGAAACAGTAAAGTCCCCATGTTGGAAAGGGGCAAATACTTATTCTGGAGACAAAGAATGATAGTTCATCTTAGAGCTATTGATGATGAATACTTGCAGATTCTAGAAGAAGGTCCTCACGTTCCCAAGAAGCTCATTCCTATAGAAGTCGTTAATGGAGTCAGTATTCCTGAAAAGCTTGTCCCAAAGACAACTGATGAAATGACGATAGAGGAAAGAGAAAAGGTGAAAAAGGATCTTAAAGTTACTAGGGTCCTGTATAATGGTTTAGACGATGATATGCTGAATAGTATCATGAATCTTACCACGTCTAAATCTATATGGGATACCATACAAATCCTTTGTGATGGTACTGAAGAAGTGAGGGAAAATAAACTGCAGCTGTTGACACAACAGTATGAGTGGTTCACAATGAAAAATGGTGAAACACTTACTGAAATGTTTGACAGATTCAACAGGTTGGTAAATGACCTGAGATTATATGGGAAGGCATATGCTAACAAGGATGTGAACAGAAAGTTCATGAGAGCCCTTCCCATATCATGGGATCCTAAGACAACAGCCATCAGGGAATTCAAGGACATGAATCTTCTAGACTTGGATAGGCTTTATGGCACCCTAAAGACATATGAACTTGAGGTTCAACAAAGATCTGAAATGTCAGGGGATGCTAGAAAACTTAAATCTGTTGCCCTGATGGCTGCCACGAAGGACAAACATGAAGCAAGGCCAAGTGTCTTGATGAAGCAGCAACTAGAAGATGTTGACAGAGAAGGGGACAAAGAAGCTGACTTCAAGAAGGAAGAATATACTCTGGAAGAGTTAGAGGAGCTGGATGAAACCATGGCCTTTCTTGCAAAAAGGTTTTCCAAGCTGAAATTCCAAAAGCCTTCGGGATCTAAAAGATTTTCAGCAAGGAAACCCAGTAGCACTAAAAACTTTATTGACAAATCAAGAATAAAGTGCTACAAATGTAATGAGATGGGTCACTTTGCAAATGAGTGTGCCACAAGGCCACAAAAGATGGTGAATCCAGAGACAAAGAAGCTGTTGTGGATTACAAGAAGAAATACTTTGACCTTCTTAATGCAAACAAGAAGGGAAAAGCATATATAGCAGAGGGGAAGGACTGGGCTGACTCTGATGAGGAAGAAAATGAAGAGTATGTCAACCTAGCCATGATAGCCTCATCCACTGACAGTAGCAGCTCACAGGTAAGCCTCGAAATTTTCTCTAACATGTCTAAAACTGATTGTGTTAAAACTGTTAAGGAAATGGCCTGTGAGATAAAGGATCTCTATGACACCTTGAGGAGTGCTGTAGCTGAAACTGAGAGAGTGCAGAAAATAAATGAACAGTTATCTGCAAGGAACACTCTTTTAGAATCAGAAAACTCCAGACTTGAGAGTCTTGAAAAAGAACTCTCAAGGACTAAAAATCTTCTCGACTGTTCTATCAAAAGAGAGGAATGAACCTCAAATCTTCTTAGTCAAGAAAGGGAAGTCATTAAGAGATGGAATGAGTCAAGCAGGAAACTGGAGGATCGTTTGAAAAGTCAGAAATCTGATCCAAAATCTGGTTTGGGCTTTGAAGAGACTCAAGTGCAACAACCTCCCATTGAGGTTGAGATGGCAGCTAGCTTTGGAAAAAGGCCATCTCAAACTATCAAGTTTGTTAAGGCAGCAACAAAGCTAGAATCTGGGAATATCTTCCCAGTAAATGAAGCTTCCACTAGTGGTGGGAGAGGTAAGAAAATTATTCTTGCCAAAACACTCAACCTTCCAGTTATGAAAGAACTAGACTGTCCATCAGTGGATACACAGTCGTCACGGGGAAATAGTGCATCAGGCCGTTGTAGCCCGTTAAGGGAAAAAGGCCTGTCAGGGGAAAGCAGGAAGAATAGAAATGGTAAGCTAGGTGTTAATAAAACTAGCAATTATTCTTTTATTCATGAAGCCCCTAGAAAAGTGTGCTGGAATTGTGGTAACTGTAATCATTTATCTTTTCAATGCAAAGTAAAACCACAAATTTTGACTGGCACAATTTTGTATGCTGATGATTTACCAACTGTTAAAGCCTGCTCCTACAAGAAAAAAGGCAAGATAACTGTTGAGAAATCAAAAGCATATATTGAAGCTCCTAAAAAGGAGAAAGTTTTAAATTTGCCAAAACCAAAAGTCACTGATAAAGAAAAGGTTGTATTACCTATTACTGTGACTAAACCTAGAGGACCCAAAACAAATTGGGTACCAAAAACTATTTAAATGTTTTCTTGTGTGCAGGGAAAGGTCAAAAGCAGTCAAATCTGGTTTCTAGATAATGGCTGCTCAAGGCACATGACAGGAAACAAAGCCCTGCTCACAGAATTCCAAGAAAAGGCTGGTCCAGTAATTTCATTTGGTGATAACAGCAAAGGTCTAACTCTTGGTTATGGCAAAGCAGCAAGTGGGAATGTCTCATTTGAAAATGTAGCACTGGTTGATGGGCTTAAGCACAATTTGCTAAGCATAAGTCAACTAAGTGACAAAGGATTCATTACTTCCTTCAAAGGAGATCAGTGACTAATCTCAAATGAAAGTGATGGGAAGCTGGTTTTGTCAGGGATAAGGAAATGAGATCTCTATGTTGCTGATTTTAATTTAGTAAGTGGAGAATCATGTTTCTATAGCAAGGCAACTCCTGATGAAAGCAGACTATGGCACAATAAGCTCTCTCACCTGAACTTTAAGTCAATTAATGATCTAGTGAAGAGAAAGTTGGTAACTGGACTACCCCAAATGGAGTTTATCCAAGAAGGATTATGTTCAGCCTGTCAACAAGGGAAGCAAAGGAAATCATCCTTTGTCAGCAAGGAAGCCACTATGATCAAAGATCCAATTCAATTGTTACATATGGATCTCTTTGGCCCTGTCAACATAATGTCAGTGTCAAAGAAAAGATTTGCAATGGTCATTGTGGATGACTACACCAGATACACTTGGGTAAAGTTTCAACATGCTAAATCAGAAGTATCTCAACAAATTATTGACCATATCAAGAAGGTGGAAATAGAATCAGGGTCAGTGGTTAGAATGTTGAGAACTGATAATGGAACTGAATTCAAGAATGCAGTTGTTGAGGGATTTTGTGTGGAGAAAGGCATAAATCATACATTTTCTGCTCCAAGGACTCCTCAACAGAATGGTGTAGTGGAAAGGAAAAATAGAACCCTGATAGAAGCTGCTAGGTCAATGCTAGCAGAGGCAAAGATTCCCACCTATTTTTGGGCCGAAGCAATTTCCACTGCATGCTTTACTCAGAATAGATCACTAATCAACAAGGCTCACAACAAGACACCATATGAGCTAATGACAGGGAGAAAGCCAAGTATCAAGTTCCTCCATGTTTTTGGATGCAAATATTTTGTCCTGAGGAATTTTGGTGAGAACTTAGGAAAATTTGATCCAAAAGCTGATGAAGCAATTTTCCTAGGTTATTCTCTGTCATCCAAGGCCTTCAGGGTTTACAACAAAAGACTTCAAGTGGTGATGGAGTCTATAAATGTAGCTTTTGATGATCAAGAAATTTCTGGGCTTGAAGACCCTGGTTTTCATGAAGAACTCAGGTTTGAAAATGAAGATGATATTGATTATCAAGAGAATGAAGCCGATGAGTGCAGACAAATGGAGAATTTATCCATTCCTGATGTCAATCCAAACAATGTAGAATCCCCTTCAGCAGATAGAGTTAATTTCCTGGACAACAGATCAGGGGATACTTCATCAGGGGATCATTCATCAGGACATGCACCATCAGGGGATAACTTGAACCTTGAATTTTCCACTAATTTAGGGGGAGAGTTTTCAGAAGTTGGTAGCACAGGCTTAGGGGGAGGAGATGATAGTCAAGCAAGCTCATCAAGATACATCTCCAATCCTAAATGGGGCAGAAGTCACACAACAGATCTGATTATTGGTGACCCAAGCAAAAGAGTGCAGACTAGGAAAGCAACATCTAATGAATGCCTATATGCTTGTTTTCTTTCTCAAATTGAACCAAAGAAGTTTGAAGAAGCTATTCAAGATGTAGACTGGATCTTGGCAATGCAGGAAGAGCTAAGTCAATTTGAAAGGAATCAAGTATGGAAGCTTGTACCTAAGACCAAAGATAGGATCATAATAGGTACTAAGTGGGTATTCAGAAATAAGATGGATGAAGCTGGCATTGTTGTAAGAAAGAAAGCAAGACTGGTTGCAAAAGGATATCTTCAAGAAGAAGGGATTGATTTTGATGAGACCTTTGCACCAGTAGCCAGACTTGAGGCTATAAGAATTTTCTTAGCCTATGCAGCACATTCAAATTTTAAAGTATATCAAATGGATGTGAAAAGTGCTTTTCTAAATGGGAAATTGGAACAGGAGGTGTATGTCCAACAACCTCCAGGATTTGAATGCACAAAATTTCCAAATCATGTCTTCAAACTGGAAAAGGCACTTTATGGACTGAAGCAAGCACCTAGAGCTTGGTATGATACACTGTCAAAGTTTCTGGTGGAAAACAAATTTTCAAGAGGTATCATTGACAAAACCTTGTTCTTCAGACAACACCAAGGTCATCTGATTTTGGTTCAAATCTATGTTGATGATATTATTTTTGGATCCACGACACAAGACTGTGTGAAAAGTTCTCCAAACTCATGCAAAGCAAATATGAAATGAGCTTAATGGGTGAATTATCTTACTTCTTGGGATTGCAAGTTAAACAAGACTCTGATGGAATCTACATTCATCAGACAAAATATGCCAAAGAACTTCTCAAGAAATTTGATATGGAGGACTCAAAAGTAGCAAAGACAACTATGGCCACTGCAACCAAGATTGACCCTGATAAGAATGGAAAGAAAGTTGATTTGAAGACTTACAGGGGAATGATTGGATCATTGATATATCTGACAGCAAGCAGGCCAGACATAATGTTTGCAACATGTCTTTGTGCAAGATATCAAGCTGACCCAAAGGAATCTCATCTCATTGCAGTGAAAAGGATCTTGAGATATATCAAGGGCACTACAGAGTTGGGACTTTGGTATCCAAAGGAGTCTGGATTTGAATTGCTAGGATATTCTGATGCTGACTTTGGAGGATGCAGGATTGACAGAAAGAGTACAACGGGAAGCTATCAGTTTCTGGGAGGAAGGCTTGTATCTTGGTTCAGCAAAAAGCAGCATTCTATTTCTACATCAACTGCTGAAGCTGAATACATTGCAGCTGGAAGTTGTTGTGCACAAATTCTATGGATGAAAAATCAGCTAATGGATTATGGTCTGAACTATTCCAAGATTCCAATTAGGTGTGATAACACTAGTGCCATTGCCATTGCTGAAAATCCAGTACAACATTCTAGAACTAAGCATATAGAAATCAGATATCATTTTATCAGGGAACATGTTATGAATGGGAATATTGAATTACAGTTTGTACCTTCAAATCAGTAGCTGGCAGACATATTCACCAAAGCTCTTGATGAAGCCACATTTTCAAATCTTGTGGGAGAGCTGAGAATGGTGAATTATGCGTCAGGGTCAGAGTCAAACTTATAAGATTTGGTATTTCTAACTCATTTCATAAGTTCTTGATGAAATCAATTGATATGTGGTTATATATGTTCAAATTGTAAATATGTATATACTTGTATATTCTGCATTTTGTTTTGGACTGATGCATCAGGGTCAGGGCTTCCTTAAGGACGCATCAGGGTCAGGGTACCCGGCTCACTCGTCAGGGTCAGGATGTCCGGATCGCTCGTTAGGGTCAGGGTATCTCACTTGTTCGACAGGGTCAAGGTATCTGACCTGTGTGTCAGGGTCAGGGTGTCCGTCTTGTGTATCAGGGTCAGGGTGTATACATACAGTAAATTATAAGGGTAAGTTTTTAATTTTTTTTTTACTGCATCGGGATTCTAGGTCAGTTAAGTGATGACAACTCATCATTAAGTTCTTCTCTCACTGATGACGTGTCATCACAGAAACTGAACTGACTCCCTGATAGCGTGTTTTCAGGAGAAGTTTTCAAATGTCTATAGGCGGGTATTAATACTCTATCTCTCCTACTTTTTGAAACTCCCCAAAACGTTTAATCTAAACCTGATATTTGCTAGAGTTCTTTTTCTCTCGTCTTTACAGAAACCCTAGAACTTCAAATCTTCAAAGCATCCATGGCACGTCAACAAATTCAGAGGAACTTGACAGTCTCATCCACAAACTTCGTGGGCTTCTCTGGCATTGATGAGGTAAGTGATTGTTTTAAACCGATAATGAACTATCTACTCAACTCTGAGTATAGTAAAGCCATCTTTACCGATGAAGAAATGTCGGGGGACGCACTGCCACAACTTTGGACCAGTGCTAAGTTCATGTACTCCACCACCAAGCCTGATGTGGTCAAGGGTATCTCATTCAAAGTTTCGTCTGAGAAAGGGAAAATAACTCCTTCCAGACTTAACTCTGTTTTGGGGCTACCTACTCAAGATCTGGTGGATGTACCCAGTGATGCAGAGTTGCTAGATTTCTTGAGGGAACTGGGCTATAACGCTGCTCCCAACGCAGTGTTAAATTTCAAGGATCTCAAGAGGGTGAACGTAAAGAGGGAGATTTCTTATCTCTTCGACACTATCACCAAAGTGTTCTCAGGTAAGTGTTCTAACTTTGAGGTCATTACCTCTTTAACTTTAAAAATAGCATACGCAATAATTAAAAATGTAAATATAAATATAGGTAAAATAATTTTTGATGATCTTGTAAATAAATTAGGTAATTTTAATAATAGGAAATCTGAAATATATTATGCTAGATTTTTGCACATGATTATTAAAGATCAGATTACTAATTTTTCTTTTGAGAATGATATACCTATACAGACATACAAGCAAACAAAGAAACTGTTTGCAGAAATACTAAAGAAATCGTATATAGTTGAATCATTTGCTCTTCCAGCGCATATGATACAGGTAGTAAATTCTACACCTTCTATTTCTCAAACTGTACATTCTTCACCTTCATCTACTATGGCAGAGAAATCAACCACCTCTCTGCCTACCCAAGTAGAACAACCAATTTCTTCACAATCACTCTCGATAGCCCAACCCACAGTCTCCCAAAAGACTGTTGGGATTAAAAGAAAACCCAGTGAAGTTACCACAACAACTGAGGGGGAGCAAGGAGAGAGAGTGATTGGCTATATGAGGAGATTGAAGAAGAAGACGGAAGCCACGAGTGTTACCCAACAACCTGACCAGGGCGTATCCTCTCAACAGGATACAACCTTTGATAAGGAATTAAACATATTTCTAACTAGTTCCTCTCAAAAGGGATTAGTTATTGAAAATAGTCCTCAACCAAGGACACAATTGAGTGAGGCACATACACTGACCATAGACACTGATGAACCGACCATCAGGGTCTCTGAGAGCCACTTGCAGATATCTGACACAGCGAGTGCACACACCACTCAAGATGTTGTAGCTCAGAAGCTTCTCAATAAGATCAACATGAGTCATAAGCATTCTTCTATAGCATCTTTTGATGAATCACCTCCTCGTTCAGTGATTCAGCCAACACTCCCATCTACACCACTTCCTTCTTTCTCTGTTCCTCAAATTTCTTCAGATATAATGACACAAACATTAAGTGCCATACAATCAGATTCTCCACATTCTCAATTTGTGGAGGAGCCAACACTCTCTGACACAGTGTTTGATAGTCACTACTCTCACATGGTTGACTCATTTTTAATTGATACAAATACTAGTGATCAAGCAGGGGACATAAACTCCACTGTACATACTACAGCTATAACTCTTTATGTACCCCCAATTGTATATACTTCCTCTATAGAAACATATACTTCTCCAATTATACATACTCACTTTACTTCTTCTCCTTCTCCTATCACAACTGTCGAACCAGAATCTGTAAATACATCACTTGAACTGGTCACAGTTGATGATTTCCAAGCCCATAGGAGCCCATCTAGTACAATTTTGAGTGAGACTGAGAAAATACTTAGTGCAGAGAGGCAAAGTTAAACCCTTGAGAGGACTTTGGCAAAAGGAGAGCAAGAGAGTACTGCCTTAGTAGGCAAAGAAAAAGGAGAGAATATGAGTGCTGCCTTAGACGGCAAAGAAAAAGGAGAGGATGAGAGAGATAAGGATGAGAACCTTGTAAATAAAGAACAGAGAGAAAACACAGATAATGTAAATATTACTTCTTCCTCTGAAAGTGATGAAGATGATGCTCCATAAGATGATTTTTCCCAGTTCATCGGAGTTGATTTATACTTTCGACAGAACCAGATGTCTGATACTGTACAGTTATTGAAGCAAGAGTTAGCTAGGACTACTGATCCAATCTTGATCAAAGTGTTAAAATCACAGATCATGATTGGTCAGTCAATAGATATAGAAAACCAAAAATTGTATACACATTTTTCTACAAAGTTACAAAATGTACAGCAAGTTGTCGACTCTTTGGTCACCAGCCAGACTCTACTCCGGATGAAGAAACAAGTTGACAATGTTGACCACAAGCTTGCTGATCTTTCTACTCAAATGAACGGCATGGAAACTCTGCAAAAATCCATGGCTGACACCATGAAACAAGTTCTTCAAGTCACATCTCGACTCTCAAGTCCCACTGATGATGCTGTCAAAAAGGGGAAGAAATCAACCAAGCAGTCGTCAGGGGATGTTGTTGAGAAAACAAGTCAACCATCAGGGGATGTGACTACTTCTGTTCTTGATCCAAAACCCAAGGACAAAGGCAAAGGCATCCTGATTGAGGAACCCAAGAAGATATCCAACACTCAATCAGGGCCTAAGCTACTTAGAGACGCCATGAAGACAACCCACTTTCTAACACCTGTTAAAGTTATAATTGACGGGAAAATGGAGCTGGTCTACCCTCAGGATAAAAAGCTAGTAGAAGCTGATGCAATCTTTGCACAGCAACTTCAAGAAGAAGAGGAGAGGGAAATGGCAAAGGAACAGGAGGAAGAAATAAAGAAGAAGAAGAATGTCAGGTCTAGGACCTCCAGGAAACCTCAACCAAGAAGATTACAGAACCTTAAAAGTGCATCAGGGGATAAAAATCAAGATAAAACTGAAGACCCTGATGTCACTACAAAGAAGTCACATGAAGCCAAGGACAAAGCACCTTCTCCTGTTACCAAAGAATATGGTCCACCCACTCTAGCTGAATTTCTCAGAGAAGAAAGGCGTAAAAACCTGACATTTATGTTCTCAATAAAAAGCATAGATGTCAGGTTTAACAATAGAAGGGATCAGCTAATAACAGTTCAACTGAAGAGTGGGTCAGAATTCAATGTAACAATGGACTGGTTCAGGAGAATGGATGCTGAGCAATTAGGACTGGTTCTAAACCTGATTCCAAGATCCTCACAGGCTAATAAAGACTTAAGGGGGATAATCGACAGGCTGAGGAGAGCCATCAACAATGAAAGGAGCCTGCCCACAGCATTGGAAAGTCCTCTGAAATATTCTATAGATCCACTGATGGGCAGGAGAAAAGTATAAGGATCAAAGAAGTTGATGGCCTAAACCTGGAGGACGTGATGCATGTTCTGAATCAAATTACAAATCATAAGAACGAACATGTCATCAAATTCAGAGTTCTGCTGATTCAAAGAGTACTGAAAGAGATCAAAGAAACAAGAGCTGATGATGGGAACACTGCAGTAAGGGATGTGCCACCAGTAAAGGGATTCAAAGTCTATCCTAAAATGATCACCAGCCCCATGGGAGTTCAATTCAAAAACAAAAAGGGGGAGATCATTACCTTTTACTGGTCACAACTTGCTGCAGCCAACATTCAAGAAATCAAGACAGTCCTTGAAGCTTTGGAAACAAGTAGCAATGTCAACATAGTCAATTTCAGAAAGCTTCTTTAGAAGGAACTAGAGCAGCTGGAGACAGGAGCAGAAGACAACAGACTCAGAATTCCTGATCAAAACCTAGAACAAAGAAGACAAGGCCTTGGAAGTGACTCTCAACCTATTGAATCAAGTCATCCATTGCCCTTTGTCTCAGCAAAAAGGAAAAGGGATTCTGATGTCTAAATACAACATTCTTTGTGTAATAGATGTAGGTTATACTTGTACAGAAATTCCTTTGTTAATTCATTCAAAATTCTTTCATGTATTTAGTAGTGGTTTCGACATCATCATCGGTGCATCTAAGGATTTATGGTTATCAAATTGATAAACATAAATAGGGGGAGATTGTTAGAGATAAATGATGATGATGATTATGTAATAAATTGTGCAACTGTAAATACTTGAGGTATTTTATAAACCTTAAGATCAGCACAAGTTTTGCACCCACTGATGATACACTTATTCATTAGTGGATGGTTAATAACTTCACAAGGCAAGTCAGAAAACAGAAACATTCAAAGGACTTGACAAAGTGAAGAAGAATGTCTGATGCTACTTGTAAACAGTCAAAGTATTCCGCACATCAGAAATTCTAATCAAAGTTACGTTGATTAAGTTCCATTAGGGGAACCCATCAGGGGGAATCCATCAGGGGAACCCATCAGGGGAAACTCATCAGGGTATGACGAAGGTAGACCAACCCGTCAGGGAAACACTTCAGGACATGTCATTGTTAGGCAACCCAATCAGGGTAACCCGTCAGGGGAAATGACCAACATGACATCAGTGGAAGCCATCAGTGTATGCCGTCAGTCATAACCATCAGGATCAAGAAGCACTGAGTAAAACTCAAGTGAAGGTTGAAGCCCTGATCCAGTCAATAAGCATCAAGGGATCCAGAAGCACTGATCAAAGTCCGTTAGGGCTGGCAGTCAGTGGATCGTTGTGAGAGCATGCACCCGTCATCAGTTCTTACACGGAAATCAACGTAACATGTTACAAAAGCAAGAAATATCAACTGGAAAGATATTTCTTGAAGTTTGTTTATGATCCAATGAGAACTCTCACGCATTAAATGCACACAAATCAGGGGAAGAAAAGTAGCAACAAAGCATGCAGCAGTCTGACACATAAAGTTTCGATGTGACATACTTGCGGCTAAGTTGAGAAGAGCAGCACGTCTTAAGCACGTGATTTCATCCCACTGATTTATCATATAAGCAACGGAGCTCTCATTACAAAAAGAAGAGGAGATTGAATCTATCCAGAAAAGAAAAAAACAAACGCTGAAGCACACAAACACTAGAGAGAAGCTTTATAATAGATCTAGAGAGAGATATTTCAAAGAAAATAAGAAGCTAGTGAGTGTGAGAAGCTGTGAACTTTATTCACAGAATTTGTAGCTATAAATCACATTTGTGATTATATAGATTTCCAGAAAAACCCCAAGTTTTAATATAACTATTTTAACTTGAATCTGTGTGTTCATTTCTTATAGTTTTTCTGTTTGTTACAACTGTTTTCCAGTAAGCACTTCTAAGTTTAAAAGAGCGAAAAGTTTCAGGTGTTTGTATTCATCCCCTCCTTCTACAAACACTTGTGCTTATATTGCACTAACAGGTTGTTAGAACAAAATAGACTTAAGTGTTTGTAGAAGGGGGATGATGAATACAAACACTCAAAACTTTTCGATCTTTAAAAACTTGCTAAGTACTGATGGAAATAGTTACAATATTAGAAAAACTATAATGACTTTAAAATGAATACACAAGCATTCAAGTTAAAATAGTTGTATTAAAACTTGATGTTTTTTTTGAAATCTGTTTAACCACAAATGTGATTAAACAGCTACAAAATTTGTAATGAATTACAGCTACAAATTTCACACTCATTAGCTTCTCACTTTCTTTGAATATTTCTCTCAAGATATATTACAAAGCTTCTCTCTAGTGTTTGTATGCTTCTCTTTGTATTGGTTATTCCGATAGATATCCACCTTTTTTGTGTAATGAGAACTCTTTTGCATATATAGAAGATCAGTAGTTGAACCCACGTACTTGGACGTGCTGCTCTTTTCAATTTAGCCGCATATATGTCACATTGATGTCATTTAGGAATGATGTGTCAGGCTGTTGTTACTTTTGTTGCTTCTTTTTCTTCTCCTGATCTGCGTGCATTTAACGATTGAGAGTTGTCATTGGACCACCAAACTTCAAGAAATATCTTTCCAGTTTATATCTCTTGCTTCTGTAACAAGCTTCATTGATTTGCGTGTAAGACCTGATGACGAGTGCATGCAGTCATAACTGTCCACTGATAGCAAGCCCTGATGTGGACTTGATCAGTGCTTCTGGATCCCTCTGATGACGAGTTCCATCTAAGACTCGATCAGTGCTTCAACCTTCACTTGAGTTATTCAAGTGCTTCTTGATCCCTTGACATTAAGACTCAAAGCATCCATTGATGGCTTCCACTAATGCAGTACTGAGCATTTCCCCTGACAGGTTAGCTTGACACTATCATACCTTGACGAGTTCCCCTGACAGGTTGATATGTCACTATCATGCCCTGACGCGTTCCCCCTGATGAGTTTGGTTTGCCACTGCCATACCCTGACGCGTTACCCTGATGGGTTGATCTGCCTTTGTCATCCCCTGATGGTTTTAAATCACTGAAGCTTTGTTTATTTTGTTTGGAATGTCTGATGTGCGGAATACTTAAATGTTTTTGAGTAACAACAGACATCCCTCTTCACTATCAAGTCCTTTAGAAATTTCAACTGATGACTTGTCTAGTGTGAAATACTTCATCCCCTGATGACTAAGTTGATCATCAGTGGATGCAAAATATGTGCATATACTTAGGTTTATAGAACACCCTGAGTATGTACAGATGCACAAACAAAATTCTAAGCATGTTAGAGATAAATGATGATGATGATGATGATGATTATGTAATAAATTGTGCAACTGTAAATACTTGAGGTATTTTATAAACCTTAAGATCAACACAAGTTTTGCATCCACTGATGATAAATTTATTCATCAGTGGATGGTCAATAACTTCACAAGACAAGTCAGAAAACAGGAACATTCAAAGGACTTGACAAAGTGAAGAAGAATGTCTGATGCTACTTGTAAGCAAACGAAGTATTTCGCACATCAGAAATTCTAAATCAAAGTTACGTTGATTAAGTCCCATCAGGGGAACCCATCAGGGGAACCCATCAGGAGGAACCCATCAGGGGAAACCCATCAGGGGAACCCATCAGGGGGAACCCGTCAGGGGGAACCCGTCAGGGGGAACCTGTCAGGGGAACCTGTCAGGGTATGACAAGGGCAGACCAATCCGTCAGTGAAACACTTCAAGACATATCAGTGTCAGGCAAACCCATCCGGGTAACCTGTCAGGGAGAATGACCAACATGACATCAGTGGAAGCCATCAGTGTATGCCGTCAGCTATAACCATCAGGGTTAAGCAAGACATCATAAAGCTTGAACAAGTGCTATCTATCTGCTCAACCAAGGAGCTTTCTACTTGAAGATAGCAAGCAAGATTTTCTGAAATCTTCTTAGTGTCTGTGTGACAATTGGACTAAGTGTCCTGCTAAAGTGGTCTAAGTGACCCATTGTAAATTGGACTAAGTGTCCTCTTGCTGATTGTTCTGTGTGAACAAATTATAGTGATAGCCTTCTCAAGTAAAAGAGAAGAAGAGTGGAGTAGGATTATTCCGAACCACTATAAAAATTCTATCTCTTCTCCTGCTTATCTTTTATATTGCTTCCTTGCTTTGCTGTGCTTTGCTTTAGTCTTGCTGAACTTGTTCAGCAAAGACTTACTATCTTTGCTACTTCAAGCCATTAACTTTTGATACAAAATCTAAGTGGTTCCTTGCTTAAAACAATTCCGCTGCTAAATTCTTTAAAAATCATAAGAAACCTTTTTATAAGCAAGAAGATTTTTAATTCAGTAAAGTTTTCTAAGTAAGACTTAATTTTTGAAAAACGCTATTCAACCCCCTTTCTAGTATTTTTTACCCTTTGGGACCTAACAAGTGGTATCAGAACTTAACACTCTTTGCTAAGCCCTACAACTTGAGAGGATCCAAACTTAAAAACTTTCTAATGGCTTTAAGAAGTGATTTTGGTGGCAAGCCCCCTATGTGTACCAGAGATAGATTTGCTAACTGGCATATCAGTGTCAGCTATAACCATCAGGGTTAAGAAGCACTGAGTTTAACTCAAGTGAAGGTCGAAGCCCTGATCCAGTCAATAAGCATCAGGGGATCCAGAAGCACTGATCAAAGTCCGTCAGGGCTGGCAGTCAGTGGATCGTTGTGACAGCATACACCCGTCATCAGTTCTTACGCGGAAATCAACGTAACGTGTTACAGAAGCTAGAAATATTAACTGGAAAGATATTTTTTGAAGTTTGTTAATGGTCCAATGAGAACTCTCACGCATTAAATGCACACAGATCAGGGGAAGAAAAGTAGCAACAAAGCATGTAGCAGTCTGACACATAAAGTTTAGATGTGACATATTTGCGGCTAAGTTGAGAAGAGAAGCACGTCTCAAGAACGTGATTTCATCCCACTGATGTATATATAAGCAACGGAGCTCTCATTACAAAAACAACGAATGATTGAATCTATCCAGCAGATCAAACAAGCACTGAAGCACAAAAACACTAGAGAGAAGCTTTGCAATAGATCTTGAGAGAGATATTTCAAAGAATATTAGAAGCTAGTGAGTGTGAGAAGCTGTGAACTTTATTCACAGAATTTGTAGCTGTAAATCACATTTGTGATTATACAGATTTCCAGAAAAACCTCGAGTTATAATATAACTATTTTAACTTGAATCTGCGTGTTCATTTCATATAGTTTTTCTTTTTGTTACAACTTGTTTTCAGTAAGCCTTATAAGTTTTATGGTGCGAAAAGTTTCAGGTGTTTGTATTCATCCCCCCCCTTCTACAAACACTTGTGCTAATATTGCACTAACAAAGCATCATCATCATTTATACCTAACAGAGGTCAACCTCGAATTATGATCAAAATTATCATGTTACTCCTTCTAATATGAAATCAATGAAGGATGTAGTTCTTGAAGCCTATGAAACAAAAAATGAGAAAACAAAAGATTTGCAACAAAAATCTTACAATGAATATCTAATGATTATTGAAGATTCATATTGCAAATGGTTGAATGAGTCATGGAAAATTGCAAACAAATATTTTGAGCAAGGAATCTTTGTTCCAAACAATGCTAAAAAAAGCAGAATTAGTATGAAATTATTCTGAGTGAAACCAACTTAGTATTTTTTCCAACATTCGTTGAATAATTATGATAAAAATTCATTTGACTTTTCAAAAGCAAAGATTATGAATATTATTTCTATGAATTAATGCGGTTCAAACTGTTAGATATAAATGATGATGATGATAATTTTGTTATAAAGGAATAAATGTGCATCTGTAAATACTCAAGGTACCCTATAAACCTTAGTATATTTGCACAAGTTTTGCATTCACTGATGGACAACTCAGTCATCAGGGGATTGACTTAATTGCACCAGGCAAGTCATCAATGGATACTTAAAGAGGACTTGATAGTGTCAGGGGATGTTTGCTGTTACTTAAATATTCACGTATTTCACACATCAGGCATTCCAGACAAAGCTAACAAAGCATCAATGATTAAAAGAGTAAGTATTTGAATAAGGCATCAGTGAAAAAAAACCCATCAAAAGAACCTATCAGGGGAAACCTAAAATACTGCATCAGGGGAACCTGTCAAAGGATGACCTCATCAGGGGAATTCGTTAGGGTATGACATTGAAGGACCAACCCTTCAGGGGAAACCGTCAAGGGAAGTTCAAACACTATATCAGGGGATATCATAGATTGAAAAACACGTTAGGGGAACCATTAGGGGAAATGCTAACACTACATCAGTGAATGTCATCAGTGGATAGTGAAACAGTGCTTAAGTTTTCATCAGAGCTTGTCATCAGGGGATTCAAAAGTACTGATCAAGTCAACATCAGGGCTTGTCATCAGGGGATGGTTATGACCTATTCCACTCGTCATCAAGACTTACAAGCAAATCATTAATACTTGATATAAAAGCAACGGATATAACTTGGAAGATATTCCTTGAAGTTTGGTGGTCCAATAAAAACTCTCAAACATTAAATGCATGAAGATTGGGGAATGAAAAAGAAGCAACACTAGACAAAAGCAGTCTGACACGTATCACCGAAAGGACAATGATGTGACATATTGCAGTTATGTTGAAAAACCAGCACGTCTAGCACGTGGATTCAACAACTAAACTCTTACATATACAAAAAGAGTTGTTACACACAAACTAACTAATACACTAGAAAGAAGCTTTGTAATATATCTCAGAGAAATATTCAAAGAGAAGTCAGTAGCTAGTGTGTGAGAAAAAGAAGCTGTAATTCATTATAGATTTGTAGCTGTTAATCACTTTATGATTAAACAGATTTCTAGAAAAACACTAAGTTATAATACAACTATTTTAACTTAAATGCTTGTGTATTCATATTAATTTCAGTAAATTATTTTTCTGATCCTTATAGCTATTCTAGTCTTTGTGAAATAAATTGTTAAAAAAAACTGAAAAGTTTGTAGTGTCCGTATTCAACTTTCCCCCCCCCCCCCCCCCCCCCCCCCCCCCCCCCCCCCCCCCCCC
>CM025786.1:44661456-44709248 GCA_014636745.2 Centella asiatica | reverse complement strand
ACGCCCCTTCTATAAACACTTGAGCTTATTTAGTTTTAACACAAACCCAGGACAATATAGGAGATATGTCGATCCACACTCTCTAGGGAAATTATTCTATTATAATTATTGGAATTATATGGAAGCATGACATTATACTTTCCTTTACCAAAATAACCAAAGAAAACATTCTTGGTTTTCTATGTTCAATAATGATTTCCAACCGGAAGAAATTCCAAATCAGTTTTTAGATAATGGAAAAGGATAGGACCTGCCCAGGACTTCCTCCCAGATGAATTATCTTCTTTAATGATAGCTTATTCCAAGCTTCACCCTAAATTTAAATGATGAAAAATTATTTGCCAAATAAATTATGAAAAAGACTTTATTATTATTTTTTACTCAATTCAAAATCCCATGGATCTGGTGTTGACAATATTCAACAATTAATGATGAGAATGATATCTCTTACTTGGGAATAAATTATTTTTTCAAATGGTGGACAAAGTTTGTTAGAACAAAATACACTAAAGTGTTTGTGGGAGTGGGGGGGGGGGGGGGGGGGGGTTGATACAAACACCACAACTTTTTCGTTTTTTAAAAACTTGACAAGCACAAATTGGAAAAGGTACAATATCTAGAAAAACAATAAAGATATTTAATATGCATATACAAAGATTCAAGTTAAAATAGTTGTATTATAACTTGTATTTTTCTGAAAATCTGATATAATCACAAAGTGATTAAATAACTACAAATCTTTAAAGGTTTATAGCTTTTTTTCTCACACACTCGCTACATCTTTCTCTTTGAATATTTCTCTAAAAAACTATTACAAAGCTTCTTTTCTAGTGTGTTTTTTTTTGTTTCGTGTAGCAACCCTTCTATATAAGGAGAATAGATATATAACCCATGTGCAAAACATGCTTCTTTTTCAACGTAACCGCAATATGTCCTATCATTGTCCTTTCGAAGGTATACGTGTCACACCGCTCTAGACCGTTGTTGCTTCTGTTTCTGTTCCTGTTCTCCATGCATTTCAGGTACAAAGGTTGCTATTGGACCACCATATTTCAAGGAATATCTTCCCAGTTATACCCCTTACTTCTTTACCAAGTATCATTGAATTTCTTTTAATCCCTGATGACATGTTGTTTAGGTCTTTACTATCCCCTGATAACAAGCCTTGATGTTGACTTGATCAGTACTTCTGGATCCCCTGATAACAAGCCCTGATGTAGACTTGATCAGTGCTGCACTATCCACTGATGACAAGCCTTGATGTAGACTTTATCAGTGTTTCTAGATCCCCTGATAACAAGCCCTGACATACACTTAATCAGTGCTTCTGGATCCCCTGATAACAAGCCTAATGTTGTCCACTAATGTAGTATATAGGCTATCCCCTGACAGTTTCCGCTGACAACCAAGTTATTCCCTGATGAGTTCCCCTGACAGTCAAGCTATCCCTTGATGGGTTCCCCTAACGGTCAAACTGTTCCCTGATGCCTTTTTGTATATCAACATTTTTGATAACTGATACTTTGCTAACTTTTACTGGAACGTCTGATATGAAGAATACTTGAACGTTAAGTACAACAGACATGCCCTGACACTATCAAGTCCTTTTCAGTTATCCACTGATGATTTACCTAGTGCAGTTAAGGCCATCCCCTGATGGACTAAGTTGTCCATCAGTGAATGTTTATTTGTGCAAATATACTAAGGTTTATAAAGTGCCTTATGTATTTACAAATGCACAGTTATTAACTAACATCTAGATCATCATCAACATCATTTATACTTAACAAAGTTTCAGTATAAATCCATCATCAATGATATTAAAAGAATTTATATTCAATATCAAAATGAATCAATTATGGAGTTTCCTAAATTAAATGAGCAAATTATCAATCCTAATTTGGATTTATCCCTTATGGACATAATTAATTATTTGAAAGAATCAATCAAGGAGGATCCTTCTCAATCCCCTCTAGATTTAAAGGCCTCCTTTTAAAAATATTTATGATGAGTGTGGTGGGCAAAAATTAGAGATAGTTCAGTTGTAAAACTTATCATTTCAATTTCATTTGTAAATTTTGGACATAAAGAAAAGAGGATTTCTCTTCAATTATGTCGACTCAATTATAAATGGAACTTGTAAGTTTTTCTTTTAAATTATTTTTACTAATTGTCTTAATTAATCGCTTTAATTATTGGGTTATTGGTTTGGGAATTATATATATATATATTTATAGCTGAAACTCTTTCATTTTTATATTGATATAAAATTTACAAAGATGAAAAATTATATAGAGTAAACTATCTATTGCTTATTTTTGCTCTGTTCAACTCTAAGCTATGTTAAGAAATTTATACACAAAGGGAAGTTGGACTTCAAAATTTAAATTCTACATCTGGAATAAAAAACAAATGACTTTTTAAAAGTTACTACAATAATTCAAAAGAAATAGATAGCTTTTCTAAAAGCTACCGCAATAATTCAAAAAATATGTTTGACATAATAAAAAGGAATCTTACAATAGTGTATATATATATATATAATACAATTTAAATTGGACCAAATGATAAGTAATGCTTACCCTAAATTATAATAGGATAAAAATTCATCTCAAAGCCCAAATATAACTACAAATAACTTATTTAGGAAGTACAAGTAACTATAGATGGTTGAATGTGGTTACAAGAAAATGACACGTTCAAGATTCTTTAACTTGTAAAACTGGTAAAGCCAAAAAATAAGTAATATGCTACTATCCCTATTTAAAAAACATTAAAACTAGTTATGTGAGAAAACTACTTTTAACATCTTCTAGTAGTCCAAGAGTTCAAGTAAAAAACACAAGACTTCTAGCAGCCCATGAACCATCGTTTGTTTTGGCCTTAACGAATTTGAAACGGAAGAAAAAGAGATAGAAAGGGATAAATAATTGCATCCAATAATAATGGTGAAACCGTTCAAAACATTTAACTTCTTTTCATATTAAAGTAGAAGGTTCATTTTACTTTAAAATAAATAATTTTAAATTCTAAATTTATATAAATTAAATCGATAAAACTCTACAATGTAAGATTGTTAATAATCAAATTTACTTGAAAATGTTATGTAATATATATATATATAGACATTTTACATTATCTACTACTCCACCTCTTCACTATTCCACTTCCCCACCTCTTCACTACTCCACTTCCCCACCTCTCCACTTCTCCATCCTTTCCTTCATCTTTTTTGCCTATAAATAGAGGCATTGTAGAATGTAAATGACACACAATTTTAAGTAGAAATAATATTATTCTCTTTCTTTTTACTTCTGCTTTATATTATATCATCTCTCTTTTACTTTTGCTATATATTATAACACGTTATCAGCACGAGTTTGCTCTAGTCAAATTGCGATTAGATTTTATTCGAGTAGAAGTACAAGGTTTCTACAATCAGATTTTGTTTCGAGAATAAGGTACTTTTTAGATTGTATCTTATTAATCTTTACTTTTATTTTATACCTTATTTTATTTAACATTGTATGAAAGTAATACTTTCATTTCCAGAAGAGAATGATAAATTAAGTACTTTCATTCCCAGAAGAGAATGATAAATTAAGTACATGATAAAACCAGAAGTTTTTATTATAGTTTAGATTTTTTTTTAAAAAGAAAGAACCTGAAGTTCTTATTTATAATTTTTTTATATACAAAAAAAAAAACTTGAAGTTCTTAATAATAAACAAAAAGAACCTGAAGTTCTTATTTGTAATTTTTATACAAAAGAACTTGAAATTCTTAACGTACAATAAACAAAAAGAACCTGAAGTTCTTATTTGTAATTTTTATAAAAGTGAACCTGAAGTTCTTTGCCTAGCATTATATATATATGTCTCCAATACTTAATTCTCTTAATAACCAGAAGTTATTAAGATTCTTTCTTTAGTCATTTTTATTTATGTTTATTGAATATAAATGCATATTTTAAATTCGTAGCATTTTTTTTTTGTAGTTCTTATGGCCAACATTTCTAAACTTGAGTTCAATGCTCTTAATATATCGGGCAAGAATTATCTCCCATGGACTCTCGATGCCGAGATCCACCTTACAGCAAATAATCTTGGAGAAACAATAAAAGATGAAAATAAGGCCTCCCTGCAGGAGAAAGCCAAAGCAATGATATTTCTCCGTCATCATCTCCACGAGGATTTAAAAACTGAATATTTAACGGTGAAAGACCCGTTAGAATTGTGAAAAAATTTAAAAGAAAGGTATGACCATCAAAAACAAGTACTCCTCCCAAAAGCTCGTTATGAATGGCTTAATTTAAGGTTGCAAGACTTTAAATCTATAAGTGAATATAATTCTGCAATGTTTCGTATAACTTCTGAATTAAAGTTATGTGGAGAAAAGATTACTGATGAAGTCATGTTAGAGAAAACATTCTCTACATTTCATGCCACGAATTTGCTCCTGCAACAGCAATATCGAGAGCGTGGTTTTAAAAAATATTCAGAACTGATATCCTGTCTTCTTGTTGCGGAACAAAATAATGAGCTTTTGATGAAAAATCATTAATCACGACCCACTGGTTCTAGTCCATTCCCTGAAGTGAATGCGACATCATTTAAAGGAGGTCAAGGACGAGGACGTGGTCGCAGCCCCAGAAGAGGCCGTGGACGAGGTCGCACTAATGTTTGGCGACGTGATGGTCATAATCCTAAATCAAATGAAAACAATGCTGGGAGATATGAAAAGGGAAATAATTCTTCATCTTATAAGAAACATGAAAATGTTTGCTTTAGATGTGGTATGGAAAATCATTGGTCACGCACATGTCGTACTCCAAAACACTTGGTTGAACTCTACCAAGCTTCCATCAAGAAAAAAGGAAAAGAAGTAGAAACAAATCTAGTTGAAGATGATTCAAATGATATGCTTATAGATACACACCTAGATGTTTCTGATTTCTTCGAAAATGTTGATGAAGTGATTAATGTCATGAAGTAGTTTTTGTTATTTTTGTTTTAATAATAAGTTTAGTTTAATTTTCTTTTTCTCTTTGCATATGTTGTAAGTTAGTTTTTCATGAAATAAAATTAGTTTTCCTTTTATTTGATCTTATATATATTTTTCTTGTTCCAAGGAAATAGAATATGATTGGAGGTTCAAGAAAAGGTATGGCAAATAGTAAAGATGAATGTTTAGTAGACAGTGGAACAACAAACTCTATACTAAAAAGTAAGAGATATTTTTCTCAATTGTCTCCTGCAGAGACACATGTTAATACAATATCTGGCATTAGTAATTTAATTGAAGGCTCTGGAAGAGCTTGTATTTTGTTACCTGAAGGAACAAAATTATTTATAAACGATGCATTATACTCAAGTAAATCCAGAAGAAATTTACTAAGCTTTAAGGATATTAGAAGGAATGGTTATCATCTTGAAACCATGACTGAAAATCATATTGAGTATCTTCACATAACATCTATTGAATATGGCCAGAAGATCATATTGGAAAAGTTGAAAGCTTTATCGTCTGGATTATATTGCACGAACATAAGTCCAATAGAATCAAATATGGTCAGTAACCAGAAGTTACTTGACACAAAGACATTTATTCTGTGGCATGACAGGTTAGGTCATCCAGGTAGCACTATGATGAGAAAAATAATTGAAAGTGCAAATGGGCATCCCCTAAAGGACCTGAAGATCTTATTATCAAAAGATTTATCATGTGCAGCATGCTCTCTTGGAAAATTAATAATTAGACCATCTTCAAATAAAATTGAAAATGAATCTCCTTCATTTTTAGAAAGAATTCAAGGAGATATTTGTGGGCCTATTGTTCCTCCGTGTGGACCATTTAGATATTTTATGGTTTTAATTGATGCATCAACTCGATGGTCACATGTTTGTCTATTGGCAACAAGAAATGTTGCATTTGCTAGGTTATTAGCACAAATTATCCAACTGAGAGCAAATTTTCCAGATTATCAAATTAAAAGCATTAGACTTGATAATGCAGGAGAGTTTACATCCCAATCTTTTAATGATTATTGTATGTCGATTGGGATTATGGTAGAACATCCGGTGCCTCATGTACATACACAAAATGGTTTAGCAGAATCATTAATTAAGAGATTACAACTTATTGCTAGACCATTACTTATGAAAAGTAATCTACCATCTTCTGCATGGGGACATGCCATTTTACATGCTGCTGCACTTATTAGATTAAGACCAACTGCATATCATAAATTTTCTCCATTACAATTGGTCTCCGGAAGAGAACCAAACTTGTCTCATCTTAAAATTTTTGGTTGTGTTGTGTATGTTCCAATTTCTCCACCACAACGTACAAAAATGGGACCACAAAGAAGATTGAGAATTTATATTGGTTTTAACTCTCCATCAATTATTAAATATTTAGAACCAAAAACTGGAGATGTTTTTACAGCACGTTTTGCTGACTGTAAATTTAATGAGACAATATTCCCAATCTTAGGGGGAGAAAAAGAAAAGCTAGAACAAGAAGTAAATTGGAATGCATCATCATTATCTTATCTTGATCCCCGAAGTGGTCAATGTGAACTAGAAGTTCAAAAGATTATACATTTGCAAAGAATAGCAAATGAATTACCAGATGCATTTGTGGATACAAAAAGGGTTACTAAATCACATGTACCAGCTTTAAATGCACCTGCTCGAATTAATGTAATCCCAGCAGAGGTTTCTATACAAAGAAAACGTGGAAGACCAATCGGTTCCAAAGATTGAAATCCACGAAAAAGGAAAGAGCAGAATAGAGCAGTTGGTGTAACCTCAGAAGAGGTTATCGATAAAACCCCAGAAGAGGTCGATGAAACCCTAGAAGAGGTTGATGAAGTTCCAGAAGAAACTCAGATACCTAATGATTATGAGATCTCAATAAATTATGTACAAAATAGTACAATATGGAACCACAATGAAACAAGTGTTGATCAAATTTTTGCATATGCTATAGCAACTGATGTGCTAAATGAGAATGATTATGTGCCAAAAACTCTTGAAGAGTGTAGGCATAGAAATGATTGGCCAAAATGGAAAGATGCCCTGAAGTCTGAATTAGATTCACTTGAAAAGCGCAATGTTTTTAGACCTGTAGTCCTTACTCCCAAAGATGTTAACCCTGTAGGTTACAAGTGGGTATTTGCAATAAAAAGGAATGAGAAAAATGAGATTGTGAGATATAAAGCAAGGCTTGTAGCACAAGGTTTTACACAAATACCAGGAGTTGATTATGAAGGAACGTATTCACCTGTAGTGGATGCAATAACTCTCAGATTCCTAATTAATCTCACAATCACTAAAAAACTTCAAATGCGTCTCATGGATGTAGTCACAGCCTATTTATATGGATCACTTGATAATGATATTTATATGAAAGTCCCTGAAGAACTAAAAATGCCTGAAACATTTAAATCAAAACCTCGAGAAATGTTTTCTATAAAGTTACGGAGATCTTTATATGGACTAAAATAGTCGGGTCGAATGTGGTACAATCGACTAAGTGAATATCTCATAAAAGTGGGATATAAATCAAATGAAATTAGTCCATGTGTTTTTATTAAAAGAACAATCTCGGCTTTTACAATTATTGCAGTATATGTTGATGATTTGAATATCATTGGGTCTCCTGAAGAGATCGAAAAGACTGCAAATTTATTAAAGGAAGAATTTGAAATGAAAGATCTTGGTGTAACAAAATTATGTCTTGGCCTGCAGATCGAGCATTTGAATAATGGTATTTTTGTCCATCAATCAAATTACATACAGAAGATGTTAAAACGTTTTAATATGGACAAAGCTCATCCTCTAAGTACACCAATGGTTGTTTGATCACTTGACATAGAAAAGGATCCTTATCGTCCCCGAGAAAAGAATGAAGAAGGTCTTGGTCCAGAAGTACCATACTTAAGTGCAATTGGGGCTTTGATGTATCTTGCTAATAATACAAGACCTGATATTGCATTTTCTGTCAATGTATCGGCAAGATATAGCTCTGATCCAACACGTCGACATTGGAACGGAATTAAACATGTGTTTCGTTACCTTTGTGGGACAAGTGATATGGGACTATTTTACCAAAAGAATAAGGAATCCAAATTAGTTGGGTATGCAGATGCAGAGTATTTATCAGATCCACATAAAACTCGGTCACAATCTGGATATGTATTTACATATGGAGATACTGCAATTTCATGGCGATCAACAAAACAGACACTGACAGCAACATCATCAAATCATGCCGAATTAATTGCTTTATATGATGCTGGACGAGAATGTGTATGGTTGAGATCAGTGATTCAACACATCCAGGAGGAATGTGGACTCGAGTCAATCAAAGGAAGCCCAACTGTGATATATGAAGACAATGCAGCATGTATTGCTCAAATCAAAGAAGGATATATTAAAGGTGACAGAACCAAACACATCTCACCAAAATTCTTCTCAACACATGATCTACAGAAGGATGGTTTGATAAATGTTTGTCAAATTAAGTCAAGTGATAATTTGGCAGATCTATTTACAAAATCATTGCCGAGAAAAGTTTTTGAACAACTTATAAAGAAGATTGGTATCCGTCGTTTCAGAGATATACATTAAAATGAGGGGGAGTATTATACACGTTGTACTCTTTTTCCTTCACTAAGTTTTGTCCCACTGGGTTTTCTTAGTAAGGTTTTAATGAGGCAACATAATTGATCCAGAAGTATCAGTTAATTTGGTCCTGACGTACCTAATTTATAATTTGTCCAGCAGAACATATTAATTGTGTATAATACAAGGTAAAATGTCTAAGGGGGAGTGTTATGTAATATATATATATATATATATATATATATATATATATATATAGACATTTTACATTATCTACTACCCCACCTCTCCACTACTCCACTTCCCCACCTCTCCACTTCTCCATCCTTTCCTTCATCTTTTTTGCCTATAAATAGAGGCATTGTAGAATGTAAATGACACACAATTTTAAGTAGAAATAATATTATTCTCTTTCTTTTTACTTCTGCTTTATATTATATCATCTCTCTTTTACTTTTGCTATATATTATAACAGAAAATAATTTCTCAGTTTTTTCCTTGATTTTTGTTAGGGAATCAGTTTCTTCAATAGTTTATTTGGTTGAACAAAAGATTTGAGGAAAAAGATATTTAAGAAAAAAACAATGAAGCACAATAAATACTTCTATAATTTATACTTATCAGTTTATTATATTTATTTCGGTATTTGTGGAGAAGAATAATTCGTAAACGTTAATTGAGATGTATTCAAGAACACTAATCTCGTTAATTGGGATTTCGATATTTAAGAAATGATTGATATTATAGTCTACATAATCATAAAATCAGTTGAGATTACATTAATTTACTCTACACATTCCGTATAGAACATAATTAAAAGAACATAATTTTCACGAACAAAATTATTTGCAAACCTCTATTGGGGCTGATGTCAAAGTTCTGAAAAGAAAAGAAATATCAAAAAAAATTGTGCCCTAACCCTAACTAAATTACAAATCAAATAACATTCTAAATTACAAAACAAATAATTTTGTATTAAGACATGAGAGGAAAATAAATAGAAAAATACCATATATTTAGACTCTGTCACTTTAATATTAAAATTATATATTAAAAAGAAGCATAAAATAATGATAAAATCCAATCATATCTCCTTAATTCATCCCATTTTGAGCTAAAAATTTGAAAGAAAAATTGGTACTTTATTTTCTTTAACTCTCTCACACACAAAATTCAAAGATATTAATATTGTACATAGTAAAAATTATTCCCACGTAAAAATAGCAGCTTATTTTTTTTCTAAAAGTTCTAATCCTGTAATAGGTTGCAAGTTCAAGACTTTATACAAGGCCTAAACGGGTTAGCTTTACCTTTTAATTAAAATTTTTTTTTTAATGGTCATCAACTTGTTTATGTTAATATTATTGTCTGAGTTTACATATTTGAGTTTAGTCAGAGAATGTGAGTTGTTCTCTTCTCACTGGATTCTTTCACTGGGATAAATACTATCCAAAGTCTATCAAGCAGAAAATGTCAAAGGTAACAAATTAAATTCTTCTATTTTCACTGAGCTATTTCTTATACGTGACAGTTGAATTAGAGATGAGTTCATGAATAATATTTTTATTTATTATTTATTTATAATTAATTTAGTTACTCATTTGTCACGTTATTCCTCCCCGGATGACCCCTGGAATGGGTTCTGCTCCTCGTAATAGATTAGGAATAACATTTAAAAAAAATAATTTGTTTATGTTTCACTTTTATTTTCAAAAAATAAATTATTCAATTTTCTTGTAGTTTTAACGGTCAGAACTCGGAAGTCAAAATTGACTTAAAAGTTAAAAGTCATTCCCGACCTGGCTTTCGTTTTCGCTCCCAGTTCCCACCCAATCAAAATTTCTTAGTTTTAGAGAATCTCAGGAAGGTCCCAAAAGTCGAAAATTATTCTAACGTGCTGTGCGCCCACAGGTTCATTATAACTTCCAACTCCCGCCATCATCATTTCACGCTCGCATTCCAAAATCCTCTTCCGCGACGAATACCAAAAGCCCCCGCGATTCCTCTTCTCTCTCTGCAAAAGTATCACCAAAATTTCATCGGAAATGGAGCTTCCGGTGATCGATTTAGCTCCTTATTTGCAGATCTCCACCGACAAATCGGAGCTAGATCCCCAACTGAAGAAACTGTGCTGTGAAGTGAGTCGGACCCTAAGAGAAACCGGAGCCTTATTGGTGAAGGATCCGAGATGCTCCGTCGAAGACAACGATCGGTTTCTAGATATGATGGAGAAGTACTTTGAACAACCCAGTCATTTCAAGCGGCTTCAAGAACGTCCTCATCTCCATTATCAGGTCCTTTTTTTATATAATTCCTTTTTTTTTCTTTTGGTGTGTTTTTTATGTGCCGATTGAATTGAATCTGGTTGAAGTCTGGTAATGTTTTCTGGGCAGTGGTTAATTTTGGTGTTTTATGATTCGTTTTGGTGCCTAAGGGATCAACTTTTTAAGTTGAAATATACTATCCCCTGTTCGTTGTTTGGGACTTTTTCATTAACTTAAAAATTGAGTCATTTTGTAGAAGCAGATTTAAACTTTAAATTAAAGATTTAATTCTAATTAAAAAAACAGAAAGTAGCTCCCAAACAGGCAGTTCTAAATCGATGTTTTGTTAACTTCCAAAAGGAAAACATATAGTAGCAAAAATTATGTAAGCACTATTTCCACCAGCAATTTTGTTATTTTCGCATGTCGATCCCACTTTGTGTGCATACAATATTTGTACCGTGTATAAATGTGAGGCTCCATGTGGATAGTGAAAATTCATGTGGAAATAACAATTCCCCAAAAATATATCCTTTATCATTTATATTTTCAATGTGAAACTATTGATTACTTGAGTGATGATTATGCAAATAATTTGTAATTTATTTTATTATTATTAGTGCTATTGTTATCGCCGTTATCAAATATAATATTAGTTTGTCTTTTTGGTACTTTTAAGAATCCCATCTATTGGTGGGGGGTTGGGTGGGTGGACATTTTGGGGGTTGTTGGACCCACTTCACGAGGGTTTAAATTCTTATAGTCTTAAAAATTCAAATTTGTTTTTGAAAATAACACATTAACATGTAAAATTTAGTACAAATAACTTGTAAAAGTGGATACTGATATTGACGGTACATATATCCAGATAACCATATTCATATTCGCTTTTGATTGCATACAGCCCATAAGAATAATGTCACACATTTTCTGAACATGAACAAAGATTTTGCAGCTGGATTGCGATTATTTTGAATCCTTTTACAGTCCTAGGTTCAGGATAGCAAACTTGTAAGATTTTGTTTATGTTTTTGCAATGTCAGAAAAGTTATGCTTCACAAATGGTGGGCATAATAAAATGAGTTCTTTAAAAGAAGGATGTTTATATCTCTACCTTATTAGTTATAAGGCCATGGAGCACTTCAGAACACTGCGGAGTGTTACCATTGAGCACTAAGGCACTAAGTAGAGAGGAACAAGTGAGAAAATTCTATTGGGAGAAAAATAAGACTATAATTTTAACGGGTTAAGATGTTTAAAGGGACTTTAGATTTTGTACTACTCTCAAAGGCTTCACCATTCTTTTTACAACATCTAACTTGGGAAGCGCAGATACCGGCTCTTGATTTTCTACTAAATTCAAAGGCTTTGCCAACTATTGTACCATAGGTTACAGATATTGACAAGAGTTTTGTTGAACCACGTTAAATTCTTTCTTTTTCGTTTTACCTATATATGTAAATCTGAATTCAAAGGATTTTGATTTGTCAGTGTCCATTTGAAAGGGATAATGGGTTGAAGGTATGATTTAAAAAAAATCTTGAATCCATAGCGAAAAATTGTTTTTACATGACGGATTATATTATATCAGTTTCTTTTATTGTTGGTTGTTTAATATTTCTATTTGTTGCTACAGGTTGGGGTGACACCTGAAGGAGTTGAAGTTCCTCGTAGTCTGGTTGATGAGGAAATGCAAGCAAAGCTAAGAGAAATGCCTAAAGAATATCAGCCAATAACTCCCACAGGACCAGATCCCAAGTGGCGGTACATGTGGAGAGTCGGTCCCCGGCCATCAGATACACTCTTTAAGGTTTCGTATTTGTTTTCCTTTCTCAGCAGTATGGTGGTTTGATGACTTCTATTAAGGAACATCATTTTTATAGGAACTGAATGCTGAGCCTGTTATACCTGAGGGTTTCTCTGAATGGAAAGACACAATGGATTCCTGGGGATACAAAATGATATATGCAATTGAGGTGGGCCTTCAGTGTTGTTTGCAGAATTGTTTCAGTGTGTATTGTTTTATATTATAAAGTGTACACATAATCTTTATTCTCAGGCTGTTGCTGAGATGGCAGCAGTTGGATTTGGCCTACCGAAGGATGCATTCACTTCTGTTATGAAGCAGGTGATGACCTGTTTATTTGACTTTGTTCAGTGGATCCATATACTTTTACTTTCTTGTCTTTGCTTCAAAAATAACAAGTAAATTGGAGTGCACTTTAAAATGGATTACTTTGTCAGTGTGCAACTAGACCTCATTTCAATTAATACAGACTTTCATATAATCTGACATTCCTGGCTTGATAATATATTAACTTTTAAAATTTATATGATGGTACAAGGGAAGAAACTGATTCGTTTCATCATCTTGTTCTTAATGCACTAGAGTTCCTCAAGTGCCTCTTTTTTTTTTTTTTTTTTCCTTTCTCCAAAGAGTATTCTTTTGGGTTTCAAGACCATCATTGAGATTTCTTTCATCTTTTAATTCTTTTCTATCGATCATTCCGATTTAAATGTAAGATCTCCCTTTGGCTCTTTGTGCTCTGTTTTTTCATCTTACTTTTATGTTGATTATAAGTCCAGCCCGTAGGCATATGAACTTATCACTACTACACAAGTGATATAATGTATTTCCAAAAATAATCAGAAAAGAGAATAGCAAAATAATTAGAGAACATAAATATGCACACTGGACACATCATATGCGGTAAAACATTTTTCAATTCCACCCAATCACTAATGAACTGGGATAGAATGTATTTTTTGCTGATAATGCCAGCAGCCGCAACATGTTAAGCATGTCAATCACAACTTATAATGGCTATTTTAGCATATCTCTAGTATAGTGCTTGGACAATGCCTCTGGTACGTCTGTCGAATACATTTGCTTGTTTCAATTCTAAATTTTAAATATCACATTTTTTATTTCGGCAATATCCCTAATCAATTTCTTTGACGTATTGATGGTTTTGATTTACTTCTCATATTGGTGTTTGTTTTATTTCTCACGCTAATGTTTGATTACTTCTCATATCAACCTTATGTTGACTTCTCAAGTTTTCATTTTGATGTTTGACCATTGTGAATGAATTTGTGATTAGTTATTTCCTGATCTAGGCTCAACTTCTAACAATCTTATTCCTCTTAATTATAGGGACCACATCTTCTTGCTCCAACAGGAAGTGACCTTCGTCGATATGGCCAGGAGGGCACTGTATTTGCAGGGTACCATTATGACCTTAACTTTCTTACAATTCACGGTAGAAGTAGATTTCCTGGTCTAAGCATTTGGCTAAAAAATGGGCAAAAAGTTGAGGTGAAGGTTCCTATTGGGTGCCTTCTTATTCAGACCGGAAAGCAGGTGAGAATTGTTGTTATTTGTATTTGAATCGTATTATAGATGTCTTGACTGCACAATAATAACAGTTAGTGTGTTGGTTGAATATTTTTGTTTTCCAAAACATTTGCTTACAGAGAGTATTCATCTAAAGGATTTAAATCATACTAATGTTGTGCAATTATATCATATTCAGGTTCCCTGTTTCAAGTGTGAACTTAAGTGACCTCCTATAATTATTTTGTTGAAGTTTCTCTGTAAACACATTCTTTAATACAAATTTATATCCACAAATATATTTTGTGATAAAGTTCATTATTATTGATGTGGTTTTAATCAACTTAGATATGATTAAAGATATATTGAGCACGCACTTTATATACTAGAATTAGACTGTATTGGATCAAAAAATTAGAAAACAATATTTATCTCTAGAAGTGAAATGGAAGGAGTGATATTTTAAGGAACAAAGTCGATGAAACAAATTAATTTTTATTTTATTTTCAAGGGATCCTTTACATGAAGGGAATGAACGAACTATGCCATTATATTCATTATTAATGACAATTAAATCTTTTGGCCCAAATTTTTGTGTTACCAATTAGAAAATTTAGCCCTACATATGATATTTGAAGTAAAAGGCTGAGATAGTGCTGTATCAAAGTTAATTAAATTTTACCCTTCCTACTGTTTCCATGTGCAGATAGAATGGTTGACTGCAGGAGACTGCATAGCAGGCATGCATGAAGTAGTTGTAACTAAAAGGACAATAGATGCAATTGAGTTAGCATTGCAGCAAAATCGTAGCCTCTGGAGAGTGTCATCAACAGTGAGTGAATTAAAACACATTGTCGTCATTACGAATAAAATAGTGTTCTTCCTAGTTTCTTAAAAAATTGCATGTTCATGTTCGATTCTTTGCTTGTTTCCAGTTATTTGCACACATAGCATCTGATGCTATTCTAAAGCCCTTAGGCCACTTTGCTGGATCTCCTCTTGCTGGCAAGTATCCGCCAACCTTTGCAGGAGAATTCGTGGAACAAGAGCTTTCTGTAATTAATCTTAAGGGAAACAAAGGAAGCATGAGTTAACACATGAAAAGGCTTGTTTGACCCAAATGCAGATGTGAGCAACATTTTAATGTTGTCAGTAATATTTGTACTACCATCACCATCAGGCTAGCAGCTAGAGAAAAGTAAGTCATCTAAATATTTTAGGGAAAAAATTAATTAAGTGATTGTTTTCATGTGATTTATGTGATTTCTGATAAAATCAGCCACTGAAATCATGTTTCCTCAATATTTTTTGGAACCATATTGTAGTTGTATATTTAATAATTTAACAGTGACATTTATCAGTGGCTTTATTCCTTTGAATGGAATCATCCTTGGTAATTGTTGCATCTTTATAGAAGGGAGCGAAAAGTTCACAATTATATATTATCTGGGCACGATGTTTTTTTTTTTCAATTACGTATTTAGTTTTTCCCATTATTAGACAATTTTAAGAAAATCAATTCAAGTGAGAAGCACCAGGGCACAATTTTAACTAGTGAAAACAAAAGTGAACATGGATGAGCGACAACTCGAAAAGATTGGTACATCAATACATGTACAGTATAGATTGGTAGAAGTTAATTATTAGTCAACAACAATTTATCTGATGGTATATTGATTTGCTCATTTGCTGTGTGCGGAACTCATTAAGTGAGACTAGAACGAAGAAATAACAGATTGTATGTAAAATTTTGGTCGTAATAGAATGTATAATTTTTATTTTAGAGGATAAGTTTAGAAATTCACAAAAATTTGTAGAAAGAAATGAAGTAAAGAATGAACTTTTCATATAAATAAATTTACAAATAATATAAAATTTATTAAATTTCATGTCATTTCATCTAATCAAATTTAATATTAATCTTTGTACTTTGCATGTAAGTGAAACTAGCTTTACTGCAGGAGTGGAATTAGCTTCTCAGCATATATTAATGACAACAAATTTAATGTCCTTAATATATATATATATATATATATATTTTTTTTTTGGTACTAATAAGAAGATATATTAATTACGAAAGGGTCCTACTCACAGCTGACCTAGGAACATGATACAAAATACATACGTTCATACGTTTTACAAAATACTACCAAATATCAGCCACTATATTGGCATAGATCCCTAGACTTTGGTTTTTGCATGTTACATCAAAAGATATCTTGCAATCAGTTGATTGAGAAACAGCTAGAAAATCACGAGTTAGCAACCATTCTAGACCTAATCTAATGGTTAGCAGCTCTGTCATCAAAGGGGAGGAACTTGGAACTCCTCTGCTCCATTTATAAATCCTTCCCAGAGCATCCAGAACCACTCGCAAATTGGCTTCTCCTGTGAATCGATCGTTTCTCCAAAGGACACATCTACCACCTGCAGTTGCTCTTTTTTCATTCAGAGGCAGTTCATTCCTACAAACTTTCCAAATAAACAGAGAAAGTTTAGGTGGTAAATTAAGTTTCCAAACCTGCTTCATTGCTTGTATTCTCTGCAGCATTAGAAATAATATGGTAAGCTGATTTAGTTGTAAGAATGCCATCAGAGGTAAAAGGCCAACAGAGAGTATCTTCGCCCCCCACTTCTAGAAATGGGAGTATTTAGGACAAGTTCCCATTGATGAGGTGCTATAAGCTTCCTGACCAAGGGTATGTTCCCACTTTTGAGATCATTGTCAATGAGAATACTGACAGTTTGCCTTTCTATTTTGTTAGGTCCCAAAGGTAAAAATGCTAGAAGGGGGGTTGAATAGTGTTTTCCAAAATTTAAGTCTTGCTTAAGAACTTTGTAGTTTTAAAACACTTCTTACTTATTAAAAAGTTTTCTTATATTTTGAAAAGAGTTAACAGCGGAATTTATAGCAAAGAACCCCTTAATTTTTAGATCAATGACTTGAGAGAGCAATATCAGTAAGTCTTTACTAAATGAGTTTAGCAGAGACTGAGCAAAGTAAGGATAAAGGAAATGAGCAATATAAGAGATAAGCAGTAAAGTAAAGTAAGCAAGAGAATTTTTATCGTGGTTCAGTCTAAGCCTACTCCACTTTTTTTCTCTTTACTTGAGAAGACACTTATTAAGAATGTTCACACAGAACAATTTACAGCAGGACACTTAGTCCAAAAATACAATAGGTCACTTAGACCAGATAGTCACACAGACTAATAGCAGATGAATAATCTTGCTTGTTATCTCTAAGCAGTAAGCTCCTTGTTGAGCAGATTAGATAGCACTTGTTCAGGCTCAATTTGTATTTTGTTGAATTCTTAGAATGTCAGAACAATTTCTTGGTTGTTCAGATCTCATAAATGAAATTTATGACTCCTATTTATACTACTCCAAAAATCTATCTGTTGAGAATTTGAAATATATCCGTTGGAGTTGAATTGTCTTGATAGTGACTTGTACCTTTACAATTGTTCCTTGCTTAGTTCGAAAAGATAACCGTTATTTTGTCTTCTAGTACTTTTCAAAAAAGTCTTCTAGAAGTTGACTAAGCAGGGCAAGAGGTAGAGTCTTTTTCTGACAACCTTGCTTGGATCAAGGTAAGCGATCTTGCTATATCAGTCCTTACTTATTTCCATTATAAGCAGGACTGTCCTTGAAATTTTCTTCACATCTTCAGTATCCTTCCTGATCGATGAGTAGAGTCTTCATTTGTGATCAAAATCCTTGCTTAACTAGCAGAATATATCCATCTAACAAGTTGGATATTTTTGTAAGTCTTTTTACATCATATAAACAAGGACTATATTACATCATCAATTTTTATATCAGTAAATATAATTCTTTAAGTAATAGTAATATAAGCAGGGGTGCATCAACAATCTCCCCCTAATTGATGATGTCAAAATGAGTTATTTTGATCACCTCAACAAGCAACAAGATTCATTCCATTTCATAATAATAATAAAAATTGAAGTACATGATTAATGAATGAAACAAAATAAAACAATAAGGAAAAGTTAAAAAATACTGTTCTAGCTAGTCTTCACTTTTTGCAGATCCTTCAGATCCTTGCTATTCTTTTTCTCCATAGTTCATCAGCTCTAGCATTCTCCTTTCTTCAGCCTCCTCCCTTTCTCATTTCAGAGTTTCCTTTTCTTGCTTTCTCCTCTCCATCCTTTCTTTCTTCCGATTGTATTCCCTTTCATTCTGCTGATCTCTGAGCCTTTTCATTTCCAACTCGTACTGCTTGATCTTGGATTCAGAATCCTTAATACTCGCAAGCAGTTTAAGACTTTCAGCAAGACTCGACTTCTTTGTCATCACATCTACTTCCTCAAGTGTCTTCTGAAGTCGCATATATGGAGAATGATTGAGAATTTGTACAACAAAGTCAGGAATATGCTTGGGAACCCTTTTTTTGGCGACAACAGCGGGAATTGCAGTAGGAGCAGGAGTTAAGGCTTGATCTTATTTCTATGATGCCACATCTTGATGTCTCTCCCCCTTTTTGATATCATCAGTCATTAGAGGGAGAAAGTTAATTAGCTTGTTGAGAGTCAGCAAGATCTGATCCTGCTTATGCTCAATTTTGTTGATTCTGTCTTCAAGCTCTGAGGCAGTAGGAGGAACCTTTGAACTCTGAGCAGATTCAGTAGGCTGTGAGTTGAGACTTGCTAAGACTTTATCCATTTTGGAGTCAAGTTCAGCACGCCTTTTCTTTATGGACTTTGAGTGCGAGTGAGTTGACTTTGTTGGTTTAGAGGCAGCAGAGGGAGGCTTGGAAGGATAAGAGTCCCCAAGTCTGATTAGAACAACAGATTTGGAATGAATGTAGACTTGGTGGCGTGCACAGGAGAAGTCTTCGGTGGAGGGATCAGCAGGATGAGTATAGTGTTCAGCAGCAGGTAGATTGGCAGTGGGGATCACAGGAAACTTGTGTTGGCGCATGTCAATGCGAAATCTTCTCACAAAGCTGACTGCTGTTCGATTAGAGTAAGGAGTTGATGTGATCATGTTCCAAGCAGTTCTCCATGAATTTTCAATGAGTGCAAGGAAATTCGGGACCCTTCTGATGGAATCTGAGATGGTGCGCATCCCCATTCCACACCAGTAGGCATGAAGCATGGGCAAGAAGAGTAGGAAGTCAACAGGGAACATGTATGAAAAGAAGTCATCATTCAGTCTAAGCCACAACCGTCTGCTCCTTGCTGATGCTTCAGAAAGGATGATTTCTTCTTGGAGTTCTCTTCTCTAGATGGCTGATGTCCCATAGATGCTACTCATGTTATCAGCATGAATGTCCTTGGCTCGTTGACTGGCCAACTGTTCTAGGAAATACTCATAAAGTACAATTTCCTTTTTAGCCCTGATGTAGTAAGAAGTGTGTCTGACTAGTGCATCAAAACCCAGTTCTTTGAGGCGTTTCAACAAGGTGCGTCTGAAATGCCTCACTGTAAAATCAAGGTCATACTCAAGGAGGCAGTAGTTATTTTGGAATTCATAGATGTTGTCCTTTGTGAGATCTCTTTTGACCATTCTAATAGCAGCAACAGCAGCCTTGGCCATTCTTTCCTCAGGGGATTCGTCAGGTATGGCCTGCTCCCCCTCAGCAGCATCCCCGTTAGCAGGGAGAATAGTGATTTCTTCTTTTTTAGTAGGCTCCCCCTCAGTAGGTACCCGTGCTAGTGAAAGACGGCTAGGGCCTTCTTGAATTTGTTCAACAAGGTATGCCTTGGGATCCATGCCATCTTGTTCTGCATCTTCAATTAGCAAGGCTCTAATGAGTTCTTCTGATCTTTGTTCCATTCTTCTTTTAGCAGGAACGTCATCAGAGCTGCTGTCTGAGTCACTGTTGCTGGACTCTTTGATCTTCTTAGTTTTGCCCTTCCCCTTTACAGCAATATGTTTTCTTTTTGAATGAACATCTCTAATAGCAAAGGGAGGTAAGACAAGACGTTGAGCAACATGAGGTTTGATGGTAGGTGGAGTCTTTGCTGATTGATCCTTGTAGAAGTCTTCCTCTATGATCGGCTCAGGTTTGATCATATCAGCAAGATGTAAGTTTGTGTTCTGCAGTTCTCCAGTAATTTCCACATCAACAACAACATCCTCAGTTGCTAGACCTGTAACACTGTTCGGTGTGTCAGCAAGCTCTAGTATTTCAGTGATACTCACCAATTCAGTGTGGGTGGCAGCATCACTTGCTGATGGTAGTTCAACAGTGGGGGTTGGTTGATCAGTAGTAATGATCTCCTTAGTGACAACATCAATTTCTTGAAAAAGTTCATCTGATGAGCTCTTCTGAGTGGCAGTAACGACCACTAGTGACTTGTCAGCAGAATGATAGTCATCAATTTCCTTGAACAGTTCATCCTCTGCTGATACGGTAGTGATAGGAACAACAAAGGGAATATCCTACTGGTTTTGTTTTTGCTCATCATCAGTAGGAGGCTCAACATCCGATCCTCCTTGAGTAATGGTGTGGGTAGCAGCATCTTCATCGTATACTTCCATAAAGAAATCATACATTTCTTTTTCCTCGGAGTCGAGGGTGGTTGGGTCAAAATCGGGGTCAGCAGCAACTGCCTTAGTTTTCTTTTTAGGCCGCTGTATTTGAGCAGCAACACGTCTCTTCCTACTGGGCTTGGTTGCACCAACAACAGTTTGTCCTATAGCAGGACGTTGCACATCCTGCTGTTCTTCAGCAGGAACTTTAGCATACTCTGTTGCTTTCTTCGTTCTTTCTACAGCAGCCTTTGCTAGTATAGTAGATGGTTGTTCCTCAGCAAGATGTTGAACATCTTGCTGTCCTTCAGCAAGGTCTTCAACATAGTTTGCTGACTTCTTTGTCCTCCTTTCAGTAGCAGCTTTCGCTAGGGCAGCAGGGTTTTGTTCGTAATTACACAAAATAGAGGGGGTAATTATCTTGCTCTTTGGTAGCTTCTTCGATTTGGTCCCTGCTAGGAAGTTGTCTCCTAAAATTCCCTTGAGCAGCAGAGATAGTGTTCGTCCATGTCTGATCTTTGTTTTCTTCTTGCTAGAGAAGAATTCTTTGAGCAGTTCAAAGAAAATCTAGGCCTAGTTGATTTCCTGCTCAGACTTCAGTAGGCACACAAGCGAGATAACCTTTGCTGATGCTTCATCTTGTGAGGTGAATTTGCACAACAAGGTCTTGTGGATGATATCCATGAGGAAGTCCCACTTCTTTAAGAAGTTCTTTCTTTTCTTCGTGCTGTGATTTCTGACATACCCAAGGTCTTCAAGTACAACAGGGACTAGGATAGACGAGGGCAGTAAGCCTTGACGTGTCATTTGGAGCGTGTCCCTGATGCTTGCTTCTGTGATGGATACTTGTTGTCCATTAACTCAACCATTGATACTGCTGTCTCTGACTTGTACACTCTGGAAAAATTCTCTGATTACTTCTTCATAGATCGGGCAATCAGCAGAGATCACATATCGGACCCCACGTACTACTCCTCAGCAGCATAATAACTTCACGTGTATCAGCATCCTGCTGATTATCAACAAAGGAGAGTAGGTCAATAATAGACTCAGACTCAATCTTATCAAGCCAATCTGCTGTGTATAGTCGGAAAAAGTGGTGGTTTTAGGATAGAAAGGCGGTGATTTCAGCAGAAGTTTTGAGAGAGAGAGTTTTTGTTTTAGAGAGAGTTGAGAGTGATTGAAGGTAAAAAAAATGAGGGGTGAAAGAGTTTATATAGAGGGTGAAAAGAAGTTGAAGAGGTTTAGAGCAGTTACTAAGATGAGTAGTGGAGGAGTTAGTGGGAGAGAAATACGTGGGTAGTCGTGATAATTACCGAAAAGACAACAGTCGTAAATAGATAATGGGTTAGAGTGACATTAAATGAGGAGAGAGAAATAAACGACTAAAGGATGATGGGTTAGTTTTACTACGGTAAAAGTGGAAGTGACAAAAAAAAATGACAAGTCATTGAGGTGACAACAGGATATGGTTGCAAGTCTTTACTAGTGATAAAGATTGATGGGATACAACAAATAAAATATTTCCTGCTTATAGACAACAGGAATATATGTGTCCTTGCTGGTCTTATAGTTACCACTGAGAGCCGAAAATGAGCAGGGATTTGAACTTGTAAACAGCAAGATCATTCTTTGCTTATAGTATAAGCAAGGTCTTGGACTTAGTTTCTGAAACAACACTTTTGTCGAGGAGGCTCTCCTTTTTGTGAAATTCACAGCAGGGTCGATGTAGATTGAGACAACAACATTGATGAATGCTGCTCAATATCAGCAGGTAACCTACATCAGCAGAGACCGTTCATCAGCAGCATCTTCGAGGTTTCTCCTTTTTGATGGACTTTAGCAGGATGAAATGAATTGACACAACAACATTGAAGAATGCTGCTTAGTTATCAACATGATCTTTCTCTTCACCTAAGTAGAGAGTTTATTGTATTGCTAAGGACGTATGTCCTTGCTTAAGAGAAAAATGTTAGTACAACAGACTTTTACTCTAAATTTAGCATGCCTAATTCACTTATTAGTTTGTTGAAACGATTTTCATCCAAGGGTTTTGTAAAAATATCCGCTAATTGATTTTTAGTAGGAATATAATTTATCTCTATAGTACCTTGCTGTACATGATCTCTAATCAAATGATGCCTTATATCTATATGTTTAGTCCTAGAGTGTAAAACAGGATTATAAGCAATGGCTACAACACTTGTATTATCACAGAATATAGGGATAGACTTGAAATCAAACCCATAGTCAACAAGTTGATTTTTCATCCACAGAATCTGTGCAACACAACTTCCTGCTGATATGTACTCCACTTCAGTAGTGGATGTTGATGCAGAATTTTGTTTCTTACTGAACCATGAGACAAGTCTTCTACCTAGAAATTGGCATGTGCCGCTTGTGCTTTTTCGATTAATTTTACACCCAGCAAAGTTCGCATCCGAATATCCAGCAAGGTAGAAGTTAGAATCTTTTGGATACCATACTCCTAAGTTAGGAGTTCCTCTGAGATATCTAAAAATCCTCTTAACAAAAGCTAAATGTGATTCCTTGGGGTTAGATTGAAAACATGCACAAATACATGTAACAAACATAATGTCAGGTTTGTTGGCATTTAAGTAAAGCAAAGTTCCAATCATACCTCGATAGCTTGTTATATCTACGGATTTACCATGCTCATTTTTATCCAACTTTGTTGTTGATGACATGGGAGTTTTCATGGAACTTTCTGTTTCCAATCCGAACTTCTTAAGCAGGTCTTTGGTATATTTGGATTGATTTATGAAAATTCCATCACTGCTTTGCTTAATTTGAAGTCCAAGAAAGAAATTCAACTCTCCCATCATGCGCATGTCAAATTTGCTCTGCATAAGCTTAACAAATCTTTTACAAAATTTTTCGTCAGCAAAACCAAATATTATATCGTCTACATAAATTTGTACTAGCAGTGTTTTATTTTTATGCTTCTTGATAAATAAAGTGGTGTCAACTTTATCTCTACTGAACCCTTCATTAACTAAAAAGGAAGATAGAGTGTCATACCATGCCCGTGGTGCTTGCTTAAGATCATATAAAACTTTTTCAAGCCTATATACATGGTTAGGATGAGAACGATTAGCAAAACCTAGAGGTTGCTCAACGTATACTTCCTCCTAAAGTTGCCCATTCATAAATGCACTCTTGACATCCATTTGAAACAACTTGAAGTCTTGATAAACAACATAAGCAAGAAAAATTCTTATGGTTTCGAGCCTTGCTACTAGAGCAAAGGTTTCATCATAGTCAATCCCTTCCTCCTGTGAGTAGCCATTGGCCACAAGTCTTTCTTTGTTCCTTGTGATGATTCTATCTTCATCCATCTTGTTCCGGAATACCTACTTGATGCCTATCACTGTATGATTTCTTGGCTTGGGAACTAGATTCCAAACGTTGTTCCCGCTGAATTGGTTTAGTTATTCTTGCATAGCAAGGATCCAATCAACATCAACAAGAGCATCCTCAATTTTCTTTGGTTCCATTTGAGATAGGAAACTTAGAAAACTATTTTCATTTTGAGCAGATCTTTTAGTCTTTACTGAACTTGTGGGATTGCCAATTATCAAATCTTCTGAGTGAGATTTGGTCCACTTCATTCTCCTTGGAAGATCCGTTCGAATGTCTTGCCGCTTTAGTTCCTCCAAGTTGGGTTCATCATCTTTTACTTCAGCAGGGGTGCTTTCTATTGGAATTTTGTCTTTTGAAAGTTCTTCAGCAAGATCTTCCTTAGTTTCTGCAGTCTGTTGGCTTTCATCATGTTCCTGCTCAGCTATAAGAGGGAGTAAACCACTTGGTTCCTCATGGTTAGATTCATCGAATACTACATGGATAGATTCTTCAATTGTTAGAATTCTTTTATTGAAAATACGAAAAGCCTTGCTATGAGTGAAATACCCTAAGAAAATACCTTCATAGGATTTTGCTTGAAATTTAGTCAAGTACTCCTTACCATTGTTGTGAACATAGTAGGAACATCCAAAGATATGAAAATAGCTGATGTTGGGTTTTCTTCCTTTCCATAGCTCGTATGGAGTCTTGCTTAGAATTGGATGAATGAGAGAACAATTTTGCATATAGCAGGCAGTATTCACTGCTTCTGTCCATAAATACTTAGGGAGTCTAGCATCAACAAGCAATGTTCTTCTAGCTTCTTCCAAAGTTCTATTCTTCCTTTCAACCATTCCATTTTGCTGCGGAGTTCTTGGTACTGAGAAGTTGTGAGATATTCCTTGCTTATCATAGAACTCAGTAAAGTCTCCAAAGTCAAATTCTTTTCCATGATCACTCCTTACTGACTTGATTCTGAGTTCTTTATCATTTTGCACTTGTCTGCTGAACTTCTCAAACTCTGCTAGTGCATCATTCTTGTGAACAAGAAATATTGTCCATGTATATCTTTTGAATCATCCACAATAGTGAATCCATATTTCATTCCACCAAGACTAGTTGATGAGGGGCCAAACAAATCAAGATTTAATAGTTGGAGAGACATAGAGTTTGATTTTTCAGGGTTGCTTATGAAAGATTGTTTTGTTTGCTTACCAAATTGGCAAGCTCTATATGTTTTTTCTTTTTGAAAGGAAAATTTTGGTAAACCTTTTACTAGTTCTTTAGCAGCGAGTTTTGAAATCGTTTTGAAATTTAAGTGTGAAAGTCTCTTATGCCATAACCAACTAGCATCTGCTGAAGGTTTAACAAGAAAACAAATTGTTTCAGCATGACTTAACTTAGCCAAATCTACTACATAAACATTGCCATTTCTTGAGCCAGAAAGCTTCAGAGAATTTGTTTAAATATCTCTTACTTGACATTGATTGTCTAAGAAGGTGACCTTATGCCCTTTGTCACACAACTGACTTATGCTAAACAAGTTATGCTTAAGATCTTCCACATAAGCAACCTTGTTGAAACAGACTATTCCATTTCCTGCTGAACCATATCCCTTTGTTTTTCCAGAACTATTATCTCCAAAAATTACTTGAGGTCCATCTTTTCTTTAAAATTGGTGAGTAAGGCTTTGTCTCCTGTCATGTGTCTTTAACATCCACTGTCCAAGTACCAAATTTGTTCCTTGCTCACATCCTACAATTCATAAGTAGAGTCACTTTGGTACCTAACAAGACTTGGATTTGGTTAGGTTAGAACCTTTGAGGACCCATACGTGTCTCGTTTTTGGTCTTTGAGACCCAACAGTATAGTAAGGATCCACAAGGCAAAGAGAAGCAATGTGACCAATCTTATGGCAGCAATAACATCTCAAATGTAGCATGTTGTGTTGTGTGCTTATGCTTACCTCTTTTCTTTGGTTGAGGTGATTTCCAGTGTTTGCTCCTAACCCAACCTTTGCTAAATTTCAAATTCCTTGCATTGTTGTAACTATGAGCAGAGAGAACATAGTTATTGCTAAACTTTCCACCTTTGGTCCATTTAGTACCATGTTCCTGCTTATGGTTATGATCAACAGGGAATTTGTGCTTTAGCAAGGTATCATTTATGTTACCCTAGATTTTAGCCGGAGGTTTATACTCTGCTGAATAAGTGGAGATTGTTCTGTTGATAGATTCAGCTTCACTTTCTCCACTTTTTTCAGCAAGAACTTTGCAAGTTCCGAATCCAATTCCTCCTCGATCTAGCAAGCTTCTTTGACTTTTCAACAAAGCACAAACATTAGAGGATGATTTGTTCCATGTGGAGCTTGTTGTTGTTAATTCCTCAACTTGGAAGGTTAACTTAGACTCTCTCTCTTGAGAGTCTCTGAGATGTTGTCTAAGCAAGTTCCTTTCATTATCAGCAGCAACTAACTCCAAATTCTCAGCTCGAACTTTTTCAAGTGTAAGCAGGATGTCAGAGTTCTTGCTCCTTAGTTGATCAGACTCTACTGAAGCAGTTCTCAACAATCTTCTATAACGATGTCAGTGAGATGCAACATCCTTAAGCAAGGAGCGCAACTCAGCTTCAGTAACGTTAGTAGAGTCGAAATCAAATACCTCAGTAAGATCTACTTCGTTGCTGGCTTCAAATTCTTTAGCCATTAAGTAGAGGTTGGCGATTTCTGGTTTTGAATCTTCTGATTCATTCTCACTCCAAGATTTTTCAACAAGGAGCTAGTCCCTTCTCTTTCTTGGAAAAGTTATTCTTTTGCTGATATTTCTTGTAGTACTCTTTTTCCTTGCTCTTATCATTAGTAGGGTATTTTTTCTCCTCCCTTGCTGTGTTTCGGCAATCAGCAGCATAGTGTCATGGTTTCTTGCAGTTGTAGCAAAGGTCTTTTGAAGAGTCTCTCTTACTAGTAGTTCCAATTCTTCTGAAGTTTCCTCAGTCTTTCCTCAATAATCTTCTGAACTTCCTTGTAAGCATAGCCATGTCTTCGTCACTGTCTCTAGATTTTGAGTCTAAGTATGCTACCTGCTTAGGCTCAGCAGCCTTTAAGGCCACTCCTCTGTCTTTCCTTCTAGGTTCAGATGTGGCATCTCTTTGAGCTAGTTCCATTTCATAGGTGAACAGGTTTCCATATAGTTGTTGAAGATCAGTAGTATGTAAGTTCCTCAATTCCTTTACTGTAGTGGTTTTAGGATCCCACTGTCTTGGTAAAGATCTCATAAACTTGAGATTGATGTTCTTGGTGTCATAGGTTTTCCCTAGAGCATGTAGATTGTTGAGTAGGACAGTGAATCTTTCATACATAGTAGTACAATTTTCTCTTTGCTGCATACTGAACATTTCATATTGCTATATAAGCAAGGATTGCTTATTTTCTCTGACTTCTGTTGTTCCTTCATTGAGAACCAGCAGGGCATCCCATACTTCTTTAGCAGAGGTGCAGTTAGAAACACTTTCAAACATTTCTTCCTCAAATGCCATGAAGAGAATGTTCATTGCATTCTTGTTGAATCCTACTAGTTTTTTTTCTTCATCCGTCCATTCTTTTCTCTGCTTCGGTATAAGCTTGTTGGGATCAACAGGGTTTATCTTTTCTGGTATGTAAGGCCCAACCTTTATTGCTTCAAATAATTCTTCATCAATAGCATCCATGTATACCTGTATTCTTAATTTCCAGTTAGCAAATTTATCTCTAGTACACATGGGGGGTTTGCCACTGAAATCACTTCTTAAAACCATTTAATTTTGGATCCTCTCAAGCTGTAGGGCTTAGCAAAGAGTGTTAAATTCTGATAGCACTTGTTAGGTCCCAAAGGAAAAAATACTAGAAGGGGGGTTGAATAGTGTTTTCCAAAATTTAAGTCTTGCTTAAGAACTTTGCAGTTTTAAAACACTTCTTACTTATTAAAAAGTTTTCTTATATTTTGAAAAGAGTTAGCAGGAAAATTTATAGCAAAGAACCCCTTAATTTTTAGATCAATGACTTAAAGGAGCAATATCAGTAAGTCTTTGCTAAATGAGTTTAGCAGAGACTGAGCAAAGTAAGGATAAAGGAAATGAGCAATATAAGAGATAAGCAGTAAAGTAAAGTAAGCAAGAGAATTTTTAATGTGGTTCAGTGTAAGTGTATTTCACTCTTTTTCTCTTTACTTGAGAAGACACTCATTAAGAATGTTCACACAGAACAATTTACAGCAGGACACTTAGTCCAAAAATACAGTAGGTCACTTAGACCAGATAGTCACACAGACTAATAGCAGTTGAATAATCTTGCTTGCTATTTCTAAGCAGTAAGTTCCTTGTTGAGCAGATTAGATAACACTTGTTCAGGCTTGAATTTGTATTTTGCTGAATTCTTAGAATGTCAGAACAATTTCTTGGTTATTCAGATCTCATAAATGAAATTTATGACTCTTATTTATACTACTCTAAAAATCTATCCGTTGAGAATTTGAAATAGATCCATTGGAGTTGTACTGTCTTGATAGTGACTTGTACCTTTACAGTTGTTTCTTGCTTAGTTCGAAAAGATAGCCGTTATTTTGTCTTCTAGTACTTTTCAAAAAAGCCTTCTAGAAGTTGACTAAGCAGGGTAAGAGATAAAGTCTTTTTCTGACAACCTTACTTGGATCAAGGTAAGCGATCTTCCTATATCAGTCCTTGCTTATTTTTATTCTAAGCAGGACTATCCTTGAAATTTTCTTCACATCTTCAGTATCCTTCCTGATCAATGAGTAGAGTCTTCATTTGTGATTAAAATCCTTACTTAACTAGTAGAATATATCCACTTAATAAGTTGAATATTTTTCTTTGTCTTTTTACATCATATAAGTAAGGACTATATTACATTATCAATTCTTATATTAGTAAATATAATTTTTTAAATAATAGTAATATAAGGAGGGTGCATAACATATCTCATCAATTGTGTATTCAGTGGTGGGAGGGGGAACTAGTAAAGTCTTCCCATCAGAGACCCATCTGTCAAGCCAAAGCCTTGCTGTTAGGTCATTACCAATTTTTAAACTGCATTGGTTTTTGATTGCACTCCATCCTGTGATCAAGCCCTTCCTGATCAGAGAATTGTGAGCTCGAAAATCTATCTTATCCCTTCACGCTGAGCCAGTTTTGAGGAAGATTTTGTGAATTAATGAGTTAGAATCCATCAAGATTCTCCATGCTTGCTTATCTTTTAAAGTGCTTAGATTTTCTGAGACCAAGGCCCCCGAGGACTTAGGCTTGCAGATTTTATCCCAACTGACCCAGTGAGTTTTCTTGTCCAAATGGGAATGTCCCTGCTGCACTTTACTCCAAGTCTCCTCCATTATAGCATTTGCTGCCGAATGCAACAGCCAGCAAGGCTGAAACCTTGAAGGTCGAGGAGCAAAAGGTTGTTACATTTTAAAGTCCACATACAATGGACAGTGATCGGAGATGGCGAGTGGAAGTGAACAAGCAGAGTGGTCTTCAAAAATATTAAACCAATTTGTGGAGGAGCAAAAGGTTATTCCATTTTAAAGTCCCATTCAGAAAGCCATCATCCTCCAGCTGATCTATCTCTACGTCTTCCATTCAATCTGGTTCTCTGAGGGTCGTCCTCCAGGCTCAGATCATTCAAAGAATCTTGTATAGAGGAAGGCATATGCATAGATTGCCCTGTAAGCATCTCCTGTGAACTTGACCCAAAGTTCTGCTGGGTATTTCCTCTGTCGCCACCATTCGCATCATTATCATTCATGTTCATCCCTTGTGATCCACAGCCATTGTCCTGCTAATGTCCTTAATTAGCATGCCAAATAAAAACTTCGCTGCTCCAACACATTTCAGCCATTCTATTCACAAAATCTTTTTTCTTTTTTGCGTGTTCGCGCGTTCAGAATCTTGATAGTACATGAACGATAATGAAAGGACGGATAACGCTCTATATAGATCGACTAGAACAAGATCCAAGGCTACCTTCAGAACAAATATTCCCTCTATATATATCTTGGAACACCATTTCCACGAGTAAATTTGATATTTTCACAAATTGTTATTTTGCCTAATATTTACTTAGTTTGAAATATCGTTTCCCCTACATATACGTAACACATTTACTGTGTTTTCATGGCGCGAGACTCATATAGCAGAAAGGCCTCAAGTAGTGAAACAAATTTTCATGGGGTAAAAAATTTGAATGTTCAAAAATAATTATATATTTAACTATATATTACATGAAAGTCACTAAAAAAAACAGTGTTCTAAAAGACAATATGCCAACAATGAACTTTGGAGCGCTTAGACCTTATAGGCGAATATATATATATATATATATATATATATATATATATATATATATATAAAACACATATCATATATTTAACTATATATTATATGAAAGTCACTAAAAAAAAGTGTTCTAAAAGACGCTATGCGAACAATGAACTTTGGAGCACCTAGACCTTATAGGCGAAAATTATATGGACGGCTAGCCGGTTACTATGTGGCGATCCTAGTTGAACAATGAATTTTGGAGCGCCTAGACCTTGTAGGCGAAAATTATATGGACGGCTAGTCGGTTATTATGTGAGGTCCTAGTTGACATATATATATATATATATATATATATTTCTTTGTGAAATATTATTTTTAATATATAAAATAAAAGAAATAATTAAAAACAATATTTCACAAAGAAATATCTTGATGTAATAGAAGAAAATCATATCATTAAGAAAATTGAAAAAAACATCATAAATATATTAATGTAACAAAACAAACATTTATTATTACATCACTCAATTCTTATTAAGTATAACAAAAATAACTATTATAACCTCTTTTAGTGACCTAATTTGAAAAAGATGGTAGTTTATTTTTATTTCAAATGATTACAAAAAAAAAAAAAAAAAAGTGATCGGACTGCGTAACTCGTATAACACTAGCCTAGTCTGCCTAACTAATTGGTAATAGAATTTTATGCGTTTTGAATACTGTTGTCGCCTAAACGCGCCACTTTTTAGAACACTGCTAAAAAGCTATTCTTAAAAACTACATTTCTTGGAATTGCTCAGTAGTAGCCTATTATCTTATTATTACTTTGTTCTAGTGAGGTAAAAACTAGAGATATCTTCTTCTAAAACATTAGTAATACTCCCACTTGTTCAAAATAGCAGTTGTTTTAGAAAAATTTACGGATATTAAGAATTACAATAATTAAGCAAATTAATGATTAAATATATCTCTAAGTTATAATTTTACCTTTATAATAATTAATTAAATTTTCATCTTTTTCAATTAGTTTGAACATTTTCATAAATAATTTAAGTGTGCATTATCTTGGAAACAATTAGAAAAATTAATTACACGTGGAAGAAATTAACTCATCACTAATAAATATGGGTAACATAGTAATTTTTCTCATCTATTTGCCTAGAATATTATATAGTGTTACTTAAAATAAAATTTTAACAAAATTTTAAATCGACAATTATTGTGAATTAAAAGAAATATATATCCCGTAACATCTCGTAAAAAGATCAAAAAAATTAATGTGGGTCAATTGACCCACTTGCCCTCACATACCTCCGTCCCTGGCCTCAAGTATGATGAAGGGATAATCACCATCCTCATGCTTAAACTGAAGCACGTGTAATGTTCGTTATTATATGAAGCAATGATTCTTTTATAGGTTATCGAATTTTTGAATATCGTTTTTTTAATTCTTGAATTCTTTTAACTATGGTGTAATTTTTTTGAAGAATTTTTGTGTAGTTTATCTATTATTTTGAATGATGAAATAATGAATATAAAATTATTTTTATATGTTGTATTACTTTCTTTCCATAAAAAGAGTTATATTTGAATTTTTGACAAATATTAATATTATATATTTGACTGAAAATTATGTATTTACATGTACAAATAATAAGTTTTTTTCATGAAATTAAATGCACAATTAAACATAATAAAATTGTAATAATAAATTTTTAAAAATATAATATTATAATAAAAAAATTATATAAATCGCAAAAAATTGTGTCTCAAATTCTTTGTTTGAAGTTTCTAAAATCTTGTATCAAAGTTTGGTCGCAAGAATAGGTCAACAAGAGAGTGCACGACCATCTGTACATGGAGCGTGGCTGCGCACCTGGATGTTTAGTGTTTTTTTGGTTGCATGGCCTGGGCGTGCATGACGCACGCCTGTGCATCAGAGAATCCAAAAAGTATTATTTTTTTCTTGTTTTAACTTGGTTTTTTCGTGCAATTTGATAATTACATGATTCTTTTCCTGGTTTGAATTGATTTGTAACTTGTATAAATAGACTTTGATAGGCTTATTTGTTTAAGAGAGAATTGTATTATTAGAGACATCAATGAGAATTCATGTATGTGTTGTGAGATTAAGTTGTTTTCTCTCTTGGTAGCAATTGGGTGAGTGAGAGTTTAAGTTCATTGTATAAATTCTCTAGTTTTCATAGTGATATTTTCTTCTTGTGCTCGTGAAATTTTTCAATTTTAGATTTTTCACGTAAAATCTTGTATCGACTTATGATTTGTTATTTACTTTGTGGATTGTGTGTATGTTAGTTTTGTTTTTGCTGTTATATTATCCGGTATATTTTATAGCAAATATTTGTTAAGTTCACATGTGTGAGACACGTTCCACATCAATTGCAAAGTATGAACTAGAAAACTATATATATATGGATGTGTCTTGACCTATAATTTAGCTTTTTGGGTGGAATCAGGTACATATTTGTATATGATTGCCTCGGTTCTCCCTAACACAAATATTGCTCTCTTTTTTAACAAATGTTATTCTCATTTCAAATGTTACCCATTTCTTGAAAGGGGGAGAGTATTAGTTAATTTAATGTAATTTGAAAAGACTACCTAATAAATTAATATAAGAATGAAAATAATTTTGTTGTTCTTGTATAATTATATCTTTTAATATATATAAATTTATACATGTGTCGAATCCACAAATCTCAATTCTGTAAAAATTTCAAATTCTAGAATCTCCGTATGACAGAACTCGAATGCTGGCTTCTTAGCTATATTATCTCAATGCGTCAACTTACTTTCGAAAACAGTAGGATCCCAGTAGCCCATATTGCTGCAGGGGTTCATGGTTCTTCAAGTCAACAACAGGGTTCTTCATTATCCAATTCCAGCTGGAGAATTCACAAGTTACTATCTAAATGGGTCTTTTTTGTTCTAGACTTTCTTTGCTACTAAAACTTTTTCTCAAGATTTATCACGACTATTTAATCTGATTATTATGTTTTCATTTAATTGTGTGCTCGTGACACGTGCATGCATGCACATGCACTATACGTCTTTAATTCTTACACATTTTCCCTCTATTTTTACAAGCTTGTCAGCAATCCATCCACTTAAAATATATAAAATAAAATAAAATAAAATAAAATACGAAATTAGCACATCAAAAATTACTTTATATCTAACTTACAAACTTATCTCTAATATAAACAAAAACTTAATCTTGTATTGGAGTTCAGTAAGTTGCTGTCCAAGCCAATTCTAGAACACTCCCTCAAACTCAAAATGGAAGTCTTCTTTTGACAATTAGAATAAATAAGTGCATATATTTTGACAAACTGTAATATGTTAGATATGGTCTAAAAAAAACTATCTTTCTAAATTAATATTGGGAGCTTAACACAAATTTGAGTCGCCAAAATCTCACAGCTAGCTAGTCAAGTGTGGACAACTGAACTACTATACCCTCATGTTTTATAAATTCAATTTTTACTACAATAAGCCAAGCAGCCTCCTGTAGTAGTTCCTGTATACATCTTCAATCCTATCAGTATCAGATCTCATGGTTCTGTCTCAGCTTTTCCTTCTCCTAATCTGTTTCTTTGGTATGTTCTTAATACAACCATGCACATATATTCATATATTGTTCTCACAAATTCATTCTAATGTTGTACAGATATCTGAGGTTTCCTCATGTGTGAAGTAATACTTTGTTTTTTGAGTCCTTCACATGATTTGAGTCTGTATCATTCGTTTCAGTTTACATTTTAGAAATTCTAAATTTTGTTAGTTTAAATTATACTGTTAAAATCTAAAATTCCTAAAATTTGATTCAAACACAACTGCGACACTGAAAAGACAGCTCTTACATATGATAGCATTTGATAGAGTTTCAAAAACGAAATCCGAAAGGACCCTTGATAAAATGTCGATTTATCTGAACTCAAACAACTGAAGTGCAGAAAAACACTTCTAATGTAAATCTGCTTCCTGAAAAATTAACGTCGAACATAACCACCAAACCAAAATACGTGATATTTGAGTTTCTATCACCAGTAGCTAACCTCAGTACCACCAATTATGCTACAGCTACCAGTTCATACAAATTGTCCAAATCAAAACTGCATTTACTGCTGCTATGCATAGTCCTTACTGTATGGTTCTATGGTATAAATTGATTGGGACACATTTACTGTGGATTCAGAATTTTTTTTAAAGAAAATCTTAACTGTCTTCCAAGCCTATAGAATAGAAAGAATCCATTGTGTTTTTGGCTTTTGTTGATCATTATAGAGTGATGTTCTTTACGCTCTCCAAAAGAGAGTTTTATTTCCATCCGATATCAGATCCAATGGTCAAAATCAATAAAAAGGCCATCATGGACCAAGATCCAAACGGATCAATCTTGTTGGGAGGTCCCTATGAAGAATACAAAAACTCAGAGAGCAGTTCAGCACCCGCATGATAATGTTAAGGATATTGTCACTAATAAAGTGGGAATGTTTGTCAATTATTTTATTTTTTGATTTAGAAAATGTGCTTCTTCATCAAAAAAATGGAGTATCTCTTATTTATTAATTTCTTTGATTTTCGAACTATGTCCTTATCTTTGAAATTCCAATCATGCAGGTGCACATGGTGCAACTTTCACATTAAAAAACAATTGTAAGAGGACAATATGGCCTGGGATCCTAACAGACACCACCTTATGTGACACAATCATGAATGGAGGGTTTGAGCTAAAACCAGAGGAGACGAAAAACATAACTGCACCTACTGGGTGGTCAGGCCGTTTTTGGGCTCGTGATGGCTGCACTTTTGCTCCATCTGGTATCGGAAAGTGCATTATCGGAGACTGTGGAGGCACCCTAAAATGTGTAGGAGGGAGGGGTGCACCTCCAGTGTCACTAGCTGAATTTGTTTTAGATACCCCGAATGGCGATATTTATGATGTCAGCATTGTGGACGGATACAACTTGCCGGTGTCAATTGTCCCTCTTGGTGGAACTGGTAACTGTTCAACAGTCTCATGTTTTTCGGACTTGAACCTACGATGTCCCCAAGAGCTAAGAATTATGAGTGGTGGCAAAGTTTTAGCTTGCATGAGTGCATGCTTGGCTTTTGGTACACCTGAATTTTGTTGCACTGGGAACTTCAATGATCCCATTGTATGCCAGCCTAGTAACTACAACAAAGTCTTTAGGGATGCTTGCCCAATGGCTTATAGCTTCACATTTGATGATGCTGAAAGCACTTTTACATGCATTGGAGCTAATTACTTGATCACATTTTGTTGAAAACCTTGTTGGATGGTTTATTGTATGATGATAATAGAGATAGATGATTGTAAGTGATGAAATAAGTTTCGTAGTTTATTTGTTCCTAAATAGTACCGTCCAATTTGATCATTAAGTTGGGGGATTGAAAGCTCCATAGTAGGCACAAACTCTTTCTGCATTCTGTTCAACAGATTAAGCTATATGTCTTGTACATTCTGGCAACATATATAAAACAAAGTTACAAAACATTCAAATGGACTTGATCAGAAAGAAAAACATTGAAGGGTCTAAATAGTAGAATCCATCAACATCTCTGTATTCTTTCATGTTTAAGTTAAATCCAGAAATTGACCAAATATGATTTGAGCAAACATATGAACATAATCACTGGAAAAGCTACAAATGTTACAAGCATTTACATTAATCTCCATAGTTTCAGAGGGAGATCGATACACAGACCTTTGCACAAATATTGTCACTATTTCTAGGTACATCGAGCTCGCACTTTGGCCAGGCTGTTTTATTTTCGATTCTTATGAACTTTTACTTGATTTCATAACTAACAACAATTTAACATTCTAATTAATCAGCTTACCTGTTTTACATTTCCTCTTCTGAGACATCTAATCATCTTTACAGCATGCAGGTCATGCAGTAGAACTGGACTCTTTTCTTTTACTCGAACATGTACATCTAGCTCGAGTCTCATTGAGAGCCTGTACACAAGAAACAAAATAAGAAGTTCATGAATAAAGAAATAGAAGGATGAAGGTGATTCAATTACGTAAGTTTGAATTTGGTGAAGTTTAGGTTTACCTGCACTTCTTTCTGGAGGTTTTTAATGTACCCAACTGCCAAGTCCAACATATCTGCTGTATTTGCTTGCTGCCAATGGACAAGAAAAAATGTAACTTCTCTTGAATTGAAAAATAAAAGAAAGTTAGGGATTATCTTGATATCTGAAGATTACCTTGTCCATGTTAGGAAAGAGTTCTTGCAGCTTTTTCATTCTTTCGCTAATGCGTGTTCGTCTTACCTGCAGAATAATTTAGCGCAATTAATACCCCAAAGAAGAGATAATAAAAGGACTCCATCATTTCCAGTAAAGGAGTACTCATTTTATCTTTTCTTCAGTCAATTTACAAACTTCTAAAATCTAAATTGTTATGGGCATTAATTTATCTCAAAATATTAATGTTTCAATTAGCAATTACTTTTAAGTAGTTCGAAATATTCTCTTTGGCATTTGTTATATTTCCGGTCAAACTTGAACTTAACATATTGTATATCTAGTGAAAACAAACAGAGATGATACTCATTTTCAATACAGAAGTAGAATTGTGCTACAGGAGAGAATAGAACAGAATTTCAGAGTTCAATAAAACAAAGGACCCAGATCAACGCAGAGGAATAGGGATAAGATTTTTAGACTTTTACCCTCTCTGCAATGCTCCGAGGATGAGTGGCGAAACCTCTTTTAGCCCGTGTCTTACAAGGAACAACGTTGTCTTGTTGAAAGTGTAACAAGTTCTCAATTGTGGCCATTTCTGCCGAAGTGCTAGGCAAGCTCATTTGATGAAGTAAACCAGATGTGTAATGTTTGGAATCACCATTCTGATAAATAAAAAGATAACCCTTAGATGACCTGAAAAATTACCAATAAAATAGACAACTTCATACACAATGTTTCCAGACATAATACCTGATTCTCTAAACCATTTAAATCAGAAAGCATCTTCATTTCTCCATCTCTGTTTCTTTTTAAGCTAGTGAAGGCAGAATTATCAACAATGCTAGGGAGATAATCCCCATTACGTCGGCTAAACGTTCCAACTTTCTCATTTTCATTCTCCATGATTTGAGGCATGAACCTCGAGTGAGAAGATGACCCAGATGAGAAGTTCATATGACTACTCAGTCCACCACCAGCCGTAGAATTGTGTTCTGTATTAATTCTTTTACTGGCTCTAAAGTTTTCCCCATCATTCACGACACCAAATCCTGAAATTAATCATTACGTGCCTTAGCAACCAGTTTGGTTTCAAAATATCAAAACTAAGTGAATTCAAATTACAGTTTATGTGTGCCATGGAGCCTAGTATGAATTAAAAAATTGTGTGTGCCATGGAGCCTAGTATGAATTAAGGTTGAGAAAAGTAAATTCAAACACTTCTGGCAAACTGGCATATTAGAAGCTAAAGTTCCAATTCATTTCATGAACTTTACACATAAATATAGTATCTATTTTCATAACTGAACACAATTACAAAGTAAATTAACTGGTCCCTCTTAAAACACAAATACACACTCTCCCACCCACTCAAAAATAAATAAATAATAATAATAAGCTTGTCCTGCTAAAGAACAGTCATAGTCAATTTAGACCACAAATTTTAAAACAAATTTCCTGTTGAATAAATCTTTGCACAAAAACAAACTCACAAAAGTGCATAAAGACAAAAGAAATTCATCTTTTCTCTTTTCTATTTTGTTATAAATTTTCACAAAACACAGACACAAGTTTGGATAAGATCCTTTTTCTGATTTACACCTGGAAACAGTAACTATGAAAATGATAGTGAACTCCCATTTTAAGGACTTCCAGAAAGGAAAACCAGCCAAAATTATAAAAGCAGTATGCAAAAGACAATATCACAAAAGGGTGCATTTATTAGTATCCTTTCTTTGTGGTCTAAAAATTGGCAAAAGTCAACTTTTTCAACTAACCAAAAAATGGCACAAGTCTGTTATAGTAAAGTAAACTTTTTCTTGGTAAGATAGTAAAGTAAACTTTAATCAAATCAATTATCCCCCACTACTCAATCAATCAACAAATTCAATGAATTGAAATAATAATTAATATTTAATTAAAAATTTAATAAAATTACCAATTTCATCAACCAAATTTGACAGGAACCCAGCTGGAGAACTGCTTTGCCGTATCAAATTCGAGCAATTAACACCACTACTCTTCTTCAACTGGTTGAAATTCTCCATTCCCGTAGATGAATTCAAACCCCGGAATGGATTTTCCACTGACGGAATACCATTTGTTACTGAATTATGATTTGGTACGGGAGAAGAAGCATAAACCATTTCTGAAGTAGCAGGGGCAGAAACAGAGTAATCAGCAACGGAATTTGTCAGTTCCTGCTTAAGATTCTTCTGATATTTCAGATCATGTGAATGATTAAATCTCTGAAACATCAGTTCCGAATCATGATTTGAAAATTTTGGATCTGTACAAACATTACGATCACCACCATCATCAAGGAGACTCTCGAAGAAAGAGCTGGGAGCAGAGCTATACCGGGCTAAATTAGAACTCTGCTGCTGCGGCTGCCGTGACTGCGGCGGCGGCGGCGGCGGTTTCTGTTGATGATGATGAAGATGGTGATTCCCGCTATTGTTATTGTTGTTATAATTATAATTATAGAGATCTGAATGCATCATTTCTTTGGTTTTTGCGAAATCGCCTTGCGATGGGTACTTAAAATTCGAAGAAAACAAAACACCATCCATAAATCTAGAAATTAATGAACTGCAAATGATGAACAAAGTGAAATTACGATTTGTGTGAAACAATTTCGGATTGAAATGGTGGATTTGATGCTGAGTTGCCCAAATGCAAAACTGGAAGGAAATGGTGGCTTAGCTAGTGACTGCACATGCCGTTGAAGAGACGATATTTATAGAGTGGGATTAGTGGATATTGCTACGTATTAAATTCAAGCCCAACTTGACTTAAAACAAACAAACAAATAAATAAGCCACCCCAACTATAAATCCATTTAAAATTCAATTTTTGAATTCTTAAATTTGTACACAATGAAAAAGAAACCATTAAATTTTTTGAAGTTAATATATATAATTAATAAAATATTTGTTAAAGAAAAAGAAAAACTAGTCATTCGAGCTTAGGGCCGTATACGATTCGATTTGAGTTCATCTTGAGTCGAGTTTATTTATTAAAAAGTTTATTCGAGTTGAACATATATTATTTTACGAATAAAATATTGTGTTCAAGATCAACTTGTTTAAATGATGTAGTTGAGTCGAAACTAACACAAATTGAACAATATAAATATGTCGAGTCAAATCAAGTTTTTTGAGTTCGAGTTGACTCGAGTCTAAATTGTTAAATAAACAGAAAATTATATTCCAGTTCGACTCATTTAATTATATTAAATCGAGTCGAGACCAATTTTAAACAAATCAAATTAAATATAACAAATAAACAACCAGATTCATTTACAACTCCACTCAAACTTATGACATATTAACATATATATTGTTTTTATTTTTTAATACAAAAAGTATAGAAAGAGAGAATAGAATTCTATATCAAAGAAAAGATATATCACAAGCATCTGAATATATACAAACTTTAGTTTCTGAGTTTCACAAGTTAAATTCAATTTGTTTACTCCATTTCATTCTAAATATACAATCCTTTTGATTCTAAATAGTTGTCATTTAAGAAATTTTCTTGTGTTTCATTTCAAGTATTATTAGTCTGACTTCAAAGATAATAAAATATTTACTTCTATTTGCTACCTATATTTTCTTTATCTTCTTAAATATTGTATGTAATAGTATTAATTTTCATTACTATTTCTCAAATATTAATATTTTAAGATAATAATTCTTTTTATTAAAAGTTAAGATGCAATTGTTTTTTCAATTTTTACAAAATTAAAGTGATCACTCCTTCTCTCCTGAAATATAGATAAAATCTGACTTCAAAAAATTAATGTAATGTTTTTTTTTTGTCTAAATTTAAATTTTATGAGATTCATGGAGATTTTGAAATAATAAAATTAGTAATATTTTAATACAAAATTTATGATTATATCAAGTAGGAATAAGTATTTCCGCAATTTTACCTTTAGAAATGTGATCTAATCTTTTTTTTTTTTTTTGAAGCATTAGAAGTTTTATATTTTACCTATAAATTATAAGTAATTTTTTTCTTTTATACAATTTATGAATATAGACGTGATATTAAGATAAAAATTATGATGACAAACTTTCAGTTTTTTTTCCAATGAATTACAATTATTTTTCGAAACAAAGGAAGTCATAGATTTGTCCGTACATGAAATTTGAAATCTTTATTTTATTCGGTATTTCATAATATGTCTCGCTCGTTTTATCTTAAAGTTTTAAAATTTTTCATTAAAAAATAAAATAAAAAAGAACATTTTTGAATAAAAATAAGAGACATAAAATAAAATAGCAGATGGTACATAAGATTGAATGTTTGTACAGTGTACGTGGACGGTGAAGTGAACACGTTGTTGTTGATTTGTGGTGGAGAATTCTCATTTATTGGCGTATGTCGGCTTAGTATGGATAGTTATGATCGAAGACCATGACTTGGTTTGGTGTTATAATGTCTTTTTCAACCATGATTACATTTGACCTCACATGTGTTGATGATCATATGATTATCTTTTTTAAAAAATAAAAGAAATAGGAGTTATAATTTTTATTAATTATAATTATTATGAATGTTATTATGAGTTTTTTGAGTTTAGATACTAACCTCCTTTATTATGCTTATTATAAATGTAAATAAGTCTAATACGTGTGAAATGTTAATTCTACTTTAATTAATTTATTAATATTTAAATTTGAATTCGAGTATTTAATCAAATAAATTTTAATATTGATTTATTTTAATTAAATTCAAACTACTCACAAGTATTTATTTGCTCAATTTTACAAAAGATAAATCGTATTAATATTAATATTTATTTTCTTTTTACCATATATTTTATTATATATCATATTAATCTTACTTTCAAACATCCTTGTTAGAGTAAATTTGATACTATATATAATATTTAATGAACTTATTAAGACAAAATTAATGTTAAATTTTTTTAATATATTATAATATTTTAATATATAAAATATAATAAAACTACTCAGCGAGTAAAACGACGATCAAGTCAAATTATCGATACAGCAACACATCTATGCTTATATATGTAAGCAGCAAGCTCCCAAAGAGGTACGTCCATTCCAAGAAAAAAAAAAGAAACCTTATTAGTTTTTTTTTCTTTTCTTTTTTCTGTTCATGCTCGTCAATATGTTAATATCGTTTTATCAATTTCATGATTTTATTCGCAATTATTCAAATAATTAACGTTATATATCTAGTCCGCTATTAATTTCATAATTTTTGTTTTACATAGCAATTTGAAAAAAAATATGAAAATATTAAAACTTGTATATAAAAGTAATCTATATATCTACCGCTATTAGACGTATAGTGATAGACAACATCATGGGATGAGATTAATCATATTTATATAGCTCTAGAAATTGAACACACTGATTTTAATGTTTTAAAAACTTTATTTTATGTGCATGTCAATGTAAACGTGATACTTTTATTAGAGTTGTTTCGAACAAATTTTTATTTTTTTTAAAATCATGAAACTAGCAAGAATGAAGAAACAACTCTTGTTCACATAGTTTGTGTTGTGTCTGTAGTTCTTAATTTTTATTCATTTCAAAATTTATTTTATTTTAACAAGGGGCTCGATACAAAAAGATCAACATTTTTACTTTAGGGCTGACCACGTTCATAATTACAGTATTCGTTAGAATGTAGTATAGGTAGAGGTATGATCATGTCTACAATCATGTCTACATTCAACGTTGGTTTATGTTTCTACGTTTTTTTTGTTGTTTTACTTTTTTTTTTTCATTTAAAATTTGTTACACTGTAAATACTTTATTATTAGGATTTATGTTCATCTTTTATTTATCTTTCTTGCCAATTATTAATATAATTTTATTGTTTTGGGAGATGAAATACATTTGTTGATTTGTTCAATGTATTTTGTCACATGTAATTAGGCCGTTAAATCAAATCAAATCAAACATTCTTAATTGAGAAAAAACATTCTAACCCCTTGATCTTATTATATACAGATATAGGTGTTTCCTACTGTTCTCGAATGAGAATTGATATTATTGAGACAAAAGTTTAAGAATAGGATAACGATTTTTACTTGAATAAATATAACAACATGAAAAGGACAAATTTGTCCAAATATACATTATTGCTTTGTGTTCATCCTTTCGATAATCGAGTGAGAACACTCTTTATTACTTGAGTCAACTACTCGAGCAAATGGACAATCTCCAACTTTTCAAACACTAAAACGAGGAAAAAGAAATTAAAAATAAATAAATCCTCCACTCCTCACATTTGATTTTTTTTTTCTTTTCTAAATTTCTAGTTGTTCCAAATGTAATATACGAAACTTAAGAAAATGAATTTTAGGAGAGAAAGATGCGATAAACTATATTTTGAAAAGGAATATATGAAGAACGAAAAATTTACATTTTATTCTTCATTCTATATACTCTTGGCCCCATTTCATTTGCATTACTTGATTTTTCACAAATATTACGGAAAAAATGGAGTTTTGATCAAAATATTTATATTGTCTTTCAAAATGAATGATGAAAAATGAATTAATTTGAAATGAATAAAAATAGTGAAAAAATAAAATGATCAAAGTAAAGTGATTTGACATAAACTAACATGTTTGAATGATAATTTGAATAAATTAAATTATAAAATTTTTCATAAAAATTAATATTACGAATGAATAAGACAGCTAAAAAAGAAAAATGTTACAAATAAATCGTGACGAAATGAATATTATAATTTAAACTTTTTACCTCAACACTAATAAAAATGGATCAATCTCCGAGAAAGTAAAAACCACGGATTGTCACATTTGATTTAAGCAAACCGTACATTATCAAATGTGAAGTTGGCTTGCCGTAATCTAAACGTAGAAGCATTTCCTAAGAAGCTTTGCTTGCTTATGAGTCAAGAGACAATTAAACATGTACGGATACATGACTCATATTTTAGGCCAATGAGTTTAATATTAATAAAATTAAAATAAAATAAAGAAATGAATGAAAAATAATCACTGGATAACAGAAGTCATGTATGACCAATGACCTTCAACCTTCCTCTCAATATTTTTATTTTCATTTTCAACTTGTAAAATAAATGAAAATAACAATAATCATTCTCGTCCTAACAATTTACAAAATTTTGATTCATTCACACATCTTCTCTTTTAAGATACAAATCAATATCCACAATATTCCTCTCAATATGTTACAAATAATCCATATTTCATTCCACAAAATCTGTCAACTAACCCTTGCTTTGTTCAATATCCAAAATTTCAAAACTTTCAACAACATATGATATATAATCCTCAATTCCAGCAACTTAATTTTCAAAAATTTCATGAATCTAGAAAAATCTCTTCCAAGGGTGTTAATGTGATGAAGACTATGTAGAAATAGATCCAATCACTTTCAATGAATCCGATGCATCGCAAAAATTTGGTTGTTGTACGAGGACCTAACTCTCATATCTGCCTTCATAAAGGTGTCCACAAATTTGTTAATCGACACTAATCAAAAAATTACATCAATGTGGAAGAAAATTTAGAAAATATATAATCCAAAATACAAGATGATGCAAAAATTTCAAAGAGGACATCCGAATCATTCATTCGAATCATTTTAGACTTCGATGTAGAAAGATTAGCAGTATGGTGGAGCAATAAGTTGAAATTTATGGTACAACTGATAGACTGTGGAAAAGTGGGATGAATAAAGATAATGTCATATCCAATGCTCAACTAATGTATGAAGCTAAATATAAACAAAAGTTTGATTATCTTGAGCATTTGAACCATCTGCAAGACTTCAACAAATGAGGATCTAAAACTCATGTTAAAACCTCTGAATCTACACCTCATTAGATAAAGTTGGCACTAGTTCTGAATGTAGTGGCAAAAGAAAGAGCACGGGGGATGATTCTGTTAACTATTCCACTCCTACGTCTCAACATGTGTGCTTTAATTCAAATGATGTCAATTTTTGTTTCTCGAATGGACCCAAGGGTGTCAAGTAGGCAAAGGGCAAGGGAAAGAAAAAACAAGAAGGTGATAATTCTGGTGAAAAAAATATCTTTAGCAAATAAATTCGATTCATTTGGTAACACTTTGACAGAAACTCAATCAATGAAAAAGGAGATGGTGAAAGAGAAGGCTGAAGTTGACAAAATGATGCAGAAGATAGAAATGTTAAAGGTCTTCATAGTTTAAGGAGAAAAAGATCTATTAGATATTGAGAAGAATATGTATCATAGACTAGCTAAAGAGTTAGGGTTTCTTTGAATTGTATCATGTTTTATTTAATTATGTTATGTTGTTGTGTGTTTACTTTTAAAGTTGTATTACGTTTAATTTTCTTTCTTCGTATTTTCGTTTATGTATGAATAAATTTGTATTAATATAAATGCATCCAATGCTCATACACAGTATCCAATATATCGGATCTAATGCTTTTACACAATATCAAATATAAATAGGGTATCCAATGTAGTTACATGCTGAGATATGTCTTTATCTTACTTCAAGTAATAATGTAGTCACATGTTCTGTAAAGTTTTTTTGTCTTCATCATTGTGTAATGTCTAATGTTTTGACTTCAATTTGATCTATAAAGTGAATATTAAGTAGCCACATGGAAAATAGTCACATGTTTTGGGGCCATTACAATGATCTATTGGTTGAAAAGGGTGGTGGAAGAGGAGGTTAGTTGCCTATAAATACTCCTCTTCCTCTTATCTCTTTAATGAGATATGTTTGACATATACATAGATAGAGATATATACTAGATATACACAACTTTCAGTTCTTTCTTATGCTCTGTATAGAAAAGAGTAGAGAAGAAAGAAATAGATCAAACAGAGAGAGTGAGATAAAAGTTGTTATTTGATTTCCTTTTGGCTAGTACCATATAAGGGAAGTTGTTAGAACAAAATAGGATTAAGTGTTTGTAGAGGGGGGTGGGGGGATTGAATTCAAACACTCAAAACTTTTCAATCCTTTAAAAAAACTTTTTAAGCACTGATGGAAATAGCTACAATATCAGAAAAACTATAATGACTTTAAAATTAACACACAAGCATTCAAGTTAAAATAGTTGTATTAAAACTTGAGGTTTTTCTAGAAATCTGTTTAACCACAAATGTGATTAAATAACTACAAGTTCTGTAACTAGTTACAGCTTCAAATTCACACTTACTAGCTCCTCACTTTCTTTGAATATTTCTCTCAAGATATATTACAAATCTTCTCTCTAGTGTTTGTGTGCTTCTTTCTGTTGGTTGTGTTGGGTTTCGTAGAATAAAACGCAACAGAAAAATACGATTTAAAATAAAACAAAACGAAACCCAAACCCGAGGATCTATGCGAAACAACTTAATACAGATAGTTTAAGATTTTACCGATTAATTGTGCGAATCTGAAGCTTTGGTGAAGGTGTTGATCGTCTCCAAATCTTTAACGCAATCCAACTGAACTACGTCTCTACTGTATCCACACGAACACCCACGAACCGTCTCACGATTCGAACGAGAAGAGTTACAGTACTAGTTGTACGATCTATATCTCTCTTTTCTCTCTATATCTCTGAACTCTAGTTTCTCTCTTATGAGCAACTAGGGTTCTTAGAATACGTGAAAATGTTGGTTATGAGAGAATAGTTGATATATCATATATATATAGCTTTTCATAGAGTAATTCCAAAACCTAATCTAATTAGGAGACTTAAAATCCGAATTTTATATTTATTAGATATATATATTTAATCAAGTCTCACTTAATTAATATATATATGCACAAATAAATATATATTCATATTTTCTTCCAAAGGACTCTATTTTATACAGATTACATATATTAATATATATATGTATATAATTTAAAGCCATGATTTAATTAAATCAATCTTATTGATATATTAAAATCATTGACATTTAAATTATATCTCCTTGACGAATGTTCTTTGTGTGTGACCCTGTAGGTTATTATTACGTTGGCAATAATTTTAAATCATATTATAAAATTATAAACAGTGAGCGGCATCTAGTAATACATCACTGTTACCCAAGTAATAATAAAGTCATAGATTCGACGTTACCTTTCGTGACCAATGTTTCAATGTAACTTAATCCTTTTAACCATGATATCTAAGATTAAATTCCATCTACATCATTCTCATTTCTCACATAACTCATTATGCATCAAACAATCACCTTTATCGTCCACCCGGTTAAAGGTGACTTTTGATAATGTCAAAACGCATAACTCCTTATGTAGAAATGTCATGACTTCAGGTTGAAGGACCATTACATCATTGTCACTATGAGAATTACTTATGACACATAGCATAACGCTCCATGTAGAATTCTCATGGTGGGTCTGTTCAGTACTATGTTCTCTAACATGTACCTATGTATCAACTTAATATATCTCGTATATATTTATGACCAATGAGATATGACCATCAGTTAATCACATACTAGTCTCAATGTATTATTGTTGTCCCGCTGACAATGATACTCGACTAGGGACATTTAAGAATAATGATACATTACATACTTATATGATCTCATATTCAAGTCACATACTTGAATCCATATAATTAGTATCATTATTCTAAGGACATTTATTATGTTAACATTTATATAATGCAGTCAATAAAACATAATAAAAGAAATTATCATCTAACAAAAAACATATCATAAATATAGAGTCACAATCATTACATAATTGGCCACTAGGGCATACACTCTAACATGTTGATTCGTTGAATGTGTATTTTTTGTAATGAAAACTCTTTTGCGTATATAGAAGATCAGTAGTTGAACCCACGTGCTTAGCATGCTGCTCTTTTCAACTTAGACGCATATATGTCACATCGATGTCCTTTAGGAATGATGTGTCAGACTGCTGTTACTTTTGTTATTTCTTTTTCATCCTCTGATCTGTGTGCTTTTAATGATCGAGAGTTGTCATTGAGCCACCATGTGAAGACCCGGATTTGTAAATAAATTTCGTTATGAAATCTAATTATTTTGCTTATTATTATTTTTTTTTTATTATGAAAATTATTTTCTTATAAGTTGTGAATATTGAAATTATTTTTTTTATTATGAAAAATTTATCTGCAATGTGATGTCCAAAAGATT
>CM025786.1:44638747-44661446 GCA_014636745.2 Centella asiatica | reverse complement strand
TCTTATAATGATGCCCTAGTCCGGTATGGGATTATGGGGTCGTCACACACCAAACTTCAAGAAATATCTTTCCAGTTATATCTTTTGCTTCTATAACAAGCTTTATTGATTAACGAGTTTATGCAGTCATAACTATCCACTGATAGCAAGTCCTGATGTGGACTTGATCAGTGCTTCCAGATCCCCTCATGAAAAGTCCTGTTTAAGACTCGATCGGTGCTTCAAACTTCACTTGAGTTATCCAAGTGCTTCTTGATCCCCTGACGTTAAGACTTAAAACATCCACTGATGGCTTCCACTGATGTAGTGCTTAGTATTTCCCCTGATGGGTTAGCTTGCCACTGTCATACCCTGATAAGTTCCCCTGACGGGTTGCCTTGTTACTATTATGCCCTGACGCGTTCCCCTTGATGAGTTTGGCTTGCCACTGCCATACCCTGACGCGTTTCCCTGACGGGTTGATCTGCCTTTGTTATCCCCTGATGGGTTCCCCTGACAGTTTTAATCACTGAAGCTTTGTTGATTTTGTTTGGAAAGTCTGATGTGCGTAATACTTAAGTGTTTTTGAGTAACAACAAACATCCCTCTTCATTATCAAGTCCTTTAGAAGATTCAACTGATGACTTGCCTAGTGTGAAATACTTCATCCCCTGATGACTAAGATGGTCATCAATGGATGCAAAAAGTGTGCATATACTTAGGTTTATAGATCACCTTTAGTATGTACAGATGCACAAACAATACTTTAAGCATCATCATCATTTATACCCAACAATTTCCCCCTATTTATAATTATCAATTTGATAATCATAAATCTACTTGACGCACTGATGATGATGTTAAAACCAAAACTATACACTATCAAAAATTTAACAAAATTGAATTGATCTATTCTATTGTATTTGTATCAACTAAGAAAGTAACTGTACAAGTATTTCCTATAACTATTACAAAAATATACACTTTTAGACATCAGAATCCCCTTTTTGCTTCAGCTGAAACAAAGGGCAATGGATGACTTGATTCAATAGGTTGAGTGTCACTTCAAAGGCCTTGTCTCTTGTGATCTGGGTTTTGATCTGGAATCCTGAGCCTGTTGTCTTTCCATCCTGCTATAAGCTGTTCCAGCTCCTTTTGAAAAGTCTTCTGAAGTTTACAATGTTGACATTGCTGTTGGATTCCAAAGCTTCAAGGACTGATATGATTTCTAGCACATTAGTTGCAACAAGTTGTGACCAGTAAAAGGTGATGATCTCCCCTTCTGTATTTTTGAATTCTACACCCATGGGGTTTGTGATCATCTTAGGATATTCTTTGAATCCTTTTACTGGGGGCACATCCCTTACTGCTGTTGTATTCCCATCATTAGCTCTGGTTTCTTCAATCTTCTTCAACACATTTTGTATCAGCAGGATTCTAAATTGGATGACATGTTCATTCTTGTGATAAGCAATTTGGCTTAGAACATGCACCACTTTCTCTAGGTCAAGTTCATCAACTTCTTTGATTTTTATACTTTTCTCCTGCCCATCAGTTGTTCTATAGAATAACTTTAATGGTCTTTCCAAAGCTGTGGGCAGGCTTCTTTCATCATTGATGGCTTTTCTCAACCTCTCAATCATCCCCCTCAAGTCTCTGTTTAGCATAGATGTTTTGAAAATTAAGTTCAGGATCAATCTTAACTGCTCAGCATCCATTCTCCTAAACCAATCCAGAGTGATTGTAAACTGTGACCCATTTTTCAATTGATCAGTGATTAGCTTTTCCCTTTTGATTATTAGTCCTGACATTTATGCTTTTTATTGAGAACATAAATGTCAGATTCTTGCGCCTTTCATCTCTTAGGGATTCAGCTAGTGTGGGTGGTCCATATGTTATAGGAGAAGGTGCTTGATCCTTGGCTTCAGATGACTTGGATTTGGTGGCATTAGGGGATTTTGGTTTTTCTTTGTCTTTATCCCTGATGCACCCTTAGGAGGTTGAGATTTCTTTGGCTGAGGTTTCCTGGAGGATCTTGGCCTGACACTCTTTTTCTTATTTTCTTCTTCTTCCTTCTCCTTTGCCATTTCCCTCTCCTCCTCCTCTTGAAGTTGATGTGCATATAGTGCATCAGCTTCCATAAGCTTCTTGTCCTGAGGGAAGACAAGCTCCACTTTCCCATCAATTACTGCTTCAACGGGTGTTGGAAAATGGGCTGTCTTCAAGACATCTTGAAGTAGCTTAGGCCCTGATTGAGTATGTGATTTCTTTTTAGGTTCCTCAATCAGGATACCTTTGCCCTTATCCTTGGCTTTTGGAGCAGGAGCAGTCACATCACGTGATGGTTGATCATTAGAGGGCTTTTCTGCAACAACCCCTGACGATGGCCTTGAAGATTTCTTCCCCTTTTTGACGGCATCATCAGTGGAAGTTGAGAGTTGGGATGTGACTTGAAGAACTTTCTGTAGAGTGTCAGCCATAGACAGTTGTAGAGTTTCCATGCTGGCCATTTTGTTGGAGAAGTCAGAAAGTTGTTTGTCAATATTGTCAGCAAGTTTCTTTATCCGGAGCAAGGTTTGGCTAGTAATAAGGGAGTCAACAACTTGCTGTACATTTTTTATTTTGTTGGTGAAATGTGTATGGAGCTTTTGATTTTCAACATCTATAGATTGCCCAATCATTATTTGTGATTTGAGCATCTTTGTCAAAACTGGATCTGTAGTTCTGGAAAGCTCTTGTTTGAGTAACTTTATTGTTTCTGTCATCTTATTTTTCTAAAGGAATAAATCAACTCCCAGGAGTGGTAAAAAATCATCCATATGAGTGTCATCTTCATCACTATCAGAAGATGATGCTGTATGTACAGTATTAGTATTAAAATTTTCTCTCTGTTCTTTATTTATAAGGATCTCACCCTTATCCCCCTCAATCTCTCATTTTTCTATGTCTTCTAAGGAAGTACTCTCCTCCTTTCCTTTTGCCAAAGTCCTCTGAAGGGATTGACTTTGCCTCTCTTCACTAAGTATTTTCATATCCTTACTCAAAATTGTCCTAGGAGGGCTCCTATGGGCTGTGAGATCAGCAACTGTGGCCAGTTCAAGTGAATTATGTACAGTTTTTGGTTCCACAAAAGTGATAGGGGAAGAAGTGGATATAAGTTGTGTATGTACAATTGGAGAGGTGTATGTTCCTATGGAAGAGGTAAATACAGGTGGGGGAACGTAAAGACTTATTGCAGTAGTATATACAGATGAATTTATGTCCCCTGTCTGATCATCAGTGATTGAATCAATTAAAAATGAGTCAATCACTTGAGTGTGTTGACTTTCAATCACAGTGTCAGGGAGTGTTGGCTCCTCCATGAATTGAGAAATTTGAGAATCTGATCTTATGACACTCAATGTTTGAGTCATAATATCGGAAGAAATTTGAGGATTAATGAGAGAAGGAAGAGGTGTAGAAGGGAGTGTTGGCTGGATCACTAAATAAGGAGCTGATCCATCAAGGGAATTTGTGTGTGCACTCACTGTGTCAATTATCTGCAAGTGGCTCTCAAAGACCCTGATGTTAATTTCATCAGGGGCTATGGTCAGTGTATGTGCCTCACTCAACTGTGTCCTTGGTTGGGGACTATTTTCAATAACTAATTCCTTTTGAGAGGAACTAGTTAGAAATGTGTTTAATTCCTTATCAAAAGCAGTATCCTTTTGAGAGGATACTTCCTGGTCTGGCTATAGGGTAACTCTCGTGGCCACCTTCTTTTTCTTCAATTTCCTAAGGTCAATCACTCTCTCTCCTTGCTCTCCCTCACTTGTTCCGGTTTCTTCAGAGGGTTTTCTTTTGGTACCCTTAGTCTTTTGGGAGACTAAGGGTTGGGCTAATGAGAGTGGTTGTATTGAAAATAGTTGTACTACTTTGGTAGGCAGAGAAGTGGTAGTGATCTCTGCCATAGTAGTTGAAGGAGAAGAAGTAATAGGTTGGGAAGTAAACGAGAGAGTACGCGATAACTGTTCTATATGCAATGAAAGTGAAAACGGTTCCGCGATATATGATATCTTTATTATTTCTATAAATAACTTCTTTGTTTGTTTATAAGTTTGTACAATAATATCATTCTCAAAAGAAATGTTAGTAATTTGATCCTTAATGATCATTGTTAAAAATCTAGAATAGTAAATCTCTGATTTTCTAGAACTAAAACTGCCTATTTTATTTACAAGATCATCAAAAATTAATTTTCCTATATTTATATTTATATTCCTAATCATGGCATAAACAATTTTTAAAGTTAATGAGGTTATTACCTCAAAGTTAGAAGACTTACCTGAGAACACCTTTGATATGGTGTTAAAGAGATAAGAAATCTCTCACTTCACATTGATCCTCTTGAGGTCCTTGAAGCATAACACTGTGCTGGGAGCAGTGTTGTAGCCCAGTTCCCTCAAGAAATCAAGCAGATCAGCATCACTGGGCACTTCCACAAAGTTTTATGCAGGTAGCCCCAGTGCAGAGTTGATTCTGGAATGGATTATTTTTCCCTTCTCATAAGAGATCTTGAATGAGATCCCCTTAACTACATCTGGTCTCGTTGACGATTTCATGAACTTAGCACTTGACCAGAGTTGTGAAAGTGCTTCCCCAAACATTTCTTCATCAGTAAAGATTGCTCGGCTATACTCGAAGTTGAGTAAATAGTTCATCATTGGCCTAAAACAATCATTTACCTCGTCAATGTCAGAGAAACCCGCATAGTTTGTGGGTGGAACCACCAGATTTCTTGAAAGTTGTTGAACATTGTTGGATGCCATTGATGCTGTTGTAGATTTGAAACTCTAGGGTTTCTGTGAATGAGAGAGAGAGAAAAAAAGAAAGCTCGAACGAATATCAAAGACAGATTAAATGTTTTGAGGTATTTCAGAAAGAGAGAGAGAGAGAGAGAGTATATATACCTGCCTTTTTGACTTTTGAAAACCGTTCCTGAAAACACGCTATCAGGGTGTCGTATCAACTCTGTGATGACACGTCATCAGGGACAAGAGAATTCCCTGATGAATTATTATCACAGACTCAACACAATCCCCTGATGCAGTCAAAAACCTTTTACCTGACCCTGATGTTCAATGTATATACACACCCTGACCCTGATGCATGAGTAGAATACCATGTCCCTGATGCGAAGTCGAATACCCTGACCCTGATGCGCGAGTCGAATACCCTAACCCTGATGCACGAGTCGAATACCTCGACCTTGATGCTTCTCAACAGAGACCCTGACCCTGATGTATCAGACAAAAATAAACAAAAACAAGCAAAACAAACAAATATATGTACATATTTACATTTTTAACATATATAGTCACATATCAACTAGATTTGTCAGGAATTCATAAGATAAGTCAGGAGTACCAGAACTTATGCATTTGATAGTTTATATTGTTCCCACAGCCTTTCTGACAGGTCTCTAACAAGTTTATTGAACTTCATTTTGCATAATTCACCATACCCAACTCTCCCACAAGATTGGTAAAAGTGGCTTCATCAAGTGCCTTGGTGAATATGTTTGCCAGCTGCTTGTTTGTTGGTACAAACTATAGTTCAATGGTTCCATTGATAACATGTTCCCTGATAAAGTGATATCTGATTTCTATATGTTTGGTTTTGGAATGCTGTATAGGATTTTCAGCTACGGCAATGGCACTAGTGTTATCACACCTGATTGGTATTTTGTTGAAATTTAGTCCATAGTCCATTAACTGATTTTTCATCCATAGGATTTGTGCACAACAACTTTCACCTGCAATATATTTAGCTTCAACAGTTGATGTTGAAATTGAGTGCTGCTTCTTGCTGAACCAAGATACCTCTTGTGATAATATCATCAACATATATTTGAACCAGGATCAGATGACCTTAGTGTTGTCTAAAGAACAATGTCTTGTCAATGATACCTCTTGTGAACTTGTTTTTCACCAGAAACTTTGACAATGTGTCATACCAAGCTCTAGGAGCTTGCTTCAATCCATAAAGTGCTTTCTCTAGTTTGTAGACATGATTTGGAAATTTTGAACTTTCAAACCCTGGAGGTTGTTGGACATACACCTCTTGTTCTTATTTCCCATTGAGAAAAATATTTTTCACATCCATTTGATAAACTTTGAAGTTTGAATGTGCAACATAGGCTAAGAAAATTCTTATAGCCTCAAGTCTGGTTACTAGTGCAAAAGTTTCATCAAAGTCAATCCCTTCCTCTTGAAGATATCCCTTTGTAACTAGTCTTGCTTTGTTCCTTATAACAATGTCAGTTTCATCCATCTTATTTTTGAATACCCATTTGATACCTATTATAATTCTGTCTTTGGGTTTAGGCACCAACTTCCCTACTTGATTTCTTTCAAATTGATTTAGTTCTTCTTGCATAGCCATGATCCATTCTGCATCTTGAATGGCTTCTTCAAATTTCTTTGGCTCTAATTGTGAAGAAAACAAGCATATAGGCATTCATTAGATGTTTTTCTAGTTTGCACTTTCTTGTTTGGATCACCAGTAATCAAATATGTTGTGTGACTCCTAGACCATTTGGGATTAGAGATGTTTCTTGATGAGCTTGCTTGATTATCATCTCCTCCCCCTAAGTCTGTGCTTCCAGCTTCTGAGAAAACTCCCTTGAATTAATGCTTAAATTAGGGTTAAAGTTATCCCTTGATGGTGCATGCTCTGATGGATGATCCCCTGATGGAGTATTCCCTGACCTGTTATCAAGGAGATTCACTCTATCTGTTGAAGGGGCTTTTGTGGTGTTTGGATTGACATCATGGATGGTTAAATTCTCCATTTGTCTGCAATCATCAGTTTCATACTCTTGATAATTAGAATCATCTTCATTTTCAAATCTGAGCTCCTCATGAAAACCAGGGTCTTCAAGTCCAAAAATTTCTTGATCATCAAAATCTACATTTATAGACTCCATCACTATTTGGAGTCTCTTGTTGTAAACCCTGAAGGCCTTAGATCACAGGGAGTAACCTAGGAAAATTGTTTCATCAGCCTTTGGATCAAATTTTCCTAAGTTCTCACCAAAGTTTCTTAATACAAAGCTTTTGCATCCAAAAACATGTAGGAACTAGTTGCTTGGTTTCCTGCCTGTCATTAGCTCATATGGCATCTTGTTGTGAGCCTTGTTGATCAAAGACCTATTTTGAGTGAAGCAAGCAATGGAAATTGCCTCAACCCAAAAGTAGGTAAGAATCTTTGCCTCTGCTAGCATTGTCCTAGCAGTTTCTATCAGGGTTCTGTTCTTTCTTTCTTCCACACCATTCTGTTGAGGAGTCCTTGGTGCAGAGAATGTATGATTAATTCCTTTCTCCACACAAAATCCATCAACAACTGCATTCTTGAATTCAGTTCCATTGTCTGTCCTTAAAATTCTAACCACTGACCCTGACTCAGTTTCCACTTTCTTTATATGATCAATGAAGTTTTTAGTGCTACTAGGTTTCCTTGCTGAAAATCTTTTTGATCCAGAAGATTTATGAAATTTCAGCTTGGAAAACCTCTTTGCAAGAAAAGCCATGGTTTCATCCAGTTCTTCTAACTCTTCAGGAGTGTACTCATCTTCCTTTGAGTCAGCTTCATTGTCCCTTTCCTTTTTAGCATCTCCTAGCTGCTACTTCATCAAGATACTTGATCTTGTTTCAACTTTATCCTTTTTGGCAGCCACCAGGGCTACAGATTTAAGCTTCCTGGCATCCCCTAACATTTCAGATTTTTGTTGAACCTCCAGTTCATATGTCTTTAGGGTGTCATAGAGCCTATCCAAGTCTAGGAGATTCATGTCCTTGGATTCCTTGATGGCTGTAGTCTTTGGATCCCACGATATGGGAAGTGCCCTCATGAACTTCCTGTTCACATCTTTGTTGGCATATGTCTTCTCATACATTCTCAGGTCATTTACTAACCTGTTGAATCTGTCAAACATTTCAGTGAATGTTTCACCATTTTTTATTGTGAACCACTCATACTGTTGTGTTAACAGCTGTAGTTTGTTTTCCCTCTCATCCTCCATACCATCACACAAGATTTGAATGGTATCCCATATAGATTTAGACGTTGTAAGATTCATGATATTGTTTAGCATATCATCGTCTAAACCATTATATAGGATGCTTGTGACTTTAAGATCTTTCTTTACTTTCTCTCTTTCCTCTAGAGTCATTTCTTCAGTAGTCTTTGGAACTAATTTTTCTAGAACACTAACTCCATTGATAACCTCTTGAGGAATGAGCTTCTTTGGTATGTGAGGGCCTTCTCCTAGAATCTGCAGGTATTCATCATCGATTACTCCTAGATGAACCATCATGCGTTGCCTTCAGAAGAAGTATTTTCCCCTTTCCAACATGGGGACTTTACTATTTCCTGCTTTGTTGGCCATTGATGATGATCGTCTAGCAAGTGTAATCTGTTATTATGCTCTGATACCAATTGTTAGAACAAAATAGGATTACATGTTTGTAGAGGCGTGGGGTGGGTGGGGTGGGTGGGGGGGTTGAATACAAACACTCAAAACTTTTCAATCCTTTAAAAAAACTTTTTAAGCACTGATGGAAATAGCTACAATATCAGAAAAACTATAATGACTTTAAAATTAACACACAAGCATTCAAGTTAAAATAGTTGTACTAAAACTTGAGGTTATTCTGAAAATTTGTTTAACCATAAATGTGATTAAACAACTACAAATTCTGTAACTAGTTACAGCTTCAAATTCACACTCACTAGCTCCTCACTTTCTTTGAATATTTCTTTCAAGATATATTACAAAGCTTCTCTCTAGTGTTTGTGTGCTTCTTTCTATTGGTTGATTCGTTGAATATGTATTTTTTGTAATGAGAACTCTTTTGCGTATATAGGAGATCAGTAGTTGAACCCACGTGCTTAGACATGCTGTTCTTTTCAACTTAGCCGCATATATGTCACATCGATGTCCTTTAGGAATGATGTGTTAGACTGCTGTTACTTTTGTTGCTTCTTTTTCATCCCCTGATCTGCGTGCTTTTAATGATCGAGAGTTGTCATTAGACCACAAAACTTCAAGAAATATCTTTCCAGTTATATCTCTTGCTTCTATAACAAGCTTAATTGATTTGCGTGTAAGACCTGATGACGAGTTTATGCAGTCATAATTATCCACTGATAGCAAGTCCTGATGTGGACTTGATCAGTGCTTCCAGATCCCCTCATGACAAGTCTTGTTTAAGACTCGATCAGTGCTTCAAACTTCACTTGAGTTATCCAAGTGCTTGTTGATCCCCTGACGTTAAGACTCAAAACATCCACTGATGCAGTGCTTAGTATTTCCCCTGACGGGTTAGCTTGCCACTGTCATACCCTGATAAGTTCCCTTGATTGGTTGCCATGTTACTGTCATGCCCTGACGCGTAGCCCCTGATGAGTTTGGCTTGCCACTGCCATACCCTGACGTATTTCCCTGACGGGTTGATTTGCCTTTGTCATCCCCTGATGGGTTCCCTTGACAGTTTTAATCACTGAATCTTTGTTGATTTTGTTTGGAATGTCTCATGTGCGGAATACTTAAGTGTTTTTGAGTAAGAACAGACATCCTTCTTCATTATCAAGTCCTTTAGAAGATTCAACTGATGACTTGCCTAATGTAAAATACTTCATCCCCTGATGACTAAGATGATCATCAGTGGATGTAAAAAGTGTGCATATACTTAGGTTGATAGAACACCTTTAGTACGTACAAATGCACAAATAATACTTTAAGTATCATCATCATTTATACCCAACAGAAGTCATTCATCTCCTTGGTTGAGTTATATACACTCGTGTGGATACTTGTAGAGGCTTGGTTCAGTTGGATTGAGCTTTTGGTTAATCACTATTTCCACCAAATTTCAGAATCTACAGCTTGAACAAGTACTCTTCTATCAAATCTACATTACATGTTTTGCATGGATCCTTGTTGGGGTTTGAATAAATTGTTTTAATTTATCGCTTCCGCTGTGTTTATGTGCTTGAAACCCCAACAAAGGCATCGCATGAGGGGTGGCCTTTACACCCTCATACTTAGCCAAATTTTGGCAAAGTTAAGCTCTCTTACTAAATGTTGCACCCTACAAGTCATTCCCAAGGTTCCGCAAGTGAAAGGCCACACATGAAATCTTCAATGGCACCTACAAGTAGGGCATCGAACAAGGAAATTTGGAAAGATGAGAACCATAGAGGGTACTCCCATAAGGGTCGGCCTTTAGGGTCCCAGACTTAGCGAATTTTTGGCTAGTTAAGCCCTCACTCTCACTGTGTGTTTCCTAAGATCTCCCAAACTCAAATCCAAGTGTGAGGGCATTTAAAGGATACTGGAAAAAAAGGAAATAAGTTAAGAAAGGAAGCAAGGGGCAGGGGAAAGAGGCCCCTTATAAGGGGTGGCCTTTGACCCCAATGCCTTAGTCAAATTCATGCATCCTCAAAGTCCTCCAAACATACAACCAAGCACATAAGCACTTAAAGGACATCAAAGAAGGACCATTCAAGTCAAGAACAAACGTAAAGCGAAGGGGGAACACCCCCATAGGAGGAGGTGGGCTCTCGCCCCCACATTGAGTCAAATTTGACCATTTTCGTGTGGCATTGCCCCAAAGGCCTATTACCCATTCTGGATTACTACAAAACTTCTCACATCATCATTTAGGATGTCTTAGCATGTTTTGCTCACGTAAAATTTGAAATGACACGGAGGGATTTGAAGATGGCTCATAATGTGACATTCTTGACCTCCTAGCAAGGCCCCGTGACAAGGCACCTTGGCAATCCGAAGTTATGGATGAGCAAATTGGTTCTATATGCTCAAAATGTTCCTTAGAAGCCTTGGACAAATTCTTGTGCAAATGCGCCAAGGCATTTCATGTCATGGGCCACTAACACAAGGTCTAGTCCAAGGAACCCAAGGTGCACCGACATGTGCATACATCCTAACTTGGAGTAAGACAACAACCTCAACATGAAGAAGCATACTTATAACATAAAGGGGGAAACATGCACCATGCGATGACATCAACAACATGTAGTAACTTGTTTGAAGGTCGGACTGCCTTTCCTACTACCGATAAAGGATTGGAAAGACCGTCTGATTATGAGAATTGATGAGGATTTTGGACTAGCAGATGAAGACATAAGACGAAACGGATTTTGAAAAGATGACAAAAAACATAAAAAACAGATATTGTAGCCACAAAAATATAATTGGCAAATAGGTCACATGCACGACATATGCCCTCTTGAAGGCTTATAAAATACTCCTCACCTCTTGAAAGGATTGAGAAATTCACATTTAAGAGAGCTCTGACTTCTTTCTACAAGTTTCTGTCTTGAAAATTCTCTTTCTAGGAAAATCCTTGTATTTGTGAGGCCTTGACTTGGTGGTGCTATAGCTATTGCCTAGCATTCCTACCAAGAGAGGCCAATAAGGTTTTTCAAGGACTTTCCCTCCTTTTTGTTACTAAGTCCCTTCATTCACATTTTACACAATCCACATTCAAAACACTCCTACACACACCCCTAGTCCTTCAAGACTAAGCTCTATCATTGTTATCTCCAAGTAGTTTCTTATGATCTTTTCTCTTGTCCATCAGCTAAGTTGATTCTCATAGCCTTTGTGAAATTCTCACCTCACTCTTTACACACTTTATACACGAACCCGACTCGTAAGGAAAAAAATATAATAGTATATGTTCAAGTGTACCCCTAAACTTTCAATATCAATAATAATGTTCACTTGATACATTATTATTACATTTTTCTGGGTCATAATATGTTATTTAAACTAAAAAAAATTATCAAATAAAAACAGACCAAGTAACTCGGTTAGATTTCTAAATTAAATAACATCAACAAAATCTGGACCCAACACTGAAATTTGACTCAAATTCTTTTAGAGTTCTAAATTAGATTACACTAGTGGCGTAGTGAAGTAAATATAACATCACGACAACATTGGTAATTACGAAGGCAACTTTGGAATCTTTCTTTGAGCTTCAACTCTAAAAGTTAGGACTTTTCAAACCTCAACCATTTGAAGAATTTCTCATTTAGGTGAACTTAACTTCTCTCATCACACATAAATTGGTCAAATTCAGTGAACAACCATTAAAAGAAAAAGTCATTAAGTCATGTTTGAAGACAATTAAAGTTAATTATGATTCAATGAGCGACAAAATAAGGCAATATTTGATGGTGCCAAACGTAGCCAGTCATTCTGACTGATACCCAATTTTAATGTTTCCTCAACTATATTTAAGTTTTTGATACATATTAATACTACATATTTAATTGAAAATTACATATTTTAAATAATAAATTTTCTTCAAGAAAGTTATTATAAATATTCAATTGATGATAAGATAAAATGATAGTATGTAAGCAAAAAAAAATGATAGTAATGATAAAATTTAGAAAATATAACTTTAAAATCAAAAAAATTGTGAAAATATAATACTTTTGTGCAACAAATCTCATTTGTAACTTTAACTTCTTTTTTTTTTTTTTGGATCGGAGATAATTTTAACTGTTAAATAATATCTATATAGCTAATAAATATTTAATTAACTCATGCTATTATGCTAATTAAAATAAACATCTTGCAAACATCATGTTTGCCAACGCAAATATATTTGATATCATTAAGCAGGTGATCAATATTTGGTTAAGTGGCTGTATTAGTAGACTTTACCAAATGTCAACCCTCTCTTTTGAGTATATACGATTGCTTGTTGACTGTCATAATGAAATTAAGTTAAATCTTTTTTTTGTATCAAAAAGTAAGAGATTTGCGAGAAAGTCCATGTTGAACAATTCTCTTGGGGTTCATTACCCAAAAAGAAAAAAAAAGAAAAAAAAAATTCTCTTAGGGTACCAAATCAAAACCATAAAAGTATTATGGATAAATTAGGAAAAGATTAAATCATTATATTGTAATAATGTCTCTGTGGTATGAAGAGTGAAAAAAAAATGAAGGGAACGATATTAAAGATAACCAAATGACATATTATTATAAAAGTGCACCAAATGCACACAAAGTTAGTCGATCTCTATTTGAAAGTTTATTTTAATTTTGTGAACTTAATTTATTGTAGACGATGGTTATACTAAAGCTATAGATATTATAGATTTATTTTGGGTTTTTGTCGAGTAGAAAGTTGAAATTCGATCATTTCTCAGACTTTATCGAAACATCGCAAAAATGTGCCCCTTTCTCTATGGGAAGAGGAATGGAGGTGAAACTTCAAAATACCTATAAAAAAAATGTTATTTGAAGAGAGAAAGGCTCAAATTAAATATTGAAGTATGAAGAATTAACTTCTCCATCTAAATCATAATTATTATTTTTCAATATTATAAAAGATTGTTAAATAAATTTGAGAGACTAATTAAGGTAACACTTTTTTTTAGATTTCATTCACTAAATACATCGAATTACAAGTAAAGTTAGGTGATAAATTCTATCAGAATATAATGAATCCGATTACAATAAACACAAAAAATAAGAAGAAAAATACAGAATCATCACATATCCAATTTAAAAACTACTCAAGTATATGTCTTACCGTAAAACCATCTATATGACGAATATGTTTTGATGAACCATACAAAATAAATGACCTAAGTTTACAGGTACAATTGCTTCTCTAAATGTCTGTTCTGAGAAAATTTCAACAACTTAACTAAGTTCTGTATTTTGAATTTTTATCAACCTTAAACATTAAAATGGATCTTGCAATGATGAATGAATCCAAATCTAATAAAACATCTCGTAAGAATAGATAAATCAAAACTTGAAAAAAAAGATCCCAAATAAGAAAAAATAAAAGACAATTTTATTCAAACTAAAACAAATAAAACAAAGATGTAGAGGAGAGATTTCTTCGTTAACGGAGAGAACTCTTCTAAAATCTATAAACACGTAGGAGGAAAAGGCTAAGATTTTGGAGGCGAGAAGGGAAAAAAATGGAGAAAAAACATCATTATTTGCAGGTTCTTCAAACTAAGAATAGCTGCCTTCACAAATTTATAAGTTGAGTTGTTACTTATGTTGCGTGCTTATGTATTTTTCATCAATAACCTGTAGGTCTTTTTTCCTAAAAAGTTGTATGTTTTTTTTTCTTTTGACATATATATTTGGTACTGAAATTGCAGCATAAATTTTTTCTTTGGACTTCACAAAACTTTAAAATCACAGAAAAATATCTTACATTGTCTTACTTTAACAAACACTCTATGATCTTGTAATTTTACAATGTCACATTAAAATTAGAAAGTTTTTATCACATGCTTCTTTTATTTTTAAGAAACTGGAATTAAAGTTTTTAGATCAATTTTATTATAGTACATTTATCACATTCAAAACTTTAAAATTGCTTTCAATGCAATTAATAATAATTAATAATAATTAATAGAAACTAATTATTTTCAATTACGTATGATTCAGGGAATCTGTATTTCTTTTTTTTCTTTTTTTTTTTTGTATACAATAGAATATACAGACAGAGTACAAGTTGTACTATAGATGAAATATAAATTAAATCCAAAATGTTACTTTCATGGGGTCAGGCTCGAATCATTGAATGCCTTCTGGGAAGCGCTAGGGATGTTCGCCAGCATATTATAAGGCATTCAAATCTTGTGTGGGGTTGGGTAGACATGAAATTAAATAAAACTTCTGCATGAACTTCAAAACAAATAAAAAAATAAAATGAATAAATAAATAAAGAACTTGCCCGGAGTATATGCAATGTTGCGAGTTTGACCGTCAAAGATGACTTTTTATCAAAATGATATATTACATCCGTTCAGATTTATTCATCTCAAATTGATCAATTTTAAAATTTATAATTTGATAATGTTATTCTCGGATGACTATTTATAGAAAAGGTTTGAATACAAATCTCAAAATTTTCATCCAATATAAAGATCTTTAATATAATTTGTAAATTAATTGCGTAATTAATAAACAAGACAAATTATATCAATCCAAAGAACAACTTTTATTGATTTTGAATTTAAAATATAATTTAATAATAAAAAACTATTGATACCAGCTTCTTAAACATGTTCAGTGATAAACAACTACAACCCTAAAAAAATATTTCTAGTTTCTTAAGTTCTAAGAACTTACTTCTCAAAATTTCTCAGATTTTGTTGCGTTATTACAGAATGAACTGAATAATTTTCTCTTTGTAAATCTTAATGTTCTATTCTGTAATCTAATATTGTTTTCTGTATAATTTTTATACAACTTCTTTATCTCTTCTCTGTTTTACTTTTCAACAACTTCTCTATTCCTTTTTGAACAACTTTACTGTTCGATTTGAACAGTTTCTCATCTTTATTTTGTAAAAATATCATTATGTGAATAAAGATATTTATCAATATCTGTTATGTATTGAGATGAACTGATAAGTAATGCGATGCCCCTACTTTTATAGACCAGTTTTTCAACTTTGTCAATCCTAATTGTAACTCTATTATGAATCTTGGTCAGCTTCTTGTGTTTAACTGCAAGTCATATTGTGTATAGACTTTGTTGTGTTTCAGTCCAAGTCATCTTCAATATCTCCTCTGATAACTCCGTATCTGCTGATGACTATTTCATTTGTCGATGACTATTTTATCTACTGATGGTCATTTATCTGCTGATGATCATGTTTCTGCAGAATATCCTTTAATAGCCATATTACCTCTGATACAGAATATCCTCTAATGAATATTTTATCCATTGAGGAACAAAATAATCATTTGACCAACTGCTTTAGGATTTATTCTCTAATTATCCACTTATGTACATTTTACATTGTCGAAGGATAAATACACTTGTCTGTTTATTATCCATTAATGAACAACTTATACTGTTGAAGGATAATACTTAAACAAAATCAACTACAATTTATCTACTGATTTTTATATAACACATCAACAGATTTTAATACAATCTTAAATATAACAATTCTAAGTATTGTACATCATTATTAAATGCTATAATTTCTAACATATAAATACATTTTTTATTTAAAAATTGACTTTAATATACAATATATTTAATATATTTTATTATGATAATAATTATGTGTTTTTATCTAATAACTATGGAAAGATATTTTAGTTTTAAATTTAGTCACTTCGACAAGTAAAAATAAAAAAAAAATATGACAATTAAATCTGGATGGAGAAAATATGAAGTTAGAGAAAGTTAAGTGATAATTTATGAAACCTAAATATTAAATGATGAAAAAACTCTTTAGAATTAAGAAATCAGATTAAGAGAAAGATTTTAGATTATTAATTTCCTATGTTTATTCTGTTTTGTCACTATCGAAAGTCTAGCATTCGATAAATAAATTATTTGAATTTCGGGAGTTTTTTATTTCATCTTAGAATATATACTTATTTTTTCGTTATATTATTTATGCTTCAATATGAGTATCAATGGTAAAAAAAAATTTCTTATATTATGAGATTAATTTTCTCCTATTTTCATGAGTTTGTTCATTTAAAAAATCTTTTATTTTTATGAGATTTATTTCTTGAAGATTGGATTTTCTCTCTCCTTCTCTCCCCTTTCCTTCTTTCTTGAACATTTATATTTTACTCACACTCCGTCACCTCATAAACGCCCAATACCTCCGACGAGTTTTATACATGGTCCCACAAAAATAGTAATTTAGATTTTTGACAAATAAGTATTAATTTTTTATGTGTGACCAAAAATTCTATGTACAAATAATAAATTTATCATAAAATTTGTTATAAAAGTAAAATGAGAAGATTATATTGACAACTTGAAAAAAATGTAGCATTATAATGAAAAACAATTATGTAAATATTACTATTTTTTATGGAACAAATTTTATTCTTAAATATTATCATTATTAGTTTTTGTGAAACGAAAAAAATATAATTTAATTGTGCATTTGGTTTAATGAAATACAAATGATATGAAAATAATATAAATTTTATATTATTTATTAAATAATTTAAGTATAAGTTTTATTTTTTCTTATAAAATTATGTATAATTTTAATTTTACCCTCTCTTACATGGAGTTGTCTCGCTATTTTATTAGAATATCAAAATTACATTGAATACATTATTTTTTTAATCTTACATTTCTTTCATAATTGAGCGATGATATGGATACCAATCTACCTTGTGTCATAAATCATTCCAATGACAGGTGACAAACAAGGAACGATTGGTCAATAATTGATATGGATCCACTAAAAAATCATCTACTAGTTCCTTAATAGTTCATTCTTCAGTGAATATAAACGTGACAATTCGGAATGTTACCTTTGGGAATTTAAATTAATACCCTTCATATTTTTTTTTTCATTTTTCTCTTACACATTTATTATTTTTTTAATAATTCATTTCATAGGTGTAACATTTTATTCCATCAAATTAACCAAGATTATAAGAAAAGGAATACCATTCGAGCATTGGAGCGAATCTCGGTTGGTGATACTTTTATTCAAAACAAAAAAAATAAGAGTTTCCACATAAGTGAGAAATGATATGTATCTGCAGTTTCTATAAGAGCCTTTTTTTTGTTCCCGAATCTCTAAAAGTTAAAAATTTAGGTTTGGCATCTATTTCATTATTTCATTCGCACAATAATGAGCTCCAATAAAACAAGAATATTGTGAAAATATATAGAATACTGGTGTATTATCTTGTATAATATATATCTTCTATTAGAATAAAGGAATATTGATATTGAAACTATTTTTTTATGTTGAAGTTGATTTTAACTAATTTTCTTTACAATTGAATAAATAGATGCAAATTACTTGAATTAGGTATACTCAATATATTTACACTCTTCATTGGCATTTTTTATGTTAGTATTGGCATTTATTTTTCAATTGTGAAACCTTATTTCTTCTATAATGTGAAGTTCTTAGTTTAACATAACTTTGTACGTTGACGTAAAGTCAATGTAGATGTGTATTAATTTGGTGTCGATTACGAAAATATCTTCAGAATTTGTAACTAGTTCTCAAACCTTATTTCTTCCGAATTGTTTGAGCTCTTCTGGCATGACTAAAATTCAATCTTCATCTTTTAAAGCATCATTAGCATTTTTGGATTATGTTTGAGACAAAAATGCACGATGGCCAATAAGGTTATGAATTTGAGGTCGGTGTTATATACTATAAACTATAAATAAATGTATTTCGTTTTCTTACCTACAGATAGAACGTAGATATGTTAGTTTTTTTACCGACAAATACTAGATATTACAGTTTCAGAAGAAGGAAGAGGAATTCCCACCTGAGTTCAAAAGGTTTTGTCCGAATTAGAAAGAAGAAATCGCGGGTTATGAAGAAATTTACCGGAAAACGGCATAATATTTTTAATTCAAGGTGAAGAAGAGCGGCTACGAGTTACGGTGCGAAATGGGTTTGATAATAGCAATCAGGCGAACAGAGTGATTGTACTTGATAGATAGAGATCCTTCTAATACAATTACAAATGATTGAAGATGTTTGTTTTGAAAATCTATACTCTTGATTATTATTTAATACTCTCCACAATTTTGTCATTTGCCTTCATCAATTTGACGGTTAAGATAACCAAAGTTTGCGATGGAATTGCAGAAGAAAAGTTTTTCAAATTTTAAACTTTTGATAAATGTTTAATAGAAATGATTAAACAGAGTTTAAAATTTTAACCAAAAGCACATGGGATTGGTATCAAAACAATGGATGTAGCCGGCGAATAAAATAGCCAATGCTTTAGGCTTGCGTCGGCCAAAGCCTTAAACTTGCGTAGAAGGTAGCCATCGTAAAATCTATAAAAGGGTAATTTAGTCCAAAAAAATATTTTATGGAGAATAGAACATTAAAATACGAATGTTTTTCATAATTTTTTGAGATGTATAGATTATTTTTGTAACAAAAATAAGACTACAAAAGATTTTCACTTTATCCCAGAGTTTTTAATGAGAATAAAAGAAAAATGAAAAAAATAAGAGAAATATTTTTTTTTTAATCTTTGTCTGTGAGTTTATGGAGAGAAAATAGAAATAGTTTAAAAAAAATTCATTCTTTTGTTTAGGAGTTCAGAATAAAATAAAAGAAAGTATCAATTTTACAGTTATACATTTTTATTATTAATACATGTTATGATTTCATTAAGAAAAAGAATGAATAAAATTGGTATTAAGAAAAATCCATATAAGTTAAAGAAAATTCTGTCCAAATATACTCATTTTTGGAAAGAAAATTTTGGGAGAAAATTTTTCCATTTTTCTTTTTTTTTTTCTAAAAAAACTAAAAAACACGTCAAAGAAACATTTTTTACTCATTTTCTTTACTTTCTCCTCTGAAGTAAACTCCAAAATACACTCTTTACTATTTAAAACATATTTTAACTTATATGATTTTAAAAACTATGATGCACATTGCAAAGATTTCTATTACTTTTGTCTGGTATAAAATGCAACACTGATTTAGAGTATGCAACATAAATTTAAGACACAATAAAATTATTTATAAATAACTCAATTTTAAATCTTTTTTACAAAAATATTGTATTATAGTACTATTATACATTTAGTTTTTTTTTAAAAAAAATAAATATCTGAATATGAATTTAAGATGTCTTACAATAATTGTTAAGCACATTGAAAAAGAATATTGTAGTTCATATAAATCTACATATATATTTTTTATTTTTTAATGTTATTTACATATTTATAATTTAATTTTCAAAATATTACAAAGTATAAAATTTTTTTTGAAATTTATTTATTTTTTATTTTTTGAAGTTTACATAACTCTTTTTTTTTGTTTTTGCTGAATGTCAAAAGTGGGCATACAAGACAAATTTGCACTTTAATCATGCAGTCAGAGTACACCCATTTTATAAATTAATTTAATCACATGTCTGCCGAGCATCTTGTCAACCCTCGTGCTGCTTAACTAATTAATAACTTAACGGTTTTTTTTTAAATAAATTTTAAATATACATAAATTTAAATTTTATAATGTTTTTATTATTAATATAATAACTTGATAGCTTAAATTGTACGATTTGCAGGTAGACCAGCGTTTAAGCCACTCGAGTATTCTATTAATATTTTAATGATAAAATCAAACTTGCCTTTTGACTGCAAAAAAGTGAGACCTTGGACAATCTTTTAATTCCTAAATATTGCTCCCTCTTTTTCTAAGTATACCGCGTTTTACTATTTCACCGGTTAAACTTAAAAATAGAAAACATGTAATAACACATGTAATGCACCCAAAACATAATTGTCATTGACTAATATAATATATAATATAATATAGTATATATATATATACACACACACACATATACATATAATATAATATAATTCATCCTCCTAATTCAGAACTAAGTTTTGACCTAGTAACAATTAAAATAAATTAAATCTCATCGTAAGCATTAACCAACACACAATTTATTATACACGATATAAAAAATATTATAATTAATGAATTAAAATATAACCTAATTAAATTAAGGTAGGAGATATCTAAGGAGTTAACTAAGATAAGTGTCAAATTAAAATTTAAATTAGTCCTATAAAAATAGAATTTCCTTGGTAGATCTTAATTAATAGTAGTCTTTCCGAATCGTATCAACGCTAAGAAAAGAAAAAAATATTACTTTTGTTGGTAAATTATTTGTTAAATAAGAAAAGTACAAAGATCATCATTGTGTAACTTATATGATTAATTGAATTTCGTGACTACCCCGATTTATGATACCATTTATTATACAAGAAAAATTTTGTTATCGGTATCAAACACGGATTATATTTTATATAATTATATATTTATATAAATTAATTATCAAAATTTAAGTAATTTATATATTTTTAATTATTGTAAATAATAATGATGTTTGACTTGTCGATTTAGTTAATTTTTTCTTTTTTAATTTGTTATAAGTATTTTTTAGATTATTTGAATGTATGTTTAATAAGTTTTTTACATGATTTCTCATAATTATATATTTTAGTATATATTTTAATAAAATTTTAAAATAAAAGTGAAAAATTTAGAAGTTTACATAAATTGGTTCATAACATAAGAATTGTAGTTGATTACAAATTAAATTTTAATTGGATATGTGATAAGTCATTTTATTAAATTTTAATTCGATAAGTGATAGGTAATTTTAGTTTGACTTTTCCTAACTTGTTCAGGTTCGGTTTTATTAAATTTTGAATCGCGTTGGAACAATGATAAAGTTGATTTAAGTACCTATTTAGAAAATTTTGGATAAAGTCTTTATTTGGTTTTCTATATACAAAGAAAGATATATTTTTCTTGATTAACAATGATAAAGTTGATTTAAGTACCTATTTAGAAGATTTTGGATAAAGTCTTTATTTGGTTTTCTATATACAAAGAAAGATATATTTTTCTTGATTAATTAATAAATATAATTAAAATAAAAGTAGCCAAAATATATGGTTAATAATAATTGATATCAAATTAGATTTTGAATTATTTTTACTGGAACTTAACTTCAAATTTAGAATATTTGTTTACAATAAATTTCTTCTTTTGCTGTGTTGGCAGAGTACATCTAAATTGGTCATTCATTTTCAGTTTTAGTTTCTTAATTCTTTTCTAAACTTAAAAAGAAAATGAGCATTTTTTTATTTCATGTGAAAGTACTTCAAAAGTTGTGTTTGTACAAACTTGATACGTGTTTAAAATGGTTATTTGATCATTTATTTTAAAAATAAAAAAAATTACTGACTATAGATGTATGTATTAATGTGTGAGTTTTAGATAATGACCCCTTCATAACATAAAAAAAGAAAAAAAGTGCAATTTACCTGCAGATAAATTTAAATAACATAATATTATTTATCATTGCTCATTATGAATTTCATTCGACTAATTTTGTCATATACGATACTCCTTCAATTCCGAATTCCGAAGTTAAAGATATCACATCTAATTTGTTTGTTTCGAATTTGAATTTTTTTTTTTTGTAAAAATATTGTTGATGATAATTAACATAATAAAGTATTTAGAGAATAGTGATAAATATAAATGTTGTAATCTTAATAAATTGATATACACACAAAGAAAATTAAATCTTAAACCTTTTATATTAATACTCATTGGTTTCCATAAAAAAAGTTATATTTAAAAACTAGATTTGTTCCATAAAAATAGTTACATTTATATATTTCTTTTATAATACTTTATTTTAAAAAAAATCATTACAATCTTCTTATCTTAAAACTAATTGAACATTTACGAAAAAAAACTTTGTTATTTAAACATATAATTCTTAATTGATTAATGCATATTAATATTTGTCAAAAATATAAATATAACTCTTTTTGTGGATGATATAAATGAAATTTATATATATACAGAGTATGTATATAATTTGAAAACTAATTGAAAATTTATGAAATTTTTTTATTATTTAAACATATAATTTTTAATAGATTAATGCATATTAATATCTGTTAAAAATATAAATACTCTTTTTGTGGATAATATAAATGAAATTTATATATATACGGAGTATATATATAATTTTAAAGGAGAAATTAATAAATAATACTGGCTTTACATTGATCGCACTTCATGTTTTCCCTTAGTTGGGGTAATATATCAAACTCATTAAAAGGGACAGCTTTCTAGGTACC
>CM025786.1:44580940-44638737 GCA_014636745.2 Centella asiatica | reverse complement strand
ATCAAACTCATTAAAAGGGACAGCTTTCTAGGTACCATGTATATATATATAGCATTAGTATTAGTATTACTATCACATGCAATGCACTATAAACTTAATTGTCATTGAGCGATATCTATACTTACAGATACACGCACACAAAAAACTACAACCCAATCCTATACATAACCGTAAACCAAGTGAGCCGTTCATTTGTTCAGTTTGACTCAACTCATTTAAAACTCATTTGACTTGACTTATTTATTTAAAAGAGTCGATATGAACAAGAATTTTTGTTTAAGTTTTTAAGTTTAGCTTGACTCGATTCGAGCTCGAAAGCTCGACTTAACTCGTTTCGTTTAAATACCTAAACGAGCTGATCTCGAATACAACTTTTTGTTCGTTAAATAAAACATGATCGGCTTGACTCGACTTGATTAAGAAACAAGTTCGATGGATTCGATTCGAGCTCGACTCGGCTCTTTTACGCCCCTAATTATATATAGAATCAAATCGAAATATGCATCATGCGTGCATACGGGCTCAATTCTTGTTTTGCCCACCGTTAACATGACTTTTTAAAAATATCTTATTATTTTTTGATTTCTTAACTTATCTCACTTTTGCAAAGTCATTATTTACAGTAGTGACTGTACTAAAATTTAAAAGTAGTCACTGCTACTAGTCGTGACAAAACTCTTGAAAGTAGTTACCACCATGAGTAGTAATCTTGCATAATCATTTAATTAACTACACTAATTGTTTTACTAATATTTTTAGATTAATATATTTTACTAAAAAGAAAATTATAAAAAACTTTAAAAAAATAAAATCGGTAATAAATATTTTCACAAGAAAAACAAATAGGTAAATAATAAGTGTTGGAGTTGGATCATTCTTCAACATTATCTATTTCCAATTAGGAATAGGTTTTTCTATTTCCTATTGGGATGTGTTTTATTTCTATTCCTAATCAGAATAGGTTTCCAATTGAGTTTTGGATTTGGTTATTTTTTCCAATTCCTTTTGGGTTTCTAATATTATGTTGGAGTCTATAAATACAATGATTTATTGTGTTTATGGGTAGATCAAAACTAAATTATAATATTTAGTTCTTTGTGAGGGTCTCTTACAAGTGGGTAAGAATATTTTGTAACTATTGAGAGTTTGTAAGGTAGATTAGCGGAGTGTGAGATATTTCACCATAATTGTATCTTGTGAAAAACTTGGATCAATAGTAATAATATTCAGACAGGCTGGACGTAGCCCAGATTTGGGTGAACCAGGGTAAATCTTTGTATTCTTTTCTGTGATTGAATTATCTCTTTGCTTGCGGTTTGGTATTTGTCAAGGTTTTATTCCCAACATCTGGTATCTAGAGCCAGATTTGCGCACAGAGTTTCTGGGATTAATCTGGGTTTAAGATGTCGACAAATACATCTAGAGTTGAGATTGAGAAATTCAATGGGAAGAGCTTTGAGTTGTGGAAACTCAAGATGGAGGATCTACTCGTGGATCGTGATCTGTGGTCGGTGATTGAAGATCCGAAGCCGGTACTTATTACAGAAAAGGAGGATGGTAGTTCTTCCTCTATTGTTAATACAGCGACAAAAGATAAAATTGTCGAGTAGGAAAAACTGGATCGAAAGGCTTGAGGATTGATTCGGTTGTGTCTAGCCGATACTGTTTTGGTAAATGTTGCCGGTGAAAAATCTGCAAAGGACCTATGGACAAAATTGGAGAACCTCTACCAAAGTAAATCTCTTGTCAACAAATTATTTCTAAGGAAGAAATTGTACAAGTTGCGGATGGAGGATGGTGGATCGTTCTCGGCTCATCTTCAGGAATTTAATACCTTGGTAAGTCAGTTGGCTTCAATTAATTGTGATATGAAGGATGATGACAAAGCCATTACCTCACTTTGTTCACTGCCGGACTCGTGGGATAATTTGATTGTTGCGATTGGTAGTGGGAATACAGAGATCTCGTTTGAGAGTATTGTTGCGGCCTTGTTATCTGAGGAGATGAGACGCCAAGGTATGGAGAGTTCCACCAAGGAGGCCTTGATTGTGAGAGGCAGAAACCAAGACAAAAGTAGGCAGTCAAACGGCAGATCTAGATCACGTGGGAGATCTAAAAGCATTGATCGGTCAAAGATGCGGTGTTGGAAGTGTCAAGAAATTGGACATGGTAAGAAAGACTGTCCAAACAAAGCAGCCAAAGGAGACAAGGGTGATCCTAAGAAAAAGGAGGATGACGACGATTTGTACTTAGTGGCGGCTTGTGTGGCTCAGTCAGATTCTGATGTGTGGTATATTGACACTGGAGCTTCCTATCATATGACTTCCCACAAGGAGTGGTTTTGCGAATATGAGAAATATGATGGGGGTAGTGTCTACTTGGGGAACAGTGAGACACTAAGGATAGTTGGACGTGGGAAAGTTAAACTCAGAATGAGTGATGGGATGGTAATGACCCTTCCCGGAGTTATGCATATTCCAGGACTCAGTAGAAATTTAATATCAGTGGGCATGATGATAAATGCAGGCATCACCTTCAGTTGCACTAAAGATTCATGCAGGATGACTCGCGGTTCAATGATAATTGCGATGGGCACTAGATATGGTACTTTGTACAAGCTGATCGGAGACACTGTTGAGCCTCAATTTGGGAGTGCATTGATTTATGAGACAGAGCCTAGTGATGACACTAGTGTAGCCATGTTGTGGCATCAGCGGTTCGGACACATAGGAGGGAAGGGGCTTTCTACCATAGTCTCGAAGCAGCTAGTGGAAGGGGTCCCAAATTGTTCTATGGGATTTGGCTTTTGTGAGCATTGTTTGTATGGAAAGCAAAGCCGAGTAAAGTTTAAGGGTGAAGGTACAAGGGCTACAAGGGTGTTGGATTTGATACACAGTTATCTTTGTGAGTCTCCGGATGAATCTCTTGGAGGATCAAGGTATTTCGTTTCTTTTATAGATGATTACTCAAGGTATGCTTGGATTTATTTCTTGAAAAGGAAATCGGATGTGCTTGAAAAGTTTAAGGAGTTCAAGGCATTAGTTGAAAATCAACTTAATAGAAGGATCAAAGTTCTGCAGACAGACAATGGTTTGGAGTATAAGTTCGTGGACAAGTATTGTACAGAAGTAGGCATTGCAAGAGAGAACACCATAAGGTATACACCTCAGCAGAATGGAGTGGCGGAACGGCTGAATCGTACACTCATGGATAAAGCTAGATGTATGCGAAGTTGGGCAAGCTTGGAGCCTGAGTTCTAGGCAGAAGCAGTTGCTACAACATGTTACTTGAAAAATCGAACTCCTACTTCAGCGGTAAAGGATCAAACACCATATGAGGTAATATTTGGAAAGAAGCCAAGTATGGGTCATGTTTGTGTGTTTGGTTGTGATGCTTATATTCATGTGCCTAAGGAGAAAAGGACAAAGCTTGACTACAAATTTGAGAAGTGCAAGTTTGTTGGCTATAAGGATGGAGTCAAGGGGTACAAATTGTGGAATCCAGAGACCCGGACTATTGTGTACAGCAGAGATGTGGTGTTTAGAGAAACATCAAAGGTTGATGCTATCACTGAAAATTTACCCAAGGAAACTAGTCATGTTGAGTTTCATATGAGCTCAATAAAGGATATGGAAGATGAAGACCCATATGGTACATCAGAAGCTGTTGATGATGATTCAGATGAAGAACAATTAGTTCAACAGGATGATGATGATAGTGTTGATTTAGATCATGGAGTAGAGGCCGAACAAGAGCCTCAAGCAGAGCCAACATTGAGGAGATCCATACGGGTTAGGAAAACACCTAGCAGGTATTCACTTAGTACCTCTTATGCTTTGACAGTCACTAGTGATGAACCTGGTTCAGTTAAAGAGGCGAGAGCCTTAGATGATGCTAATCTGTGGGAGGAAGCAATGAAAGAGGAGATGCGGTCACTTGATCAGAATCACACATGGAAGCATGTGAAATTGCCTAAGGATAGGAAGACAATTGGGTGCAAGTGGGTATTTAAAAAGAAGCAGAATGCAGATGGTAAAGTGGAGAAGTATAAAACTAGGTTGGTTGCGAAGGGGTATTCTCAAATAGAAGGAGTGGACTATGCAGAGATCTTCTTACCAGTGGCAAAGCTAACATCTATTAGAACTGTTTTATCTGTGGCAGCTGCTTATGATCTTGAAATTGAGCAAATGGATGTAAAGACAACCTTCCTTCATGGGGATTTAGAGGAGGAGATCTACATGAAACAACGGGAGGGGTTTGTGGTCAAAGGAAAAGAGAACTTAGTTTACAAGTTGGATAAATCCTTGTATGGCCTAAAACAGTCACCTCAGATGTAGTATCAAAAGTTTGATAGTTATGCTCAACGGATCGGATTCACTCGAAGCCATGCCGATCATTGTGTATATGTGAAGAGGTCAGGGGAGGATTTTGTCATTCTGACTTTGTATGTTGATGATATGCTCTTGGTGGGTAATAGCAAGAAGATGATCAAAACTGTAAGGGATTACTAGCGCAACAGTTTGAGATGAAGGATCTTGGGGTTGCTACTTACATCTTGGGCATACATATACGGAGAGATCGGGGACAACGGAAACTGTGGCTTGGACAAAGAAAATATGTTGAAGGAATCTTGAAGAAGTTCAACATGTCTGATTGCAAACCAGTCGGGACTCCTATGTCAGTTGGAGTTAAAATGTCTGCGGAGCTATCTCCTAAGAGTGATGAGGAAAAGGAACAGATGACACACATTCCATATGCTAGCGCGGTTGGTAGCTTAATGTATGCAATGGTGTGCACTCGACCAGATATTGCTCATTCAGTGGGAGTATTGAGCAGATATATGTCTAATCCAGGCAAGGAGCATTGGACTGCCGTCAAAAGAGTGTTCAGGTATCTTCGTGGAACCTCAGATTATGCTTTATGTTTTGAGGGTAATGGAGATAAGGTGTCTTTTGGTGTGACGGGGTTAGTTGATGCGAATTGGGGTGGTGACTTAGACTGTCGAAGATCGACAAGTGGTTATGTATTCAACTTGTTCGGTGGACCGGTTAGTTGGATGAGTAAGAGGCAAAGTGTTGTTGCCTTGTCATCAACTGAAGCAGAATACATGGCATTGACTCATGCGGGGAAGGAAACAATATGGCTTCGTCGGTTGTGTAAGGAGCTTGGATTTAAGGAAAAATCTGTTGCGGTGAAATGTGATAGCCAAAGTGCTCTATACATTTGGCAAAGAATCCAGCGTATCACTCAAGGACGAAACATATTGATATTCAATATCACTTTATCCGAAAAAAGGTGGAGGACAAAGTAGTGCACTTGGAGAAGGTTGACACAGTGGCAAATTGTGCGGACTTCTTGACAAAGTCGGTTACTTTGGAGAAGTTTCAGTGGTGTAGTTCTAAAGTTGGGTTAAAGACGCAGGGTATAGGAGCTATTGCATTGTATTTGAAGTATTCACCAAGTGGGAGAATATTGGAGTTGGATCATACTTTAACATTATCTATTTTCAATTAGGAATAGGTTTTTCTATTTCCTATTGGGATGTGTTTTATTTCTATTCCTAATCAAAATAGGTTTCCAATTGAGTTTTGAATTTGGTTATTTTTTCCAATTCCTTTTGGGTTTCTAACATTATGTTGGAGTGTATAAATACAATGGTTTATTGTGTTTATGGGTAGATCAAAATTAAATTATAATATTTAGTTCTTGTGAGGGTCTCTTACAAAGGGGTGAGAATATTTTGTAACTATTGAGAGTTTGTAAGGTAGATTAGCGGAGTGTGAGATATTTCACCATAATTGTATCTTGTGAAAAACTTGGATCAATAGTAATAATATTCAGACAGGCTGGACGTAGCCCGGATTTAGGTGAACCAGGGTAAATCTTTGTATTATTTTCTGTGATTGAATTATCTCTTTACTTGCGGTTTGGTATTTGTTAAGGTTTTATTCCTAACAATAAGGAATACAAAAGCACTTTCACTACTACTATGTATGATTACCAGGTCACTGTTATTAGTAGTGATCCAGCTACTATTGCAATGTCATTTGTGCTAGTCGTGATCTTGTGAAATCAGTAATATAAAAATCGACTAACCACAATGTAACTTTAACCTCGTTAGCATATTTTGTCGGTATAATTTTGGAGTTATGGTGCACCCTAATTATTACTCTCCATAGTGTTTATTTGAAGCCATGAGTAGTACTTTAATTTATCATGATAGTGAATAATTTTTTTATTTGTTTAGATCCAAATCAGCATTATTCAAAAAGTATCCATTTATACAATTATTAAGAGCTACTAGGAAACTTGAAGTAGCTCTTAATGAATGTAAAAGTGTCGGGTTATTTATACCTCGTCAACATGCAGTAGCAATACTGCAAAATATCTCGTAGGAGTTGAAAATGACACTATTCTTTGTTAGGGAGGAAGTGAACTGACTGAACATGCGTCATTGTAGGTACTACCTGCGACTTGAAGCAAAAAGCTTTGCAGCACGTAGAGATCACACAAAAGCTGAAATATATCAACATTTTAGTGAAGGGGATGATACATGTTCAAATGTACTGATATTTGATGATGAAGAGTAGATAATTAAGATTCAAATTTATGTATGATTTGGAAGTCGAAAAAAAGAATTTCAATAAAAATTATAAGTATCCATGGTTTTACAGTTAATTGTTATAACTGGTTATAGAATATTTATGATTTATAATTTTTGAGCATTTAAATTAGCGTTCAAAGTAAAGTTATTTTTTGTTAATTACATCGATAACATAACATAAATAGATAACGTAAATGTTCGGTATTTTCACGTTTGATTAATGCTACATGCAGATTTCTCACAATTTTGTACTGCATGATTGTGAATTAGACCTCGATGCGATATTGTTATGGAACGCCGACGAAGTGGTGTAACACCCATTACGATTAAGACGTTTCTTAATTTGTCAGATTTGCTATATCTATAACATCGTTCACGTCGTAACCCTGCATAATATTCTCGTGGATCCGTATACTTGAGAGTTTGATAATCATCAATAATTTCAATAAACATCCTCCTAGAAGAAATATTTGACTTTCATTTCCAGACCCTGAACTCAGGTTGTCGACTTCTATTCTTTGTTGTTATAAACCTTGTAGCTCCGCTTGCGTTAGGGGGTTAGTGCTTCCTGAACACCAACCGAAAGCAGCCGGGAATGAGTACTTATCCCTTACGGGAATCGAACCCGTGTTTTCGACATGAAAAGACAATGTCCTAACTGCTGAGTTGCCCTCTCTCTAAAATTGAATTTACGTAGGTAGACCAATAGTCTATTATAGATGAAGACAATAGTCATATAATATTACAATGGTATATATTCTATTTTCTAGCTGGATTAAATCCTTTGCGATGGAAATGCCCTCTTCGCTAGCTTGCTTCCACTGGTTTAGGTAACGATTATAGCGATCTTCTCTGGTACATACTGGTACGTTAGGATTCGATTGATCATGAACATCGTAAGATCCATGAGATATATTGACAATTTTATAAGGATCACTCGATTATATTAGTGATGATGAATGGTTACTCCACCATACAAGTATTTATACTAAATAACAAGGCACATATGATACTTTTTTAATGACGTACATCGATTGTTCTTTCATTTGCTAAAGAATTCATTTGTCAATAAATAAGGTTATCACATAGTCACTCAAATACAGAATATATATGTACTCATTTGTCAAAGTTCATAGGAGTGCATATACATGTATAGAGTTGATTATTTCTTTATGTTTTAAAAGACTTAATTGTCTTCCATCTATTGCAAAAGTGGTATAATCATTCAACTGCAATAGTCCTTGTGTTTGAACAACTAGTTTAAGTAAGATATGTACAATTTATATATCTAGCCAGTTAGTACATCACATGATGAATCTATATTAGCATTTTCTTTTTATTTTATAGGAATCTTTCATGGTGCAGAAGCTTGGGTAAAATGTGAATTTAGTTTAGTCACTAGTGTCAATAGAGACTTTACAAAGTATATAATGAAAGGAATTCGAATTAACTTCTGAAAAATGGAAATATTTTATTATTTGAAAAAATTATAATTCGAAATCCATGAATTACGATTTGCACATATACTATAATTAAGAACATACCTTGGTCATTGTCATGACAATTTCAAATGAATTGTAGGGAAAACTATAATTGTTGCGTCTCAGTAATGCGTCAATTGTTGCGCCTCTACTGGTATCCACACACGAACTGAAACACCTTGTCTACACGTGCCAGTGAAAAACTCCTTAGGATTCTCTCTTATAGATCTTATGTGCAAGAGATGTACATAGCTACCTTAATTATCTTGATATATATACTAATATACATATCAAAATCCTAATTAGAATTGGACTTGGTTTAGTAATAACCTAGTTCTTTTGTGTGTGACCATGTAGGTCCATTTAAAATAGTTGTGTGCCTAAATTATTTAAACCTCACCTGTTATAATTGGTTTCTAGGAAAACATTACAACTACCTAGGTTAAATGAATGTAGGTTATTCCGATGCAACCTTTATACAACTAATTAACTCACCTATTTATATAATTATTCGTAGGCATAATTCCAACAATCTCCCACTTGCCTTTGAATCAATTATACAAATATAATCCCCTTTGTCACAAGATATCAAGACTGGATGTAAGGCAGAAACATGTCATCCTTAAGAATCCCATCAATTTTCCCGAAATCAAGTGAAACTATTCTACAAATAGTTGACTCCTCAACTCATTTGAGCACGACCATGCATTTCATAGTTCTACTCAACGGGTGGCCAAAACATCATTCCCTCGTTATATGAGCGGGACAAATATCATCTTGCTCATGCACATTCCTCCGCATGTTTCATAAAATATTCAATCATTATCTTCATTATCACCTTATAAAGGCTGACGTTGGATGATGTCAAAATATTATAATCTTCATGTAGGATCGTGACAAACTCAGATTAGAAGGACTAAAATAATTAGTTGTGATGAGAAAAAAATGGTGACAATTATTTAATAATTCTTGCAGAAATCTCATTGCGGATCAATCCAATACAATGTTCACTAACATGTATTTACATGACTAATTCGATATCTCATATCCATAACTTGTGAAATAAAGTTATCAATTAATCCACAAACTAGTCAAAAATCATTTGTGCCCAAGATAATGACATTTTAAGACTAGGGATAAATTTAGAATTATCATACCTTCTACGAATAACTGAGTTTCACTATCAAGTCACACACTTGATCATCTATTATAAGACATATAATTCATGGCACAACAATTTAATATTTAAAGCAAACACATAAAATATAAACTGAAACTCTTAAACATTATATTAATGAACAGTAAAACAAATCACAAATACTCCCACTTGCTCTAGGACCAAACACTAAACTGTCTAAGTCCTATTGCAATACAATGATGCTTATGTTTGGAAAAAGGGAGGGATTTTCTTAACGGATTAGTAACATTTGAATCTGTATGAACTTTCATATTTCTACATCACATCTATTAAGAAACTCTCAAATTAAATGGTAATGTCTAAGTATATGTTTGGATTTCTAATTGGATTGGGGTTCCTTAGACAATGCTATAGCTCTGTTATTGTCACAATAGAGTTCCACCAGATTCGAAATACTTGGAATGACACCTAGCTCCTTAATAAACTTTTGAATCCATACCACTTCCTTGGACAACTATGAAGCAGTAATATACTCAACTTTTGTTGTAGAATCAATTATAGTATCACGTTTGGAACTTTTTTGACATACTGCACCAACATTCAAATAAAAGATAAAACCAGAATGTGTTATGAAATCATCATTGTGTGTTTGGAAACTAGTATTAGAGAAACCACTTACAATAAGTTGTTACTCACCTCCATAAATAAAGAATACATCCTTAGTCCTTCTTAAGTACTTAAGGATATTCTTAATTGTATTCCAATGACCTTCTCTTGGATCTAACTGGTATCTACTTGTCATGGTCAAAGCATAAGCAATGTTAGGACAAGTACACAACATGACATACATGATAAAACCAATTGTAGACACAGATGGAACTTTACTCATATAGTCTTGCTCATCATTTGTCGAAGGACACTGAGTCTTGCTAAGACTTATATGATGCGACATAGGAAGTTGGCCTCTCTTGGAATATTGCATATTAAATCTACTCAAGACCTTGTCAATATACGTACTTTGACTTAATCCTATGAGTTGTTTTGATCTATCTCAATAGATCCTAATTCCTTAGATATAAGTCATTTCTCCGATGTCTTTCACTGAGAAACATTTTCCCAACCAAGCCTTTATAGACTGAAGCATAGGAATATCATTTTCCATCAAAAGTATATCATCCACGTATAACACTAAGAACATAATTACACTCCCACTAACCTTCTTGTAAACGTAGGGTTCTTCTTCATTTCTAATGAAATCAAACTCTTTGATCGCTTCATTAAAATGAATATTCTAACTCCATGATGCTTGCTTTAGTCCATAAATAGACTTTTGAAGCTTGCATATCTTCCCAGCCATTTCTGGAAACATAAAACCCCCAGGTTGTGTCATGTACACATCCTCAGATAGATTTCCATTAAGAAAAACTGTTTTTATATCCATTTGCCAAATTTTATAGTTATAATATGGTGCTATAGCTAAGAGTATCCGAATCGATTTAAGCATTACAACTGGGAATATGTTTCATCATAGTTAATGCCATGAATTTGCTTGAAACCTTTAGCCACTAGTCGTGCTTTATAAATGTACATATTAACATCCATGTCAATTTTCTTTTTGAAAACCCACTTGCACCCAATAGGTTTTTCACCATCAGGTGGATCAACCAAAGTCCATACTTTATTTTTATACATATATTCCATTTCAGAATTCATGGCTTCATGCCATTTATAAGAATTGTCACCCATCATAACTTTTGAGTAGGTCGCAGGCTCATCATTTTCTAACAACAATAAATGATGATGATCGGTCATATGTAACGCATACCTCATAGGTAATCTATGTGCCCTCTCAGACTGACGAAGAATAGTTGGCATTTGTTTAGGTTTATCAACTGTTTGTTGCTCTATTTGAGCATCATCATGCAAAAGAGAATTCTTATTATGAGAATCCTCTAGTGGCTCAACTATTTCTCCAAAATCAATTTTACTTCTATTGGTTACAAAGAAACTCTCTTTCCAAAAAGACACCATTCTTAGCAATAAACACTTTCTTCTTAGTTGGGTTGTAAAAAGAGTATCCCTTGGTTTCCTTATGATACCTTACAAAGAAGCATTTCACTGATTTGGGACAAAATTTATCAGAAATTAATCTTTTAACATAAGCATGACAACCACAAATCTTGAGAAAAGACATATTAGGAACCTTTCTTGTCCACATCTAATATGGTGTCTTATCTACCAATTTAAATGGACTTCTGTTTAAAATGAAAGCAGTTGTTTTTAGTGCATATCCCCAAAAGGAGATTGGAAGATTTGTTAGAGTCATCATCGATTGAGCCATATCTAATAAAGTACGATTCCTCTTTTCAGATACACCATTCCATTGAGGTGTTCTTGGAGGAGTTAGTTGTGAAACTATTCCACAATCTTTAAGATGCTCCTTAAATTCTTGGTTTAAATATTCTCTTCCTCATTCTGATCGAAGAGCTTTAATCATCTTTCCCAGTTGATTTTGTACTTCATTCTTGAATTCTTTGAACTTTTCAAAAGATTTTGACTGTTTCATCAAATAAACATAACCATATCTACTAAAATCATCATTTAATGTAATGAAGTACTGAAATCCTCCTATGGCTGTCACATTTAATGGTCCACAGACATCAGTATGTATGATTCCCAGTAAATCTGAAGCCCTTTCATTTGTAGTAGTGAAAGGGGCTTTTGTCATCTTTCCCAATAAACTAAATTCACAAATATCATATGATTCTAAATCAAATGAATTTAAAATTCTATCATTATGGAGTTTATGAATGTGTTTCTCATTTATATGGCCTAAGTGACAAATGCTATAAGAAGGTAGGATTTAAGTCATTGGATTTAATTCTTTTGGTATTTATATTATAAATAGGCATTTCAAGATTTAGAACATACAAGCCATTTTGTAATTGAGCATTTCCATAAAACATTTCATTATGATAAAAGGAACATCATTTGTTCTTAATAATGAAATTAAAACCATCCATAACCAATTCAGAAATAGAAATAATGTTTCTGCTTATAACAAGTAGATAGTAGCAATTATTAAGTTCTAAAATCATGCCAGAAGGCAAAGGCAGTGGGATTGTTCCTATAGCTAAAACAACAACTTTTGTTCCATTGCCTACATGTAGGTCCACTTCGCCCTTTGCCAGATTTCTACTTCTCTTTAGTCCCTACATGTGAGAAACCAAAAATTGTTAATGTATTTTATGATAAGAAATAATTCATTTTGTGTTAAATTTCATTTTTGTGCATGGAGGTTAATCTCTTTAAATATGAATGATGAATTCATATCTTCAATGAAAATTTTATGTTGATGTGATATCTATGATTATGAGTTTAAGCTCCTTAAAAGGTATTAAAAAGGGGATTAGCAAATCCCATATAAGATTATATTGATCAGCTTGGAAGAGGATGAGAGGATTACGTAGTTTTATAACTACGTGTTTGATTAGGAGCTGTTTAGGTGGCAAAGTCTTTGTGCATGTAGAATAGCAACTGTTTGCTGTCAAGAGGTTATGATGAACAACCGTTTTACCGCCCAAATTAACCAATTATCTTATCTCAAAGCTTAGTCTTAACCTACTGCTCTTGAACTCTATAAATACCTCATCCGAAATGAAATTCTAATTTCTTTACCAAAATTTCTCTCTTAGAATATCTTTTTAAACCTATCGTATCCATAAATTTCTAGTTCTTTCTCTCGAGCAATTGTTTTCTTGAAACAAACAAGCTGTAAATATTTTCCTTCAAGACCAAGAAGTAAGAATCTTACGCTCTCTTCTATTCTTCTTTCCTTGCATAGCATCCGAGAGTATTAGCTGTGTGTGCTAAGTCTTTAAGAAAGAAAAAGAAAGTTTGAAAGATTATACTCTTTATGTTATAAAAAAGAAGTTTTACACACAACATAAAGGACGATGATTATGCATCTTAGGATTGAGTTTGTTCATTTTTGGGCATCATTCTTGTTATGTTAGGTTTTCCATCGTAGCAGAAATAAGTTCAATATTAGTCTCTGATGAGATAATATTAGTCTCTGATGAGATAATATTAGTCTCTTATGAGATGTTGTTAGTCTCTGATGAGATGTTGTTAGTCTCTGATGAGATGTTGTTAGTCTCTGATGAGATAATATTAGTCTCTAATGAGATGTTGTTAGTCTCTGATGAGATGTTATCAGTCTCTGATGAGATGTTATCAGTCTCTGATGAGATGTTATCAGTCTCTGATGAGATGTTATCAATCTCTGATGAGTTATTTAGTCTTGGATGACGTCAGCCTTAGTCTCTAATGAGTTAAGATGACGTCATCAGTCTCTGATGAGTTATTTAGTCTCGGATGATGTTAGCCTTAGTCTCTGATGAGTTAAGATGACGTCATCAATCTCTGATGAGTTATTTAGTCTCGGATGATGTCACCCTTAGTCTCCGATGGGTTAAATTAGTCCCTGATGACGTCAGCCTTAGTCTCTGATGAGTTAAGATGATGTCATCAGTCTCTGATTAGTTATTTAGTCTCGGATGACGTCACCCTTAGTCTCCGATGGGTTAAATTAGTCCTTGATGACGTCAGACTTAAAACTTTCAAGGTTTAAGGACATCACATGTGCATTTTCCTCCTTATCTTTATCAAGGTATTAATTTCTCATATTAAATTGTATAGAATAACCCATTCACGAGTAAACTGAAGTTGAGTTTATTTTGCTAAGGACTAAGGCAAGTATATTTATATTCAATCTGATGTTTATTCAAGTTAACACATGATCATTTGATTCGATATGCGAGCAAGGCTGCAATTCATATATTTCAATTGCTTTATTAATTGAGAATGCTATGCTTTAAGTTTCGCTAGCATGATATGACTGAAAGTACATGAATATAACTAAACTTTGATGTATCAATTGTTCTTAAATGATTATATCCGTGTAAGTACATGAAATGAGGTGTCCCATAAAAGGGGCTAAGCCACATAGTTGGTTAGAGGAAAGGGAAGATACTGATTTGTTCTTTTACCTAACCTAGAGGAATGATATGTGACTACGTATGTTCACACAATGAGGGATCATACGGGCACAGTTAGCCCCGCTGTATACCGTATGGTTAGTAGATCCAATGGGTTTAGCCCCGATGGATATTTTTATTTCAAGGAAGTTATACATTGTTTTAAGAAGGATTACACAATTGTTTATCATCAGTAATCCTCAAGATTCTTCAGGGACTTCTGAGGCATTAGCATTGCTCCATTGAGCCTCATAAACAAAATTGAACTCCCATAAATATTCCAATTTTATTCCTTGATCTATTTATATACTTGCTGAGCGTAAACCGCTCATTCTTGTTGAACTTAATATTTTGTAGGACGTGGTACAAAAGCTGAACCCTCTGATAAGGGGAAAGCAAGGATGTATGGTTGTTAGGTCATGTTGACCCCTTTGGGTGGCCACAAAGGAAAGGAATTAAGGAAAAGAGGAAGGAAGATGATAAAAGCTAAATTGTATATAGACTGAAAGCTGAGAATAGTTTAGCTTTCGCTGATGGTGTAATATTTTGGATCGTAATAACTCACTGTTATCTCTCCTTAAATATTATTAAATTCCATGAATGAATGAGATGTAGTTTTATTTTCCTTTGATGGAACCCTAATTTGGTAAGGGTTTTGGGGCCGTCACACTACACATTTCCACAAATGTGAGAACCAGAGTTGGTATCTAATACTCATGAAGTAGAATAAAAAAGTAGTCACATTTACTTCAAAAAAATAAAAACCTAAATCAAAAGTCTCACTTCCCTTCTTCCTTTTTTCAATTCTTGTATGATATTTTTTACAGTTCTTCTTCTAGTGTTTAGGTTCCTTACGATAGAAACAGATAACATCTTGAGAAGGACTAGACATAGGCTTAGATTTAGGTTTAGGTTTGGATTGACCTTTGCCTTTGCGCTATTTCTTAAAACCTTTCCCTTTTTCTACCGTTAGAACATTGGGAGTAGGATCCTTCTTGATGTTCTATTCAACACTTTTAAGTGCCCCATGTAACTCCAACAATGTCTTGTCAAGATTATGCATGTTATAGTTCATAACAAAATCACAATAATCACTAGACAAAGAGTTCAAAATGATATATATATTTAACTCTTGGCTAATTGGGAAACCCAATCTTTCAAGGTTATTAATGTAGCCAATCATTTTGACTACATGAGGGATTACATTAGCACCCTTAGCAAGCTTACACTGAATCACGGCACATAATGTATTGTACCTTTCAGTGCGAGCTTGCTACTAAAATAAAATTTTTAGGCTATCGATCATATTGTAGGCTTCTACATTTCTGAACTGCTTATGCAGATCCAAGTTCATGGTGGCCAACAATAAGCAAGAGACATGAATATAATCATTAACATGTTTCTGGTATAAATCTCTTTCCTTATGAGGTGCTGAAGGTGCAGACCCATCCATTGGAAGTGGATTTTCAAGGACATAGTCCCTTTTTTCTTGCTTGAGAACAATTCTCAAGTTCCTATGCAAGTCCAAGAAATTTGATCCATTCATCTTGTCCTTCTCAAGGATGGATCAGAGTGAAAAAGATGTAGTAGTTGGAGTAACATTCTACAACAAAATAAAAATTATGCAACTACTAAGGGACATGTTTAAAATATAATAAAATTAAAGATCCACATATAACTAAAACTCAAGAAAGCTTTGGCTTAACACTCAAGACTTAATTATTTTAGGTCGACAACACATTGTTAATTACCTCTCTTGTAACTCTTTGTTGTTAGGCTCCATCATCTTATGGTAGAATATTCTAACAGTCGACTCTAGTTCCAAAACCATTTTGATAACCATGTTAAGTAAACTAATCTTCCTATATGGATAACCATTATCCATCATGTTTGGCTCATATAATCAAATAATGCTTTGCTTTGGCAAATGCATTTTTCAACGATATAAATCTTAACATATGTTGGACTGGTAAGTCTTAGTTACTTAATTTTAAACAATATTTAGTTTGTTCAATTCATATCAATTAATAAACATGACCAAAGAAAACATAAAAGAGGTCATGATATGGTGTAATTCCCAAATTAAACTAAACAATACATTGTATGTCAGTACCTAAAACCATGAAGAATTATCCTCTGATGAAGGATTATCCTCGATGAAAGATTATCCTTCGATGAGGATTTATCCCCTGATGAGGAATTATCCCCTGATGGAGATTTATCCTCTAATGAGCAATTATCCCCGATGAGGAATTATCTTTCGATGAGGAATTATCCCTCCATGGGGAATTATCTTCCGATGAGGAATTATCCCCCTGATGAGGAATTATCTTCTGACAATATATTATCTACTGATAGTATAGTATCGGCTGAAAGTATAATATCCTCTGATAGTATATTTGGACTAATCATATTAAATCTTCATTTTCATGGATTCGAGGTTCACATGTATATCATATATAACCAGAATATATTACATGTATTTAAACTGTAATTAATCAAAATCAGACATATATCCATATAACACATTGATTTTTTTTACCTATAGGGTAATCTCCATTCGCAACATCATACATATATGAGTATGCCAAGACATAATAATAATGCACTATATAATATACAATGCATCAAATTTCACATATAACATAAAACTCATGTAGCATATTGACAAACTACAGACTTCACATACTAATATCATGAATGATAACAGACTGATTATAATATACACGCAAGACCTTGCTTTGATACCACTAAAGGAATTCGAATTAACTTCTGAATAACGGAAACATTTTATTATTTGCAAAAACTATAATTCAAAATCCATGAATTAGGATTTGCAAATATACTATAATAAAAAAACATACATTGGTCTTTGTCATGTCAATTTCGAATGAATTGCAGTAGGAAAACAAAAAATTTTGTGTCTTAGTTATGCGTCAATTTTTGCACCTATATTGGTATCTACACACGAACTAAAACACCTTGTTCACATGTGCTAGCGAAAAACTCCTTAGGATTCTCTTTTACGGATCTTATGTGCAAGAGATGTACATAGCTACCTTAATTAACTTGATATATATACTAATGTACATATCAAAATCCTAATTAGAATTGGACTTGGTTTAGTAATACCCTAGTTCTTTTCTGTGCGACCATGTAGGTCCATTTAAAATAGCTGCGTGCCTAAACTATTTAAACCTCACAAGTTATAATTGGTTTCTAGCAAAATATTACAACTACCTAATTGTTAGAACAAAATAGGCTCAAGTGTTTGTAGAAGGGGGGTGGGGGGGGGGGGGGGGGGGGGATGAATGCAAACACTACAATATTTTTGCTCTTTTTAAACTTTAGTTGGCACTAATTGGAAACAACTACTATGAACAGAAAAATAATAAAATATGAACACACAGATTCAAGTTAAAATAGTTATATTAAAACTTGATGTTTTTCTGTAAATCTGTATAATCACAAATGTGATTAAATAGCTACAAGTTCTGTAATGAAATTACAGCTTCTATTTCACACTCACTAGCTTCTAAACTTTCTTGGAAATATTTCTCTCGAGATTTATTATAAAGCTTCTCTCTAGTAATTTTTGTGTGCTTCTCTTATTTTGATCTGTTGGATTGATATCTTTATATATTGAGAACTGCTTTGCATAAGTAGAAGATCAGTGGTTGAACCCACATGCTGAGATGTGCTACTCTTTTCAACTCAACCGCATATATGTCACATCGATGTCCTTTGTGATAGACTGCGCTTGCTTTTTGTTTCTTCTTTTTCTTCCCCTGATCTGCGTGCATTTAATGTTTCAGTGTTCTCATTGGACCAAACAAACTTCAAGAAATATCTTTCCAGTTAACATCTCTTGCTTCTATAACAAGCTTCGTTGATTTTAGTGTAAGTCCCGATCACTGGTGCATGCGGTCATAACTATCCACTGATAACAATCCCTGATGAACTTGATCAGTGATTCTTGGATCCCCTGATGACTAGTCTTTGTTCAAGACTGGATCAGGGCTTCAACCTTCACTTGAGTTTTACTCAGTGCTTCTTTGATCCACTGATGTTATGATCTATGACATATACTGACGGTTTCCACTGATGCAGTGCTGAGCATTCCCCCTGACGGGTTGCCCTGACACTGTCATTCCCTGATGCCTTACCCTGACAAGTGACATGTCTTGATCATGCCTTGACATGTTCCCCTGATGAGCTTGACGTGTCACAGGCATACCCTGACGTGTTCTCCTGACAGGTTGTTCAGTCTTAGTCATCCACTGATGGGTTCCCCTTGATGAGTTTCCCCTGATCGGTTCCCCTGACGGTTCTTAATCAACGAAACTTTGTTTAGAATATCTGATGTGCGGTATACTTTGACTGTTATTAAGTAGCATCAGACATTCTTCTTCACTTTGTCAAGTCCTTTAGATGTTCCATTTTTCGACTTGTCTTGTGAAGTGATTGACCATCCCCTGATGAATAAGATTATCATCAGTGGATGCAAAACTTGTGTTGATCTTAAGGTTTATAATATACCTTAAGTATTTACAGTTGCACAATCTATTTCCTAAACATCATCATCATTAATTAATTCTAACACTAATTTAAATGAAAGTATGTTATTCTAACAAAACCTTTATACAACTAATTATCACCTATTATTAGAACGAAACAAGCTCAAATGTTTGTAGAAAAGGGGTTGAATAAAAACACTACAAACTTTTTTCTCTTTAAAACTTGACAAAAAAAACTGGAATAGCTGTAAAGTTATCCCTGATGAGGATGAACACCGAAAAATAGTATTGAGATTAAAATGAACACACAAGAATTCAAGTTAAAATAGTTATATTATAACTTGGGTTCTTTTTGGGAATCTATATAATCAATAAGTAATTAAACAACTACAATTTTGTCAGTAAAAATAGCTTCTTTTTGTTCACACTTCTAGCTACAATTTCTCTATAACTCTTTCTTTCAAGAACAATTATAGAGCTTCTCTCTCTAGTGTGTGACCAATATGGATAAGTTTGTGATTGATCGATATTTTACAATGTGTTACAACCTTTGCATATATATGAAAACAGAATCAGAAATCATGTGCTTGGCATGCTCTTCCTTCAGTGTGCTGTCATTGTCTTCTCGGGGGGATAATTGTCAGACTACTGTTACTACTGTTGCTTCTTTTTCGGTCCTTGTTCTCCATACAGTTCTGGTGCAAAAGGTTGCTATTGGACCATCATATCCCAAGGAATATCTTCCCAGATATTCCCCTTACTTCTGTGCCAAGTATTAGTGTATAACTTGTAATCCCTAATGGCCATCAATGCTTAGGTCATTCCCTGATGTAGAGTAGATTAGGTCTTAACTATCCCCTGATGACAAGCCTTGATATAGACTTGATCAGTGCTTCACTATCCACTGATGCTAATCCCTGATGCAAAATTAGATCAGTGCTTTTTGATCCCTTGATGTTAAGCCCTGATGCTATCCATTGATGACATCCATTGCTGCAGTATTTAGGCTATCCCTTGATGGTATCCCCTGATGGCTTTAACCACCGATGTCATCCACTGATATAATATTTAGGCTATCCCCTGACGGTATCCCCTGATGGTTTTAACCGCTAATGCCTTTTTGAATACTAACATCCTTAACCACTAATGCTTTGTTGGTTTTTCCGTGAATGGTTGATGTGCTAAGTACGTGAACATTAAGTACAATCAAACATTCCCTAATACTAAGAAGTCATTTGTGATAACCAGTAATGACTTGCCTAGTGCAGTTATGGCTATTTCCTGACAAACTGAATTGTGTATTAGTGAATGCTTATTTGTGCAAATATACTAAGGTTTATAAAACACATCGAGTATTCACAAGTGCATAGTTATTAAATGAACAAAAGAATAATAACATCATCATCATAAACATTATTCGTAACAATCTCTCTCTATTTAGGATTATCAATTAGATAACCATAAATCTAATTTATTCACTGATGATAATGTCAAAACCAAAAGAATAAAGAATAAAAAATATGGAATTACATTTAGCTAAAAGTGTATGTACAAATTGAAAGAATACTGTTTACAAAACTGTACATTACTGGAAAAAAAAAGATGTGTTTTCCACTTAGATTTTAGGATCCTTAGGTTTGTGAGCAGCAACAAAGGGCAATGGTTGATTTGATTCAATTGGTTGTGAGTCACTTCCAAGTCCTTGTTTTCTTTGAGCAGACTTCTAATCAAGGATTCCTGCTCCTTGATATTCTCCACCTTCTTTCAACCTGTTGAACTCTTTTTGGAGTAGATTTTTAAAGTTGACAATGTTGACATTTGTGCTTAGCTTCAGAGCTTTAAGGATAGATTCAATTTCTTGCAAATTTTCTATAGCAAGTTGTAACCAGTAAAAAGTAATGATCTCCCTTTTTGAATTCTACACCCATGAAACTGCTGATCATATTAGGATATTCCTTGAATCTTTTTACCGGGGGAAGGCCCTTTACAACTACTGAGATTATATCATTAGCTCTAGTTTCTGCAATCTCCTTGAGCACCTTGGTGACAATCATTTCTCTAAACTTTATAACATGTTCATTCTTGTGAAAGGAAATCTGGTTCAGAATATGCATGGCCTTATCAAGCTCCATCCCATCAATGTCTTTACTTCTTATGTCCTTCTGTTGCCCACCAACAATTTTATAAAACAACTTTAGAGGCTTACCTATAGTTGTGGGAAAGTTCCTATTGTCATTGATGGCTCTCCTCATCCCCCCGTTCTTTCCTTAAGTCTTTGTTCATTTCAAAAGTGTTAGGCATTGCTTTCTTGGCCAAAGAAAGTTGTTCAACATCCATCCTCCTGAACCAGTCCATAGAGATAGTGAACTCTGACCTATTGTTAGGTTTTATAACATTTGATGATGATTGTACCTAGAATACTTAGATATACAAATGTACAGTTAGTGCTAATTTATAGCATTTGGATTTTTGTAGCTGGTAGTTTACTCTCTGATTCATGTAATTTATTTTTATATAAGGGTAAGTTGATGTGTATTATAAGAGACTACCAGAATTGCATTAGAGAGTTCAACAAGTCAGAGATTATATTTAATCTATCGGAGACTAAGACAAAAGCTTATCAGAGACTACAACTTAAAGCGTGAAAGACTAATTTTAAGTCGTCAGAGACTAAGTGTAAGTCATCAGAGTCTAAATGTAAGCATCTGAGACTAATCTTAAGTCATTAGAGACTAAGATTAAACCATCAGAGACTAAGATTAAAGCATCGGAGACTAAGCTTAAGCTGTCGGAGACTAGACAGTTGATCAGAGACTAAAGTTGAAGTAGTTAGAGACTAAAGTAAAATTACTCTCTGGTGTAGTACAGAGTTCGATTTGAATTAGAAGTTATCTTTGACATTGACATTGAAGAGTCATTGAAGACGAAGCTGGTTAGAAATATACTAGTGTAGTAATTAAGAAAAAGATAGCTATTCGAATTCTACATAGAAAACATATGTTGAATAGGATTAGAAGCTGAATTCATATTCAGGTTTGGAAGCTGAAATTAATTTTACAGAGTTGTATTAGAAGCTGTACGATTATATAGATTTGTATATATACAGTATATGAATTGAAGCTGACAATCAATTTGTGATTGTTACAATTTGTAATCAATTGTTCATCAATAAAAACAATTGTTTATAAATTTATTCTTGTTCTTTAATTTTTGCAAGTAATAATACTTTGAAGAACATGAATTTGAAGAGTTTTCAAGAACTTGTATTCAACCCACTTTCTACAAGTTCTAGGCTATTTCACTGGGACAACAATTGGTATCAGAGCTTGTTGATTGATATATTTCAATTAACAAGATCTAAAGATGGCCAATGATGAAGGAAGCAACTCCAATATAATGACATATGCAGGAAGTTGTGATGGTGGAACCAAAATTCCAGTTTTAAAAAGAGAAGAATATCCAATCTGGAAACAAAAGATGTATATGAACTTGAGGGTAACCGATTTCGAATACATTGATAGGATTGAAAGGGTCCTTATCAACCAAGGAAATTTGTTCTTTCAAAAACTGTGGAAGGAACAATAATTGCTGAACACTTTGAACTTGCTCCTGAGAGTGATTAAACTAATGAAGACAAGTTACAAGTGTTGAAAGATGCTAAAGTGATGAACATACTTTACAATGGACTGGATAAAAATATGTTCACAAACATCATCAACTGCACAACATCAAAACAAATTTGGGACACCATCAAAGTCCTATGTGAGGGGACAGACCAAGTAAGAAACAATAAAAGATCATTGTTAACACAACAATATGAATTCTTTCAAGCAAAGCCTGGTGAATCAATAACATCAGTTTATGATAGATTCAATGCTTTGCTCAATGACCTGAAAATACTTGGAAAGTTCGATGATAATGAAGATGTTAATACCAAATTCATGAGGGCACTCCTACCAAGTTGGGATCCAAAAACAACTGCAGTAAGAAAAGCTCATGATTTGGACATTCTCACACTGGATAGGCTCTATGGAAATCTAAAGACTTATGAACTAGAAGTAGAGCAAAGACAAAAGATGCATGGCAGGGACAAAGGAGTTGCACTAATGGTTGAGACAAAGAAGTCTCATGAGGAGCTTGATGATGAAACCTATACTGCAAGCTCAACTGATGAAGAAATTGAATCCAACACTGATGATGACATGGAGGAATTCATGGCTTTCGTGGTGAAACAATTCAAAAAATTTAGGGCTAGCAGGAAAGGGAGACAATCATCAAGGAAGCCTAACCCAAAATGAGAAGGTCAAACTGTGCCCTTTGACAAAAAGAAGATTAGATGTTACAACTGTGATGGGTTAGGGCACTTTGCCAATGAGTGCAAGAAGCCTAGATCTACAGAAAGATCTAAGGATGAAAAGAACAGAAAATCATGGAATGATCTTATGATAAAAAGTACAAATCAAAGAGCAAGGCCTTGATTACTGAAGGCAAAGATTGGATCGACAGTGACTCTAAGGAAGAAATTGTCAACTTTGCCTTAATGGTTCAAACTAATGAGCCAAGTGATTCTACAAAGGTATGTGATGCAATTCAGAATTTTAATGTGCTTAATTTAATTGATACGTCTAGTATAGAAAGTATACAAAAAGATATATCTGATTTCCATGTTAGTTTTAGATCATTAACTATTGAATATGCCAAAGTTAAAGAATCACATGACCAACTCTTGAAGAGAAATATATTTCTTGAAGAGAGACAAATACAATTTGATACTATCAAGTCAGAATTGGATAAAGCTCATCACATGATAGATGCTTTGAAAAAGAGGGAATATTACTTAGTCGAACAACTTGAAAATGAACAGGCTAAGATAAAAAAAATGGAATCAATCCTCTAAAAAGCTTTCAGACTTGGTAGAAGATCAAATGACGGGTCAAAAATCTGATTTAAGATATGATGAGTTTCTAGAAAAGGAATTAGATACAGAAAAGTTTGAAACTGCTAATTCCATGACTAACAAGCCAATTCCCATTAAAAGAATTAATTTTGTCTCACCAGTCATTGAACCTAAATTTATTAACACTCAAGGTCAACATGTCACTGCAGTTATAAAGAATGATCAAAATTCAGTGAATACTGTTGAAAAGAGTGGAAGTAAAAGATTGAATATAGGATTCATGACCAAGACACAATTAAACAAGAAATTGGTAAATCTTACTGAGTCTAAGGTTGAAAAGTCAGTGGAGACTAGCAGTGGAAGAAGGAATAGGAATGAAAAAATAGGCATAAGTAAATATACTAATTATGTTAAAATGCATGATGCTCCTAGAAAACCATGTCACATATGTGGAAATCCTAATCACATAGCTATACATTGTAGGAGTAAAAATAGAGCTCCTATAGTAGAGACTACATCAACAAAGATAACTAAAGAAAAATCACCTATTAAAAGGTTTAACCATCTTTGTGATAATTGTGAAAATTCTAAACTTGACAGTCTCTCACCTTCAAGAAACAAGACTATTGATTGTCCAATAAAAGTTAAAAATTCTAAAAGACAATCAACTCCATCTGAGTCAAGTCTTGATTCTAAAACTAGTGAGAAAGGATGCAAGAAAATCTGGGTCCCAAAAACTTCTAACTAGTTATTCTTACTATGCAGGGCAAAAAGAAAAAATCATGGTTCTTGGATAGTGGATGTTCAAGACATATGACAGGAGACAAGTCCCTGCTTAAACAGTATGAAGAAAAGAGTGGCCCTAAAGTAACTTTTGGAGATGATAGCAAAGATCATACAAAGGGCTATGGCAATGTTGAGCATGGAGATGTCATCTTCACTGAGGTATCACTAGTTGATGGCTTAAAGCACAATCTGTTAAGTGTGAGTCAACTATGCGATAGAGGATTCTATGTCACCTTCAAAGAAGAGCAATGTCATGTGTCTAACAAGGAATTTGGAAATGTGATATTGACAGGGAAAAGAAAAGGAAATTTGTACACTGCAAACCTAATCTCTTCCACTGATCAAGTCACATGCCTTTATAGCAAAGCCTCAGCTGATGAAAGTTGGCTTTGGCATAACAAGCTCTCCCACTTAAACTTCAAAAACATCAACAATTTGGTGAGAAAAGGCTTGGTAGCTGGCATTCCTCAATTGGAATTTACAAAAGAAGGGTTGTGTGATTCATGCCAGAAAGAAAAACAAAGAAATGTGTCATTCAAGAGCAAACCAACAACATTAATCACTGACCCTTTACAGTTATTACATATGGACTTATTTGGTCAAGTGAATGTGATGTCAATATTAAGAAACAGATATGCTTTGGTTATAGTGGATGATCACATAAGGTATACTTGGGTAAAATACCTTCACTGAAAAGATGAAGCTGCTCAGTTGATTATTGATCATATTAAGAAAGTAGAAACTGAGTTAGGAAAAATAGTAAGGGTTATAAGAAGTGATAGATGAACATAATTCAAAAACACCCAAGTAAATGAATTCTGCACTGAAAAAGGGATATCTCATTAATTCTCAGCTCCAAGAACTCCTCAACAAAATGGAGTTGTTGAGAGGAAAAATAGAACCCTTATTGAAGACCCCACCGATCCTAAGTGTTTAATTGTTGTTCAAGGCAAGAGAAATATTCTTGGTATTGATGATGTTGTTGATGAAGACGAGTATAACAAATTTGATGAGAAATTACGTACGTAATGACCATGGTGTAGGGTTATGGATTGATCATGGAAACTAAGTGACCAGTGTTTCAAATTTGTACATTAAAGAAGTTATAATTACAAATATGCAAATAATATCGATGAGCAAATTATTGTAAATTTTAATTTGTTTTAATATTCCAATAACTGTAGCTGATTGATTTGTGAAGTAAATTATACAGCGTAGTGGTCTATTAATAGGAAAAAAAATCTTAAATTAAATTGCGTCGATGCTTTAAAAGATATGACGCAAAAGATATTATTTGCGTCAGTCGGGAAAAAAGACACGACGCAAATAGTCAAAATTTAAATTGAAAGTAAAGGTTATTTGCGTCGGTAGGAAAAAGGACCGACGCAAATAATCCCTGCATGATAAAAAGTAAAAAATAAATAAATATATATATATATACATTTTTTTTAAAATAAGAAAGAAACCTTTTTTTTTTAATAATATCCGCATCTATGAGGTGTGGGCACGCCTTATGAAATATAGCAAGTTGAAATTTTAGTGTTAAAATTCGCTATTTCTGAAATTGGAAATTGCAGCAAGGTGTGGGCACACCTTGTGCAAAGTTATAAACTGAATTCTAAATATAAAGTAGAGGTTATTTGCGTCGGTCATTTAAAAGACCCGACGCAAAAAACTTCTGAACTGCGATTGCCTTTTATAGATGGATGTCACCCATCATTGGTTGCATGCCACAAATTCTTTAATTTCTTTTTGAAAAAACATAACATTACTACTACTTGAAAAGAAGAGGTGGTTAACGATGCCAATAGCTTAGCTGGTTAATAAAAGTGTCCTAGATTATAGGAGTTTATTACTGCACATGAGAGTCAGTTGTGTTCATTAGTTACAGTATGTTGCTTATGCACGTCTAAGTTACTTTCTGTTTCTTCAGTAATGTAAAGTGAGTTTGTATGCTTATGTTGGCCGTGTTTTTGACATTGTCTGTTTTATTTTGTATAATGCAACAGCTATATATCATGGACCAGCGCAGTTCGAGTGAGAGACCTACTAAAAAAACTAGAGGTCTAACATCATGCAAAATATTGAAAGAAAGGTATATGAATAAAAAATTCGAGAAAGTTATTAAGTTTGATGATCAATATGGTTATCCAATTGGAAAGTATGCTGTTGAATTCAAGTCGTATATAGGAGCAGTAGTTAGAGTGCAAGTGGATATTAATATTCGTAGTTGGGATCTTGTAAGTGATGGATTATAGGATACGATATGGGAAGACATTAAGGTACGTATGAATTGAAAAAAAGATTTAGTTGTTTTAACATATATTGCCGTTCAAGTTTATATACAAGTTTCTTATATGCATTATTTTACTATTTCAGACTGAGTGAAATATAAAGGATGATATGAGAAAAAAGGACACATTAAAATCTGCAGCAAAAATTTGGAGGGATTTCAAGTCTAGATTAGTCTGCCGATACTTGCGTCTAGACAAAGACCCCTGCGAGTCCTATGACTTTATAAGTAAAGAGCAATGGGATAAATTCAAGAATGATCATACAAGTGAAGAATTTTAGGTATATTAGTTGTATAAATTATATTGTATATTACTGATTTTTGTGATATGATTGTTTCACTTACGACAACATCATGTTTTCATTTTATAACATAGTAAAAGTGACAAGGCAAGGGAGAACCAGAAATTGAATGAGTATCCACATTATCTTGGAAGAATTGGATATGCATCCAAAAAAACTAAGTGGATGGTTGATGACCCTATTGATTCTTTACCTTCTTCCGAATCCATTAATTCATCGATTATATTAAATGATCGAACTGATCGTAGTTACAATTGGATTCGGGCGAGGGTTAGGAAGAGGGATGAAGGTGATGGTTATTACTTTCCAAAAGAGGAGACTAGGGATGTGATTAACAAAATGGTAAGAGTATTTAGTATAGAGATTTATATTTACATATATGCTTAAAATATTAGTCATTAAACTGATTTTGGTACAGGTGGAATGGAAAGAAAAAGCCTCTCAAGGTTCATGGACTCCTCATGGTCATGATGACATATTGTCGCGTGCACTTGGAAAGAAGGAGCATGGCGGGCATGTCAGAGGGGTTGGAAGAACAGTTCGCGTACAAGATGTATTTAGGACTGACAGAGGCAAGTCTCGTAGTGGCATAATATCGATGGATGAGTTGGCTAAGATTACTGAAGAAATTGAAAATAAAGTGACAAATAGAGTCAGGGAGGAGTACCAAGTACAAATGAATCAAATGAATAACAAGTACGAAGATGTCATTGGTACATTGAATGCTCAGATTACGGGCATTTTGAATCATATTAGCCAGATGGGTATGCCTATTCCAACAAATGAAGTGATTCAAAGTAGATATGAGATGAGCATGATGGGAGAATTAACTTTCGTTTTAGGTTTACAGGATAAACAAACCTCTGATGGAATTTTCATCAGTCAAATAAAATATTTAAAAGACCTTTTAAAGAAATTTAATTTACAAGATGTTGCAATTTCTAAAACTCCCATGGCAACAACCACTAAACTTGACAAAGACTCAATTGGTAAAAAGGTTGATGTTTCAAATTATAGAGGCATGATAGGCTCTCTTTTATATCTCACTGCAAGTAGACCCGATATAATGTTTTCAACATATTTATGTGCAAGATTCCAATCAGATCCTAGAGAATCTCATTTGATTGCAGTTAAAAGAATATTCAGATATCTCAAGGGTACTCCAAATCTTGGAATTTGGTATCCTAGAGATTCTGGATTTGATCTAATAGGCTATTCAGATGCAAATTATGCAGGTTGCAAATTAGATAGGAAAAGCACAACAAGAAGCTGTCAATTTCTTGGAAGCAAACTAGTATCATGGTTTAGCAAGAAACAACATTCTGTGTCAACCTCAACAGCTGAAGCAGAATACATTGCTACTCGGAGTTGTTGTGCTCAAATCTTATGGATGAAAAATCAACTGATGGACTATGGTATGGTGTACAATCATATTCCTATTTATTGTGACAACACAAGTGCCATTTCCATTACAGAGAATCCTGTGCAACACTCTAGAACAAAGCACATAGACATCAGATACCACTTCATCAGAGAACATGTGATGAATGGTACAGTGGAACTTCATTTTGTTCCAACTAAGAAGCAGCTTGCAGACATATTCACCAAACCATGGGATGAAGCCACCTTTAACAGGTTGGTAAGTGAGCTAGGTATGCTCAATTTTAGTGAATAAGATTCTTTTAAAATTTTGGAAGTCTGAAATTGTAGCAGTGGCTAGTTATCCTATAATTGTTTAATTGTTAGTAGATAATTAACTACTGATTATATATATATATATATATATATATAGTAGAGAAACTAATATAATATGCAGGATTCCCTATGTTTAATATTCTTCATCTATTTAAGGATCTTGTTATAGCTGATTCAGGTATTGTCTTAACTCTCTACTATATTATTCTTATTTCTTCTAATTCTGCTACAATGAAGGATGTTAGTAATGAACCAACTACTTCTACCCAAGTAGAAAAACTCTCTAAAAACAAGTCTATATCAGAAGCCACTTCCTCTATCTCTCAAAAGATAAAGGTTGTAAAAACAAAACAACCACCACCAGCATTTACTGAGGGGGAGGCTGAGCATTTTAGAAAAAGTTATGAGGAAGAAATAAGGAACAATGAGAACCCTTGGAGATTGCTTAATATACTCTCAAAAGGATATTAAGTTCTAAAAGGAAAAAGCACATCTCTAGGTGCAACCTCTCAAAAGGCTGTATCTATTGAAAATAGTCCACCTCCAAGGACACATGTATTTGAGTCTACAATGATCACATCTATAAATACCTCTCAAAAGAAGAAGAAGAAACAGGCTCTGATCAATGATCAACTTGTCACTTAATGCACACATAGGGTGCCACAATGATGTTTCTCTTTTCTTTATTCAAGAGGAGCATCCAATATTTAAAATTCTACCCTTATTCATTATTCTTCTCTAATTCATATTTCTTAAGAAGCAATGGAAATTTCTTAATTTCATTGGTTTCAGATTCTTTGATATCTTAATCATCAAAGAAGTCAATTTTTTTAAGCTAAAACAAAGAGCAGCTCTCAACTCATCAGTGAATACTACAATAAGTACTTTATTAAACAATTAACTGATGTAAAACACTTTCTTACTATATTTTCTACACTACTCTAGGTCACCCACAACAGGAAGATTTTATATTTAGTGAGCCTGAGAGAATTCAAAATGAGAGTCAGACCTTGTGTTTGGAAAAAGGTGAGGAAAAAGAAATTAAAGAATTTTTTTTAAGATAAGTGTGAGAGGCTGACTTATACATGTCAGGCAAAAGGAGAGAGTGTGAGCAAGGATGAGATCCTTGCAGAAAAGAATAGAGATAAATTGTTTCACTCACTACCTTTGCAGCTCATGTACTCTCTAATCACCATTCTGATAAAAAATCAATGGATACTGAGAAAAGAATTTGTGATTGTTTGGTTGGATGCAAGCAATACAAGAGTAGCACACTTAATATTAGAATATTTGATCACACATAGATCATGTGCAGTTGTACTCACAGAATGTTTTTGAAGCATTGATAAAAGAAAGTACAACATGAAGCTCCAACACTTCATAATCAATGATCTTCAAACAAAACTCAAACAATTTCTTCCTTCTAGTCAACCTCTACTAATGATTCCTACCTTCCAACATTAATATGTTGATGTCAAAAAGGGGGAGAATGGGAGAATGATCAAGGCAGGGGAAATGAAGACAAGGGTAGAACTGTTAAAAAGGCTAACAGAATGATGGTTGGGCTTTGAAGAGGCTAATAGAATTGTGTATGAAATAATAAAAGAATTTTTGTACAAGTATTTTCTATATCTATTACAACAAAGATGTACATTTTTAGACATCAGGACCCCTGTTCCTTTTGGCTGAGACAAAGGGCAATGGATGACTTGATTCAATCGGTTGAGTGTCACTTCCAAGGCCTTGTTTCCTTTGCTCTGGGTTTTGGTCAGGAATCCCGAGTCTATTGTCTTCCCCTCCTGCAAGCAGCTGATCCAACTCCTTTTGAAGAAGCTTTCTGAAGTTGACAATGTTTACATTCTTGCTTGATTCCAAAGCTTCAAGGACAGATTTGATCTCTTGAATGTTGGCTGCAGCAAGTTGTGACCAGTGGAAGGTAATGATCTCCCCCTTCTTGTTTTTGAACTCAACACCCATGGGGCTTATGATCATTTTTGGATATTCTTTGAATCCTTTCACTGGTGGCACATCCCTTACTGCAACATTCCCATCATCAGCTCTGGTTTCTTCAATCTCTTTGAGCACTCTCTGAATCAGCAGGATTCTGAACTTGATGACATGTTCCTTTTTGTGATAAGCAATTTGGCTTAGAACATGCATCGCTCCCTCCAGGTCGAGGCCATCAACGTCTTTGATTTTAATACTCTTTTCCTGCCCATCAGTGGATTTGTAGAACAGCCTTAACGGTCTTTCCAAAGCTGTGGGCAGGCTCCTTTCATCATTGATGGCTTTCCTCAGCTTGTCGATCATCCCCCTCAAGTCTCTGTTGGCCGCTGAAGTTTTGGGAATTAAGTTCAGCATCAATCCCAGTTGTTCAGCATCCATTCTCCTTAACCAGTCCATTGTAACTGTGAATTGAGATCCACTCTTTAGCTGTACCGAAATTAGCTGATCCCTTTTATTGTTGAACTTGGCATTTATGCTTATAATTGAGAACATAAATGTCAGATTTTTGGGCCTTTCTTCTTTGAGGGATTCATCTAGAGTGGGTGGACCATATGCTGTGGTTATAAGAGAAGGAGCTTGATCCTTCCCTTCAGATGACTTGGGTTTGGTGGCATCAGGGTCTTCAATTTTGTCTTGGATTTTATCCCCTGATGCACCCCTGGGATTTTGAAATCTTTTTGGTTGAGGTTTCCTGGAGGTCCTGGGCCTGACACTCTTTTTCTCCTTTGCTTCCTCCTGTTCCTTTATCATTTCCCTCTCTTCTTCTTCTTGAAGTTGTTGTGCATAGAGTGCATCAGCTTCTACGAGCTTTTTGTCCTGAGGGTAGACCAACTCCACTTTCTCATTAATCACAACTTCAACAGGAGTTGCAAAGTGGGCTATCTTCATGGCATCTCCAAGTAGCTTAGGCCCTGATTGAGTGTTGGATTTCTTAATTGGTTCCTCAATCAGGATGCCTTTGCCTTTGTCATTGGGTTTAGGAGCAGGAATAGGAGCAGTCACATCCCCTGATGGTTGAATTGTTGGTTTCTTAACAACATCCCCTAACAATGGCCTGGTAGATTTCTCCCCCTTTTTGACAGCATCATCAGTAGAAGTTGAGAGTCAGGATGTGACTTGGAGAACTTGCTTTAGAGTTTCAGCCATGGATTGTTGTAGAGTTTCTATGCTAGATATCTGAGTGGTGAGATCAGCAAGTTTCTTGTCAACACTGTCGACTTGCTTCTTCATCCGGAGTAGAGTCTAACTGGTTACAAGTGAGTCAACAACTTGTTGTACATTGTTGATTTTATTTGTAAAGTGTGTGTATAATTTCGTATTCTTGATATCTACAGCCTGACCAATCATGATCTGTGATTTTAACACTTTGATCAAGATTGTGTCAGTGGTCCTGGTGAGCTCTTGCTTTAACAACTGTACAGTGTCCACCATTTGATTCTACTGAAAGTACAAATCAACTCCGATGAACTGGGAAAAATCATCTTGTGGAGCATCATCTTCATCACTTTCAGAGCTTGATGTAGTATTTATAGTATCTGTATTTTCTCTCTATTCTTTATTTACAAGGATCTCATCCTTATCTCCCTTATTCTCTCCTTTTTCTTTGCCTACTAAGGCAGTACTCTCTTCCTCTCCTTTTGCCAAAGTCCTCTCAGGGGTATGACTTTGCCTCTCTTCACTAAGTATTCTCTCAGCCTCACTCAAAATTGTCCTAGAGGGGTTCCTATGGGCTTGGAAATCAGCGACTGTGGCCAGTTCAAGTAGATTATGTATAGGTTCTGGTTCCACAGTAGTGATAGGAGAAGGAGTAGAAGTAATATGTGTATGTATAGTTAGAGAAATGTATGTTTCTATGGAAGAAGTATTTACAATTGGGGGAACATAAAGACTTATTGATGTGGTATGTACATTGGAATTTATGTCCCCTGTCTGATCATCAGTGATTGTTTCAAGGAAAAATGAGTTAACCATTTGAGAGTGGTGACTTTCAATCACTGTGTCAGGGAGTGTTGGCTCCTCCACAAATTGAGAAAGTGGAGAATCTGATCTTATGACACTTAATGTTTGTGTCATAATATCTGAACAAATTTGAGGAATAGAGAAAGAAGAAAGTGGTGTAGATGGGAGTGTTGGTTGAATCACTAAATGAGGAGGTGATTCATCAAAAGATGCTGTAGAAGAATGCTTATGACTCATGTTGATCTTATTGAGAAGCTTCTGAACTACATCTTGAGTAGTGTGTGCACTCACTGTGTCAGTTTTCTGCAAGTGGCTCTCAAAGACCCTGATGTTAGTTTCATCAGAGTCCATGGTCATTGTTTGTGCCTCACTCAACTGTGTCCCTGGTTGGGGACTATTTTCATTAACTAATTCCTTTTGAGAGGAACTAGTTAGAAATATGTTTAATTCCTTATCAAAAGCAGTACCCTTTTGAGAGGATACTGCCTAGTCAGGCTGTTGGGTAACACTCGTGGCTCCCTTCTTCTTCTTACGCCTGTAGCCAATCACTCTCTCTCCTTGCTCCCCCTCGGTTGATGTGCTAACTTCACTGGGTTTTCTTTTAATCCCAATAGTCTTTTAGGAGACTATGGGTTGGGCAATAGAGAGTGGTTGTGTAGAAATGGGTTGTTCTACTTGGGTAGGCAGAGAAGTGGTTGTATTCTCTGCCATAGTAGATAAAGGTGAAGAATTTACAAGTTGGGAAGTGGAGGGTGAAGAGTTTACTACCTGTACCATATGTAGTGGATGGGTTCGGCTGTATAGGATTTCTTTATAATTTCTACAAATAACTTCTTTGTTTGCTTGTATGTCTGTACAGGTATATCATTCTCAAAAGAAAAATTAGTAATTTGATCTTTAATAATCATATACAAAAATCTAGCAAAATAAACTTTAGATTTCCTAGAATTAATACTACATAATTTATTTACAAGGTCATCAAAAATTATTTTACTTATATTTATATTTACATTTCTAATTATTGCATATGCTATCTTTAATGTTAAGGAGGTGATAACCTCAAAGTTAGAACACTTACATGAGAACACCTTGGTGATAGTGTCGAAGAGGTAAGAGATCTCCTGCTTCACGTTCACCCTCTTAAGGTCCTTGAACTTTAACACTGCATTAGGAGCAGCATTATAGCCCAGTTCCCTCAAGAAGTCGAGTAGTTCAACTTCACCAGGTACTTCCACCAGATCTTGAGTAGGTAGCCCCAAAGCAGAATTAATTCTGGAAGGAGTTATTTTCCCTTTCTCAGAAGAAATCTTGAATGAGATTCTCTTCACCACATCAGGCCTTGTAGTGGAGTACATGAACTTTGCACGGGTCCAAAGTTGAGATAGTGCTTCTCCCGACATTTCGTCATCAGTAAAGATTGCTTGACTGTACTCTGAGTTGAGTAGATAGTTCAGAATCGGCTTAAAGCAATCATTTACCTCCTCAATATCTGAGAAACCCACATAGTTTGTGGGTGGGACAACCAGATTTTGTGGGATTTGTTGAGAGTTGTTTGGTGCCATTGATGCTTTTGAAAATTTGAAGTTCTAGGGTTTCTGCGAAAATGAGAGAGAGAGAGAGAAAGAAAACTCGAGAAAATATCAGAGAAAGATTAAATGAGTTAAGGTGTTTTGAAGGTTAGGAGAGATAAAGTATAAATACCCGCCTGTTGACATTTGAAAATTGCTCCTAAAGACACGCAATCAGGGTGTCATTTCAGTTTCTGTGATGATACATCATCAGAGAGAGAGGAACATCCTGATGAGTTGTCATCACTTAATTGACGTAATCCCTTGATGCACTTAAAAACATTTTATCTTACCCTGATGCTTTTTGTATTTACATACCCTGACCCTGATGCACAAGACATATGCCCTGACCCTGATGCGCAAGCCGGATACCCTGACCCTGATGCGCGAGTCGAGTACCCCGACCCTGATGCTCCTTGACAGAGACCCTGACCCTGATGCATCAGTTAAAAACAAACACAACCATACAAAAATACAAAATATACAAGTACATATATATACATATTTACATTATTAACATATATGATCACATATCAATTAATTTCATCAGAAATTTGAGATGAGTTAGGAGTACCAGAACTTAGGCATTTGACCCTGACCCTGACGCATAGTTCACCATTCCCAGCTCTCCCACAAAATTGAAAAAAGTGACTTCTTCAAGAAGTTTGGTAAATATGTCTGCCAGCTGCTGATTAGATGGTACAAACTATAGTTCAATGGTTCCATTCATAACATGTTCCCTGATGAAATGATATCTGATTTCTATATGCTTGGTTCTGGAATGTTGCACAGGATTTTCAGCAATGGCAATGGCACTTGTGTTATCACACCTGATTGGAATATTTTTGAAGTTCAGGTCATAATCCATTAACTGATTTTTCATCCATAGAATTTGTGCACAACAGTTTCCAGCTGCAATATATTTAGCTTCAGCAGTTGATGTTGAAATTAAGTAATGCTTTTTGCAGAACCAAGATACAAGCCTCCCTCCTAGAAATTGATAGCTTCTTGTTGTACTTTTTTTGTCAATTCTGCATTCTCCAAAGTCAGCATCAGAATATCCAATCAATTCAAATCCAGACTCGTTTGGATACCAAAGTCCCAACTCAGTTGTGCCCTTGATATATCTCAAGATTCTTTTCACTGCAATGAGATGAGATTCCCTGGGATCAGCTTGATATCTTGCACAAAGACATGTTGCAAACATTATATCGGGCCTACTTGCTTTTGGATACAACAAAGATCTAATCATTCCCCTATAAGTCTTCAAATCAACTTTCTTTCCATCCTTATCAGGGTCAATCTTGGTTGCAGTGGCCATTGGTGTCTTTGCTACTTTTGAGTCCTCCATTTCAAATTTCTTGAGAAGTTCTATGGCATATTTTGTCTGATGAATGTAAATACCATCAGTGACTTGTTTGACTTGCAATCCCAAGAAATATGATAACTCACCCATCAAGCTTATTTCATACTTGTTTTGCATGAGTTTGGAGAACTTTTCACACAGTCTAGTGTTAGTGGATCCAAAGATAATATCATCAACATAAATTTAAACCAAAATCAAATGACCTTGGTGTTGTGTAAAGAACAATGTTTTGTCAATGATACCTCTTGTGAATTTATTTTCCACCAAAAACTTTGACAATGTGTCATACCAAGCTCTAGGAGCTTGCTTTAGTCCATAAAGTGCCTTTTCTAACTTGAACACATGATTTGGAAATTTTGAACTCTCAAATCTTAGAGGTTGTTCAACATACACCTCCTGTTCCAATTTCCTATTGAGAAAAGCACTTTTCACATCCATTTGATAAACCTTGAAATTTGAATGTGCTGCATATGCTAAGAAAATTCTTATAGCCTCAAGTCTGGCTACTGGTGCAAAGGTCTCATCAAAGTCAATCCCTTCTTCTTGAAGATTTCCTTTTGCAACCAGTCTTGCTTTGTTCCTTATAATAATGCCAGCTTCATCCATCTTGTTCCTGAATACCCATTTAGTACCTATTATAATTCTGTCTTTGGGTTTAGGTACTAGTTTCCATGCTTGATTTCTTTCAAATTGGTTTAGCTCTTCTTGCATAGCCATTATCCAATCTGCATCTTGAATGGCTTCTTCAAATTTCTTTTGCTCCATTTGTGAAAGAAAACAAGCGTATAGGCATTCAATAGATGTTACTTTTCTGGTCTGCACTTTCTTGTTTGGGTCACCAATAATTAAGTGTATTGTATGATGTTAGGTTTTAGAACATTTGATGATGATTGTCTTTAGATTACTTAGAGTACAAATGTATAGAAAGTGTTAATTAGTAACACTAAAGTTTTGTAGCTAGCAGTTATCTCTTTGTTTGTAATTTATTCATTATTTGTAAAGAGATAAAGTTATTTCATATTTGTAAGTAACTACTGGAATGATGTATCGAAGCTTCAGAAAGTCAAGATGTGTATTTGATCCGTTAGAATTTACAAAAAGGCTTGTCGGAGACTAGGAGAATTGGTCAGGGACTAAAAAGATTTTTTCTGTCGGAGACTAGTTTTGCCTATCGGAGACTAAGACTTAAGTCATCAGAGATTAAGTCTAAAGGAGTCGGAGACTAAAGCTTACGTCATCGGAGACTAAAGTTAAAAGCATCAGAGACTAAGCTAACGTCATCAGAGACTAAGCTTTAACGCGTCAGAGACTAAACAATTGTATCGGAGACTACACAAGCTGATGTCATCAGGGACTAAATGCACTAGAGACTAGTAATGACGTCACCAGAGACTAAAGATGAAGCATCAGGGACTAATCGTGATTTATTTCCTGAAAGATACAGAGTTCGAATTAAAAAGGAATGTCTTTCATGTAATGTAAAATATTATTGAAGACGTAGCTGGTAAGGAAACTAACCAGAAATCTGTTCCTATCAAAAAGGAAAGATTGTATTTGATTCGAATAAGGAAGCTGAATTTTATTTAGAATTGGAACTAAGTAAATGATAATTCAGTTGTCATAGAAGCTGTAATCAGTTTTTACAGAAAATTGTAACTTCGAAGCTGTATAGGTTTTTCATAGTTTTGTATCTTTTCCTATACAGAATAGAAAAGAAGCTGACGATTACATTATTGTAATTGTTAGGATTTGTATTCAATTGTAAATCAATAAAGCAATTGTTTATAAATTGATTTGTATTCTTGTTCTTTATATTCCGCAAGAAAAGTTAATTTCTTAAAGATCAAGTAATATGAAAAGATTTCAAACAACTTGTATTCAACCCCCATTCTACAAGTTCTCGGCATCTCACTAAACATATGACTTCTGGCCCATTTGGGATTAGAGATGTATCTTGATGAGCTTGCTTGATTGACATCTCCTCCCCCTATGTCTGTGCTCCCAGCTTCTGAAAACCCTCCCCCTGAATTAGTGCTTAATTCAAGGTTCAAGTTATCCCCTGATGGTGCATGCCCTAATGAATGATCCCCTGATGGAGTATCCCCTGATCTGTTGTCCAGGAAATTTACTCTATCATTGGAAGGGGTTTCTATAGAATTTGGAATGACATCAGAAATGGATAAATTCTCCATTTGTCTGCACTCATCAGCTTTAATCTCTTGATAATCAGTTTCATCTTCATTTTCAAACCTGAGCTCTTCATGAAAACCAGGGTCTTCAAGTCCAGAAATCTCTTGATCATCAAAAGCTACATTTATAGACTCCATCACCACCTGAAGTCTCTTGTTGTAAACCCTGTAGTCCTTAGATGTCAGGGAGTAACCTAGGAAGATTGCTTCATCAGCCTTTGGATCAAATTTTCCCAAGTTCTCACCAAAGTCCCTTAAGATAAGGCATTTGCATCCTAAAACATGTAGGAACTTGATGTTTGGCTTTCTCCCTGTCATTAGCTCATATGAGTTTTGTTGTGAGCCTTGTTGATTAATGACCTATTTTGAGTAAAGCAAGCAATGGAAATTGCTTCAGCCCAAAAATAGGTAGGAATCTTTGCCTCTGCTAGCATTGTTCTAGCAGCTTCTATCAGGGTTCTGTTCTTCCTTTCCACTACACCATTCTGTTGAGGACTCCTTGGGGCAGAAAGTGTATAATTGATGCCTTTCTCCACACAAAATCCATCAACAACTGCATTCTTGAATTCAGTTCAATTGTCTGTCCTCAACATCCTAACCACTGACCCTAACTCTGTTTCCACTTTCTTGATGTGGTCAATGATTTGCTGAGGAACTTCTGATTTTGCATTTTGAAACTTCACCCAAGTGTATCTGGTGTAGTCATCCACAATGACCATTGCAAAACTTTTCTTTGACACTAACATAATATTGACAGGGCCAAAAAGATCCATATGTAGGAATTGAATTGGATCTTTAATCATTGTGGCTTTCTTGCTGATAGAGGATGTTTTCCTTTACTTCCCTTGTTGACAAGCTGAACATAACCCTTCTTGAATAAACTCCATTTAGGGTAGCCAAGTTACCAACTCTCTCTTCACTAAATCATTGATAGATTTGTAATTCAGGCGAGAGAGCTTCTTGTACCATAACCTGCTTTCATCAGGGGTTGCCTTGCTATAGAATCAAGACTCTCCACTTACTAAATTGAAATCAACAACACAGAGATCTCCTTTTCTTATTCCTGATAAAACCAACTTTCCATCATCCTCATTTCAGATTAAGCACTGATCCCCTTTAAAGGAAATGATGTGTCCTTTGTCACATAGTTGACTTATGCTTAATAAATTGTGCTTAAGCCCATCAACTAGTGCTACATTTTCAAATGAGACATTCCCATTTGCTGCTTTGCCATAGCCAATAGTCAGTCCTTTGCTGTTATCACCAAATGAAATTACTGGACTATCCTTCTCTTGAAATTCTGTGAGCAAGGCTTTGTTTCCTGTCATGTGCCTTGAGTAGCCACTGTCTAGAAACCAGATATGATTGCTTTTAACTTTTCCCTGCACACAAAAAATATTTAATTTGTTTTTGGTACCTAATTGGTTTTGGGTCCTCTAGGTTTAGTCACAGTTAAAGGTAAAACAGTCTTCTCTTTGTGTGTGACTTTTGAACAGTAGTTAAATCATCAGCATATAAAATTGTGCCAGTCAAAATCTGTGGTTTCTCTTTACATTGAAAAGATAGATGATTATTGCTACCACAATTCCAGCACACTTTCTTAGGGGCTTCATGAATGGAAGTGTAATTCCTAGCCTTATTTACACCTAGCTTACCATTCCTATTTCTTTTTATTTTCCCCTGACATGCCTTTTTCCCTTGAAGGGCTACGATGACCTGATGCACTCTTTCCCCCTAATGACTGTGTATCCACTGATGCACAGTTTAGTTCTTTTCTGAGTGCTTTGGCAAAAATAGGTTTCTTGCAACTTCCACCACTTGTGGAAGCTTCACTCATTGGGAAAACATTCCCTTTTTCCAAATTTGTTACAGCCTTTACAAACTTAATCGATTGTAATGGCCTTTTTCCAAAGTTAGCTACATTTTCAACCTCAATGCGAGGTTTCTTCATTAGAGTCTCTCCATAGCCTAAACAAGATTTGAGATCAGATTTTTAACTCTTTAATTGATCCTCCAGTTTTTTGCTAGACTCATTCCATTTCTTTATGACTTATCTTTCTTGACTTAGAAGATTGGAGGTCCATTCCTCTCTTTTAATAGCACAATCAAGAATATTCTTAGTCCTTGAGAGTTCTTTTTCAAGACTCTCAAGTCTGGAGTGTTCTGATTCTAAAAAAGTGTTTGTAGCAGACAATTGTTCATTTACTTTCTGCACTCTTTCAGTTTCAGCTACAACACTCCTCAGGGTGTCATAAAGATCCTTTATCTCACAAGTCATTTCCTTAACAGTTTTAACACAATCATTTTTAGACATGTTAGAGGAAATTTCAAGACTTACTTGTGAGCTGCTACTGTTAGTGGATGAGGCCATTAGAGCTAGGTTGACATATTCTTCAGCATCTTCTTCATCTGAGTCAGCCCAGTCCTTTCCCTCTGCAATATATGTTTTTCCCTTCTTGTTGGCATTAAGAAGATCAAAGTATTTCTTCTTGTAGTCCACTTCAGCTTCCTTTCCCCTGGATTCACCTTCCTTTGAGGTCTTACGACACTCATTTGCAAAATGGCCCAATTCATTGCATTTATAGCATTTTATTCTTGATTTGTCAATAAAGTTTTTGGTGCTACTGGGCTTCCTTGTTGAAAATCTTTTGGATCTTGCAGGCTTTTCAAATTTCAGCTTGGAAAACCTTTTTGCAAAAAAAACCATGGTTTTATCCAGTTGCATTAACTCTTCAGGAGTATATTCATCCTCCCTTGAGTCAGCTTCATTGTCCCCTTCGATTTTAGCATCCCTTGACTGCTGCTTCATCAAGACACTTGGTCTTGCTTCTTCTTTGTCCTTCTTGGCAGCCATCAGGGCTACAGATTTAAGCTTCTTGGCATCCCCTGACATTTCAGATCTTTGCTGAACTTCAAGTTCATATGTCTTTAGGGTGCCATAAAGCCTATCTAAGTCTAGGAAATTCATGTCCTTGGATTCCCTGATGGCTGTCGTCTTAGGATCCCATGATATGGGAAGAGCTCTCATGAACTTTTTGTTCACATCTTTATTTGCATAGGCCTTCCCATATATTCTCAGGTCATTTACCAACCTGTTAAACCTGTCAAACATCTCAATGAGTGTTTCACCATTTTTCATCGTGAACCGCTCATAATGTTGTGTTAACAGCTGCAGTTTATTTTCCCTCACTTCTTCAGTTCCATCACATAGGATCTGGATTGTATCCCATATTGACTTAGATGTTGTTAGATTCATGATAATGTTTAGCATATCATCATCCAAGCCGTTATATAGAATGGTTGTGATTTTGATATCCTTCTTCACCTTTTGTTTTTCCTCTAGTGTCATTTCATCAGTTGTCTTTGGAACTAATTTTTTTGGAATACTGACTCCATTGACAACTTCTTGAGGAATGAGCTTCTTTGGAACGTGAGGGCTTTCCTCTAGAATCTGAAAATTTTCATCATCATTTGCTCCTAGATGAACTATCATTCTTTGTTTCCAGAAGAAGTATTTTCCCCTTTCCAACATGGGGACTTTACTATTTCCTGCTTTGTTGGCCATTAAATATTTAAATATGATCGTTTAGCAAGTGTAATCTGCTACTAGGCTCTGATACCAATTGTTATAATAAAATAGCCTCAAGTGTTTGGAAGGGGGGGGGGGGAATTCAAACACTCAAAACTTTTTCTTCTTTTTCACCCTCTTTGAACACCAGGAAATAGATATAATACTTAGAAAAACAAAAATAGATAATCAGATGAACACACGAATTCAAGTTAAAATAGATATATTAAAACTTGAGGTTTTTCTAGAAATCTGATTAATCAAAACTGTGATTAATCAGCTACATATTCTGTAATGAATTACAGCTTCTAATTCACACTCACTAGCTTCTAACTTTCTTTGAAATATTTTTCTCAAGATATATTACAAAGCTGCTATAGTGATTTGTATGCTTCAGTGTTTGTTGATCTGTTGGATAAATCTCTTGTGTGTAATGAGAACTCTTTTGCATATATAGTAGATCAGTGGTTGAACCCACGTGCATTAGACATGCTGCTCTTCTCAACTTAGCTGCATATATGTCACATCGTTGTCCTTTAGAAACTATGTGTCAGACTGCTGCTACTTTAGTTGCTTTTTTTTCATCCACTGATCTGAGTGCATTTAATGTTCGAGAGTTGTCATTGGACCAAACAAACTTCAAGAGATATCTTTCCAGTTAATATCTCTTGCTTCTTTAACAAGCTTCATTGCTTTGAGTGTAAGACTTGATGATAGGTTTATGCAGTCATAACTATCCACTCACGGCAAGCCCTGATGTGAACTTGATCAGTGCTTTTGGATCCCCTGATGACAAGTCTTGTTAAAGACTGGATCAGGGCTTCAACCTTCACTTGAGTTTTACTCAGTGCTTCTTGATCCACTAATGTTATGACTTAAGACATACACTGACGGCTTCCACTGATGCAGTGTTGACCATTCCCCCTGATGGGTTACCCTAATGGGTTAGCTTGACACTGTCACACCTTGATGTCTTACCCTGACAAGTGACATGTTTTGTTCATGCCCTGACGCGTTCCCCCAGATTAGTTTGGCCAGCCACTGCCATACCCTGACGCGTTCCCCTGACTGGTTGGTCTGCCTTTGTCATCCCTTGATGAGTTTCGCTGATGGGTTCCCCTGACAGATTCTAATCATTGAAGCTGTGTTGAGTTTGTTTGGAATGTCTGATGTGCGGAATACTTTAACTATCTTTGAGTAACAACATAAATTTCTCTTCACATATCAAGACCTTTGAAGTTTCCTTGATGACTTAACTTAGTGAAGGATATTTCATCCCCTGATGATCAGATCGATCATTAGTGGATGCAAAACTTGAGCGGATACTTAGGTTTATTGAATACCATAAGTATTTACAGATGCACCATTTATTCTATAAACATCATCATCATTATTTAACTCTAACAGTTTTCAAGAAGAAAACTGACATGGATGGTAATGTACATACCTATTGTAATACCCCAAATATAGGTAATTACTATTATAATATTAAAACTATTAACAAATAAATTATTGTGACTTTTGGTTTTGGCAAATTTAAAACTTTCTCCTTTTTAGGAGCTTCAACATATGCTTTTGATTTCTCAACAGTTATTTTGCCTTTTTCCTTGGAGGAGCAAGCTTTAATAGTTGGTAAATCATCAGCATATAAAATTGTGCTAGTCAAAATTTGTGGTTTCTTTTTGCATTGAAAATATAGATGATTATTGTTACCACAATTCCAGCACACTTTCCTAGGGGCTTCATGAATGGAAGTGTAATTACTATCCTTGCTTACACCTAGCTTTCCATTCCTATTCTTTTTACTATCCCCTGACAGGCCTTTTTCCCTAGAAGGGCTACGACAGCCTGATGCACTCTTTCCCCTGATGACTGTGTATCCACTGATGCACAGTCTGGTTCTTTTCTGACTGGAGGTTTGAGTGTTTTGGTAAGAATTGGTTTTTTACCACTCCTACCACTTGTGGAAGCTTCACTCATTGCGAAAACATTCCCTTTTTCTAACTTTGTTACAGCCTTTACAAACTTGATTGGTTGTATTGGCCTTTTTCCAAAGCTAGCTGCAATTTCAACCTTAAGGGGAGGTTGCTTCACTAGAGTTTCTCCATAGCCTAAACCAGATTTGGGACCAGATTTTTGACTGTTTAATTGATCCTCCAGTTTCTTACTAGACTCAGTCCATCTCTTTATGACTTCCTTTTCTTGACTTAGGACATTTGAGGTCCATTCCTCTCTTTTGATAGCACAGTCAAGAATATTTGTTGTTCTTGAGAGTTCTTTTTCAAGATTCTCAAATCCAGAGAGTTCTGATTCTAAGAGAGTGTTTTCCCAGTGAGATAGCCGAGAACTTGTAGAAGGCGGGGTTGAATACAAGTTCTTTTAAATCTTTTCGATTACTTGTTCTTCAAGAAATTAATTATAACTTGCGAAAATAAAGAACAAGAACCCAAATCAATTTATAAACAATTGCTTGTATTGATTTTAACAATTGAATTCAAATTCTAACAAGCACAACAATGTGATCGTCAGCTTCTTTTCTATTCTGTATAGGAAAAGATACAAACTATGAAAAACCTATACAACTTCGAATTACAATTTTCTGTAAACCTAATTACAGCTTCTCTAAAAACTGAATTCTCAGTTTTTTTATTCTAAATCAATACTGATTCAGCTTCCTTATTCGAATTAAACACAATCTTTCCTTTTTGACTAGCAATAGATTTTTGGCTTGTTTCCTTACCAGCTACGTCTTCAATAATATCTTGCTTTATATGAAAGACATTACTTATTCAATTCAAACACTGTATCTCTCAGGGAATAAATAACGATTAGTCCCTGACGCTTCATCTTTAGTCTCTGGTGATGTCATCAATTAGTATCTGGTTTTTTAGTCCCTGATGACGTTAGATTGTGTAGTCTCCGATAGAGTTATTTAGTCTTCGATGCTTTAAGGCTTAGTCTCTAATGACGTCAGCTTAGTCTTCGATGCTCTTAACCTTAGTCTCTGACTCTTTTAGACTTAGTCTCTGATGACGAACGCCTTAGTCTCCGATAGGCAAAACTAGTCTCTGATAGATAAAATCCTTAGTCTTTGACAAGTTTTTCCTAGTCTCCGACAAGCCTTTTTGTAAACTCCAACGGATCAAATACACATTTAGACTTGCTGAAGCTTTGATACTCCATTCTAGTAGTTACTTAAAAATAAAGAATAATTGTATCTCTTTACAAAGAATGAATGAATTACAAACAAAGAGATAACTACCGGCTACAAAATTCAGTGTTACTAATTAACACTTTCTATACATTTGTACTCTAAGTAATCTAAAGACAATCATCATCAAATGTTCTAAAACCTAACAATCTCCCCCTAATTATGAATATCATAATGATAAGCATAATTTCAAGGTTGATGATGATGTCAAAACTCAATTTACAATTACTTAGAAAAAGAATAAAGAATTGATAACTACAAATGTATTCTGAACTAAGATCTTTGATCTATTGTTCAGCTTCCACCAGGACTCAGGTTTAAATCTTATAAGTCTGGCTTCAAAAAAATATTACAGCTTATTTCAACAAACAACATACCTTCCAACACAACAGTTTACCTCCTATTTTTCCTCAGCAACTCCAACCTATCTATCAACAACTTTTTCAGTACCAATTCAATTTCTTCTTCAGCATCCTTGAGTAGACTGATAAAACCTTCAATATGTCTCTCACTGACATTGTTGATATCTCTGTTTTAGTTGAAGAAGACTTTCTCTCCATGGAAATTCTCATACCATAATCCAAGAGGTTTAGGATTAGCTTCTGGCACTGTATCCACCTTATGCTTCACCTTCTTCACCTTCTGAATCTGGCTTTGAAATCCCACGTTGAGATCAAAAGTCTCAAGCACAACAGTCAGCAACCACTCCAAATTTTCTTTAGTTTGTCCCTCCAAGGCTGACTTCTCAAATTTCAAAGACTCTCCATCTTTTAAAAAGACATGGAGGAGTTCTTTGTTATCTTTACCCTTTATCAGATTTATTTTCCTTGTACTTTTCTTCAGGGCTTTGATGATTTCTTCTGTACTAGCCATTTCAACCTTGTAAGACTTCCTTGATGGAACTGTTCGTGGCTTTGTTTGTCCATTCACAGCCACTAAAGCAGTCTCGGTTGACCTTGGAGGATTTTGAGAGATAGGCTTCTTAATAAGTGCTTTGATCACAGGTTTCTTTGCAGATTCCTGGACCAAAGGTTTTCTTCTTGATTTCTTCTCAACCTCTTCCATATCTTTATTTTCCTTCTTGGTTATGGCTGCTTTCTGTGCACTTGATCTCCTTGTAGAGATTTTCTTCTTCTTTGCCTCCTCCTCCTCCCTTGCTGCTTCCATGTCCTCCTCCTCTTGAAGTTTCTGAGCTAACAGTGCATCAACTTCTATCAGTTTCTGCTCTTGAGGATAGACCAACTTCACTTTCCCATCCACTATCAGTTCAACTGGAGTGGGAAAGTGAGTTGTCTTCATGGCATCCCCCATTAGCTTGGGCTGTCCTGGTTGAGTTGAGATTTGCTTCTTTGGTTCCTCAACCGTGACCCCCTTTCCTTTGTCTTTTGATGTTGGGGCTTGTGCAGAGGAAGAAGGAGAAACTGTTGTTGTTGTTGTTGTTGGAAGTTGTGTTGTTGTTGTTGCTGCTGCAAGATCAGAATATTTCTTTAGGATCCTGTCCATCATTACTTGTAATTCAGCATCAAGGACAGGACCAGACTTTGATTTTGATTTTTGTACATGAACATATTGTTTGAATTGACCACTCTCCCCCTTTTGACATCAGCATCTTTAGGGTGAGAGGAGGTGGCCAAATGTGGAATTGCCTGCATCAATAGTTGCTCAATTCTGTCTTGTTTTTGGATCAGGAGTTGGATATTGGCTTCTATGGCTTGAAGTCGATTGTCAGTCTTGGACTTGTCTTTGATAAGAGTATCAATTGCAGTGATAGTCATCCTTGGCAAGTGTCCTTCATAGTACCTTCTGATTTTGTCTGTCTCCAACTCCATCCTTTCCTCCATTTTCTTCACTGCACCATTTATACCAGTAACCAAAAAATGATGGAATTTGGTATGTTTCTTGTCCACTTTGTTTAGTTCTTCAAGAATGTCTGTGGATGTTGGTGCAGCTATTTTAGACCCAATGTTGGTCACATAATCCTGCCTGAAATGGGCGGTTGCTTCCTCCAGTGTGTTGGAATATGTGGCATCAAGCCATTCATAAACATTTTCCTTTGTAGGTGGTTCAGACACAGGTTCATCTGCAAGCCTTGTCTTCAATGCAGAAATGTGGTCTTGTCTTTGTTGTAGACCATATAACATTTCAAAGTCTACATTGGACATCTCATATATAACATTTAATGTTGCATCCCCTGTGCTTGAACTGTTCCCAGTTTCTTCTATTTTTTATGGAGGGAGCAGAAGAAACTTGAGCTTCTTGTGAGTTGGTTTCAACAGGTTGTAAAAATGCACCTGCTGAAAATTTCTCTCTTTTATTTTGTTCAAGGATCTCATCCTTGCTGACACCCTCTCTTTTAGCATGGGGTTGGGCACCCAGCTTCTCTTGCTCTCCTTTTTCCAAGCTTTCTAAAGCTTGACTCTCTTGTTTGTGTATATCCTCTCCTTTTTCCAGGTCAGGAGCTTGACTCTCACTATTTATTCTCACATCCTCACTCATATGGATATGCACTCTGTCCTACAGAAGTGGGGGTTGGAGAAGTACTTGTGACTGCATGGATAGGGGGTTCCCTTTGTGTATCTTGGGCTAGGGATCTATCCATGGAATGTGTTTGAGAGCTTGTCTTGAGTAGTGGCTCCTCTTGGGAAAAATCAAGAAGATTTATATCAGTAATATCAAAAGAATCAAGTGTAGGAGAAAAAGGAGAAGAATGTACAGTGTGGAGTGTTGGATGTTCCTCAGACATTGAAAATTGAGGAACATCAATTGATGACTTTGTGTGTGCACTCCTTGTGTCACTTTTGTCTTTTATTATTTCTCTTTGTGGTTTCTCTTGTTGGTGAAAAAGAGGTTGTGCTGACTCTGTACAGTGTGTTCTTGGTTGGGAACTTTCTTCAATTTCAACATCCTTTTGGAAGGATGGTGACAGTTCACTATTTTTCCTTATAACCTCCATTGCCTTTTGGGAAGCAATGTATTGCTTTTAGCTAAGGGTTATAACTCTCTTCTTTCTCTGAAGTGGTACTTCAGTTTCTTGTTCTCCCTCATCCTCACTTACTCCCTTAATTATTTTTCTCTTTATTGGGAGTTTTATGATGGCTGTTTGAGTCTTTACAACCACAATCTTTTGCGAAATTGTGGAGGGGGCTATGGATTGTTGTTGAGAAGTGGTTGGAGGATTCACAGGGTGTTGGCTTTCAATATCCTCAAAAAATAACAAAGAATAAAGGTTTGGAAGCCTGTCAATGAGTGTAGATCTCATGACAGGAGGGAAAAATAAGGGAACCTTTACCTTTGCAGATTTATGCTTCACATCAGTAAAAATTCTTTTACTCTGCAAAACAGTTGGTACAACTTGCATGCCAGTAATATTAAGGTTAGGGATTAGATAATTAGCAATCATCATCAAAAACCTAGCATAATAAATTTTATTTTTATTACCTGATTTAAGTTTTACTAAAAGATTTTGCAGAATTAAAAGCCCAATGTTTAGATGTCTGTCATACAACACACTAAAAGCAATTTGTTGTGTGAGTGTAGTGATAGCATCATAGCCATTGCATTTAGAAGTAAAAGCTTTTGTAATAATGTCAAAGAACAGTGACCACTCTTGCCTTAGATGGGGTCGTGTAATAGACCCAACAGAACTAATTTCAGCAGAATAATGTAACTTTTTAAACATAGAAAAAATTTCTTCATCGGAGGCAAGAGAGTCAAAGTTTTCATATATTGGCAAGTGTGAAGTATTATTAACTATGGTATGATTTATAGTATAAACAGAGTTAGCATACTTGAAACTTAGCACATGAGAGTCAGTGTTCTCATCCTGGACAGTAGTTGTTGACCACATAGCCATGATGACTTCAACGGCTTGGACGGGAGCTTCATAAATGGCGTAGGATAGTGTGGAGTTTTGAAGAAAATCCACGAAGGGGTGGTACTGGGCTTCAAATTCATGCTTGTTAGCCATCCCTACATGGTTAGTCTTAATGATATCGAAATCTCCAAACTTGAAACAGACTGTTTTAGCAGCCATTGGAGAGATCTGTGAACTTTGGAAGAAACTTTGAAAAGGGTTAATTTGAAGAGTTTTTGCAGAGAAAAAATAATTTCAAAGCTTGAAAGAGTGTGATTGCAAAGGTGTTTGAATTTACTATAATCAAAGTGTTAGAGACGTTTGCAATTCACAGGATAGTGAACCGTTTTCGATCATGGGTAGGATAACTACCAGCTTACCCTTGATCGGAGATTGCCCTAATCTCTGATATGTTCACTCATAAGAGAGTAGAAACGATTAGTCTCCGATAGTTTTATTTTTGATGTAGTCAGAGACTAATCAAAAACACTATCGGGCACTAAGGTAGTCTCTGATAGTTCAATTTTTAATTAAGTCAGTGACTAATTAAAAATACTGGCGGGGATTAGTATAGTCTCCGATAGTTCAATTTTTAATTAAGTCGGGGACTAATTAAAAACAACTGTCGGGGACTAGTTAGTCTACGATAGTTCAATTTTTTAATTCAGTCGGGGACTAATTAAAAACACTATTGGGGACTAGGATAGTCTCCGATAGTTAAATTTTTATTTAAGTCGGGGACTAATTAAAAACACTATCAGGGACTAAGTTGTCTCTTACTCTAAAGCTTTTCAGAGTATTTCCAACAATCAAGTTAATGGTTATTGGCTTCAAAAAATCTGTGTAAATTATAAAAAAAAAAATTAAAAAAAACAGCTTCAAATTTTTCCAGAATTAAAATTCTAGCTTTTAAAAATCTGTTTAATTAAAAACAGTTGCAACCAGAATGTAAATTCTAGCTTCTAATAATCTATTTAATTAAAAACAGCTGCAACCAGAATGCAAATTCTAGCTTCTAATAATCTATTTAATTAAAAACAGCTGCAATCTAGAAAATAAATTCTAGCTTCTCACAACTAAACAACTTGTTTTCTCAGATTTTAATCAATTTTTAGAGACATAGTTCAACATTCCTAATTCATAGACTAATCTAGTAAATGTAGATTCATCTAAAGGTTTTGTGAATATGTCTGCAAGTTGTTTATCAGTTGTAACCCAGATATTACCTTCACTTACATGTTCTCTTATGAAGTGATATCTAATATCTATGTGTTTTGTTCTTGAATGTTGCACTGGATTTTCTGTTATTGATATGGCACTTGTATTATCACAATAGATAGGAATTTTGGATGATGACATACCATAGTCTAGGAGTTGATTCTTGATCCATAGGATTTGAGCACAACAACTCCTAGCTGCAATGTTTTCAGCTTCTGCTGTTGAAGTTGAAACTGAATTTTGTTTCTTGCTGAACCAAGAAACAAGTCTGCCTCCAAGAAGTTGGCAGCTTCCACTTGTGCTTTTCCTGTCAAGCTTGCAACCTGCATAGTCATCATCTGAATAACCAATTAGTTTAAAATCAGATTCTTTGGGATACCATAAACCAAGGTTTGGGGTACCTTTTAGATATCTGAGTATTCTTTTTACAGCAATCAAATGTGACTCTCTAGGATCAGCTTGAAATCTAGCACATAAACATGTAGCAAACATTATATCAGGTTTACTTGTAGTTAGATATAAAAGAGAGCCTATCATGCCTCTATAGCTAGTAATATCAATTTTCTTTCCTTTTAAATCCTTATCTAACTTAGTGGAAGTAGGCATGGGTGTTTTTGCAGATGCACAATCAACGAAATCATATTTTCTCAATAAGTCCTTGATGTACTTGGACTGACTGATAAATATTCCATCAGTTGATTATTTTATTTGCAAACCTAAGAAAAATGTTAATTCTCCCATCATACTCATTTCATATCTAGACTGCATGAGTTTTGAAAATTTTTCACAAAGTTTCTCATTTGTAGACCCAAATATAATATCATCTACACAAATTTGCACAAGTATAATGTCAGAGCCTTACTTTCTATAAAATAAAGTTTTATCTATGATACCTCTAACAAATTTATTTTCAAGTAAAAATTGAGATAGAGTATCATACCAGGCTCTTGGTGCTTGTTTTAAGCCATAGAGTGCTTTGTCTAACCTGTACACGTGATTTGGAAACTTGGAATCCACGAAACGTGGTGGTTATTGAACGTAGACTTCCTCTTCCAATTTTCCATTTAGGAAAGCACTCTTGACAACCATCTGGTACACCTTGAAGTTTTTGTAGGCTGCATATGCCAAGAAAATTCTTATCGCTTCAAGTCTTGTTACTGGTGCAAAAGTCTCATCATAATCTATTCCTTCTTCTTGAGAATATCCTTTTGCAACCAGTCTTGCCTTATTCCTTGTAATTGTACCAGCTTCATCCAATTTGTTTCTGAAGACCCATTTGGCACTTATAACTGATCTATTCCTTTGTTTGGGTACGAGTCTCAAGACTTTGTTTCGAGTGAATTGGTTTAATTCATCTTGCATGACTAATATCTAGTCAGGATCTTGAAGTGTTTCCTCAATTTTCTTTGGCTCAATCTTTGAGAGAAAGCTGAGGTATAAACAATCATTTTGAGTTGCACTTCTAGTCTTGACTCCATCCTCTAGACTTCCAATAATCAAATCTGGTGTGTGGTCTCTCAACCATGGAATTGCACGTAGCAGATTTGACCTTGAAGTGGAGGCTTCATTTTCTAGATTGATGTTGTCCAATCTAGCTTTATGATCAAAGACTGCTCCCCCTAAACCATTGACTTCTCCATTATTAACTCCCCCTAACCTGTTTATCTCTACATTCCTTCGTGTCAATATAGTCTCCGATTGTGCATCAGTGACTCTAGTCTCTGGTGAACCATTAGTCTCTGATGGTTCACTGAATTCACTAGTTTCTTGTGTTTCATCTAATACTCTAGTCTCTAATAGAGTATTAGTCCTTGGTACTTCATGCATAACAGTTAACTCCCCCTCAATTATGTAGGGATCATTGCTATCTTGGGGTTTTTCAGTAGTTTCTGATGGATATTCCCATGCATCCAATTCATTCTCAAAACTGAGAGGTTTATGCAATCCTTGTCCAATCATTCCTGGAATTTTTCTGTCATCAAATACAACTTGTATTGATTCCACAGTGACTTTTGTTCTTAGATTATAGACTCTGTATGCCTTGCTTGACAGAGAATAACCTAAGAAGATTGCCTCATCAGACTTGTTGTCAAATTTTCTTCTTGTCTCTGATGAATCTTTCAGTACAAAGCACTTACACCCAAACACTTATAAAAACTTGAGAGTTGGTTTTCTCCCAGTCATTAATTCATAAGGTGTTTTGTTGTATGCTTTGTTAACCAAGGATCTATTCTGTGTAAAGCAAGTAGTGCTTATAGCTTCCTCCCAAAAATATGTGGGAAGCTTAGCTTCTTGTAACATACTCCTTGCTACTTCAATAAGGGTTCTGTTTTTCCTCTCAACAACTCCATTTTGTTGAGGGGTTCTTGGAGCAGAGAATTGGTGAGTTTTTCAGTGCAGAATTCAATAATTTGGGAATTCTTGAATTATGTTCTTCTATCACTCTTTATTACCCTTACTGTTTTTCCTGACTCAGTCTCTATCTTCTTGATATGATTGATTATCAACTGAGCAGCTTCATCTTTTGTGTAGAGGTATTTTACCAAGTATACCTCGTGTGATCATCCACAATAACCAAAGCATATCTACTCCTTAAGATAGACATCACATTAACTTGACCAAATAAATCCATGTGTAACAACTGTAGTGGGTCAGTGATTGATGTTGCTAGTTTGCTTTTGAATGATACATTCTTTTGTTTCCCTTTCTGGCATGAATCACACAATCCATCTTGTGAAAACTCCAATTGTGGAATGCTAGCTACCAGTCCTTTCCTCATAAGCTTGTTGATGATCTTGAAATTCAAGTGGGAAAGCTTCTTGTGCCAAAGCCAACTTTCATCAGTTGAAGCTTTGCTATAGAGACATGTGATTTGATCAGAGGAAGAGATAAGGTTTTGCGACATACAAATTTCCTTTTCTTTTCCTTGTCAGTATCACATTCCCAGATTCCTTGTTACACACCTGACATAGATCTTCTTTAAAGGTGACATAGAATCCCTTATCACATAGTTGACTCACACTTAGTAAGTTGTGCTTTAAGCCGTCAACTAGTGCTACTTCAGTGAAGATGACATTTCCATGTTCAACACTGCCATATCCCCTCGTATGGCCTTTGCTATCATTTCCAAAAGTGACTTTTGGGCCACTTTTCTCTTCATACTGTTTTAGCAGGGACTTATCTCCAGTCATGTGCCTTGAACAGCCACTGTCCAAGTACTATGTTCTCTTCTTTTTGCCCTGCACAGTAAAGAGTAACTAGTTAGAAATTTTTAGGACCTAGACTTTCTTGGGTCCTTTCTCACTAGTTGTAGAATCAAGACTTGACTCAGATTGAGTTGATTGTCTTTTAGCATTTTTGATTTTAATTGGACAATCACTAGTCTTGCTACTATTTTGTGAGAGACTGTCAGGCTTAGAATTTTCAATGTTAATGCAAAGATGATCTAACCTTTTTATAGGTGATTTATCTTTTATTATCTTTGAAGGTGTAGTCTCAATTATAGTAATTTTATTTTTACTCCTACAGTGAACAACTATGTGGTTGGGGTTCCCACATACATGACATGTCTTTCTAGGAGCATCAGACATTCTAGCATAATTTGTATATTTATTAATGCCAATTTTTCCATTCCTATTTTTCTTATTTCTGCTTAACTCCACTGACTTTTCAGCCATTTTATTTGGAAGATTTTCCAATTTTTTACTTAACTGTGTCTTTGTCATGAACCCAATATTTAATCTTTTATTTTTACTCTTATCAACAACATTCACTGTCTTTTGATCAATTTCTGTTTTTGCAGTGATTTGTTGATCTTGAGCGTTGATGAATTTGGGTTCATAAACAGGAGAGACAAAATTAATTCTTTTTATTACATTTGGCTTACTAGTCGAGGAGTTCGAAGTTTCAAATAGATCATCTAAATCTGAACTCTTGTCTAGATTTTCATCATAACCCAGTCCAGATTTTTGACCTATTGTTTGACACTCTACCAAGTCTGATAACTTTTTAGAGGAAGTATTCCACTATTTAATCTTAGCTTGAGCATTTTCAAGTTGCTCTACTAAGTAATATTCCCTCTTTTTCAAAGCATCAATCATATGATGAGTTTTGTCTAAGTCAGACTTGATAGTGTAAAATTGTACCAATCTCTCTTCAAGAAATTTATTTATTTTCAAGAGAAGGTCATCTAAAACTAACATGCAAATCAGACATATCTTTTCGTATGCTTTCAATACTGGATGTATCAAGTAAGTTAAGCATATTAAAATTCTGAGTTGCATCACATCCCTTTGTAGAATCACTTAACTCGTCACTTCGAGCCATCAGGGCAAAGTTGATAACTTTTTCATCAGAGTCGCTGTCAATCCAATCTTTACCCTCAATAATCAAGGTTTTGCTTTTTGATTTAGCTTTCTTGTCAGCAAAATCATTCCCCGTTTTCCTTGATTTTTCATCCTTAGATCTATCACTAGATCTAGGCTTCCTGCACTCATTGGCAAAGTGCCCTAACCCGTCACAATTGTAACATCTTATCTTCTTTAAGTCAAAAGTGACTTTTTGACCTTCACGTTTAGGGTTAGGCTTTGTTGACGATTTTCTTCCTTTCCTGCTGGCCCTAAATTTCTTGAACTGTTTGACCATGAATGCCATGAATTCTTCCATGTCATCATCAGAGTCCAGTTCATCTTCCTGATCAGTCGCGCTAGCATTGGAAGTTTCATCATCAAGCTTCTCTTGAGACTTGCTTGTCTCAACCATCAACGCATCTCCTTTGTCCCTGCCATGCATGCGTTGTCATTGCTCTACTTCGAGTTCATATGTCTTTAAATTCCCGTAGAGCCTGTTCAGTGTGAGGATATCCAAGTCATGAGCCTCTCTTATCGCAGTAGTCTTTGGATCCCAACTTGGTGGGAGAGATCTCATGAAGTTGGTGTTGACATCCTCGTTATCATAGGATTTTTCAAGTATTTTCAAGTCATTGAGCAAAGTGTTGAATCTGTCATAAACTGATGTTATTGATTCACCAGGCTTTGCTTGAAAGAACTCATATTGTTGAGTCAACAATGATCTCTTGTTCTTTCGGACTTGGTCAGTCCCTTTACACAGGACTTTGATGGTGTCCCAGATTTGCTTAGATGTCGTGCAATTTATGATGCTTGTGAACATATTTTTATCAATTCCATTATAGAGTATGTTCATCACCTTAGTATCCTTCAACACTTGCAACTTGTCTTCGTTTGTATAATCATATTCTGGAGCAAGTTCAAAGTGTTCCGCCACAACAGATCCATCGACGGTTTTAGCAGGAATAAATTTCCTGGGTAGATAGGGCCCCTTCTCAATCCTATCAATATAATCTAGATCTGTTGATCTTAAATGCATGTACATCCTTTGCTTCCACATCGGATATTCTTCTCGTTTAAGAATAGGGATTCTAGTACCACCATCACCATTTCCCGCATACGCCATTATGCTAGAGCTGCTTGCTTCATCGTTGGCCATCTCTTGGAATGTGTTAATTGAGTAAATTCAATTAAAGGCTCTGATACCAATTGTTTTCCCAGTGAGATAGCTGAGAACTTGTAGAAGGGGGGGGGGGGGGGGGGGTTGAATACAAGTTCTTTTAAATCTTTTCGATTACATGTTCTTCAAGAAATTAATTATAACTTGCGGAAATAAAGAACAAGAACCCAAATCAATTTATAAATAATTGCTTGTATTGATTTTAACAATTGAATACAAATTCTAACAATCACAACAATGTAATCGTCATCTTCTTTTCTATTCTGTATAGGAAAAGATACAAACTATGAAAAACCTATACAACTTTGAATTACAATTTTCTGTAAACCTAATTACAGCTTCTTTAAAAACTGAATTCTCAGTTTTTCTATTGTAAATCAATACTGATTCAGCTTCCTTAATCGAATTAAACACAATCTTTCCTTTTTGACTAGGAACAGATTTTTGGCTTGTTTCCTTACCAGCTACGTCTTCAATAATATTTTGCTTTATATGAAAGACATTCCTTATTCAATTCGAACTCTGTATCTCTTAGGGAATAAATAACGATTAGTCCCTAACGCTTCATCTTTAGACTTTGGTGACGTCATCAATTATTCTTTGGTCTTTTAGTCCCTGATGACGTCAGATTGTGTAGTCTCCGATGCTTTAAGGCTTAGTCTCTAATGACGTCAGCTTAGTCTCCGATGCTCTTAACCTTAGTCTCCGATGACGTAAGCTTTAGTCTCTGACTCTTTTAGACTTAGTCTCTGATAACGTAAGCCTTAGTCTCCGATAGGCAAAACTAGTCTCTGAAAAATAAAATCCTTAGTCTCTGACAAGTTTTCCTTAGTCTCCGACAAGCCTTTTTGTAAACTCCAACGGATCAAATACACATTTCGACTTGCTGAAGCTTTGATACTCCATTCCAATAGTTACTTACAAATAAAGAATAATTGTATCTCTTTAAAAAGAATGAATGAATTACAAACAAAGAGATAACTACCAGCTACAAAATTTAGTGTTACTAATTAACACTTTCTATACATTTGTACTTTAAGTAATCTAAAGACAATCATCATCAAATGTTCTAAAACCTAACAGAGAGTGTTTCTTGCAGTCAAATGCTCATTTATTTTCTGCACTCTCTTAGTTTCAGCTACAACACTCCTCAGGGTGTCATAGAGATCCTTTATCTCACAAGTCATTTCCTTAATAGTTTTAGCACAATCAGTTTTAGACATGTTAGAGAAAATTTCAAGACTTACTTGTGAGCTACTACGGTTAGTGGATGAGGCCATCAGGGCTAGGTTGACATATTCTTTAGCATCTTCTTCATCTGAGTCAGCCAAGTCCTTTCCCTCTACAATATATGCTTTTCCTTTCTTGTTTGCATTAAGAAGATCAAAGTATTTCTTCTTGTAGTCCACTTCAGCTTCCTTGTTTCTGGATTACCTTCTTTTGTGGCCTTGCGGCACTCATTTGCAAAGTGGCCCATCTCATTGCACTTGTAGCACTTTATTCTATATTTGTCAATAAAGTTTTTAGTACTAGTAGGCTTCCTTGCTGAAAATCTTTTGGAACTCGCAGGCTTTTGGAATTTCAGCTTTGAAAACCTTTTTGCAAGAAAGGCCATGGTTTCATCCAGCTCCTCTAACTCTTCAGGAGTATATTCACCAACCTTAGAGTCAGCTTCGTTGTCCCCTTCCATTTCATCATCTCCCAGTTGCTGCTTCATCAAGACACTAGGTCATGCTTCTTCTTTGTCCTTCTTGGCAGCCATTAGGGTTACAGATTTAAGCTTCCTAGCATCCCTTGACATTTCAGATCTTTGTTGAACCTCAAGTTCATATGTCTTTAGGGTGCCATAAAGCCTATCTAAATCTAGGAGATTCATGTCCTTGGATTCCCTGATGGCTGTCATCTTAGGATCCCATGATATGGGAAGGGCTCTCATGAACTTCCTGTTCACATCTTTATTTGCATATGCCTTCCCATATAATCTCAGGTCATTTACCAACCTGTTAAATCTGTCGAACATTTCAGTGAGTGTTTCACCACTTTTCATTGTGAACCACTCATACTGTTGTGTCAACAGCTACAGTTTATTTTCCATCACTTCCTCCATTCCATCACAAAGGATTTGTATGGTATCCCATATAGATTTAGACATTGTAAGATTCATGATACTATTCAGCATATCATCGTCTAAACCATTATACAAGATCCTTGTGACTTTGAGATCCTTTTTCACTTTATCTTTTTCCTCGAGTGTCATTTCATCAGTCGTCTTTGGGACTAATTTTTCAGAAACAGTGACTCAATTGACAACTTCTTGAGGAATGAGCTTCTTGGGAACATGAGGGCCTTCTTCTAGAATCTATAAATATTCATCATTGATTGCTCTAAGATGAACTGTCATGCGTTGTCTCTAGAAGAAGTATTTTCCCCTTTCCAACATGGGAACTTTACTGTTTCCAGCTTTGTTGGCCATAGATAATGATCGTTTTTAGCAAGTGAAATCTACTAAGAGGCTTTAATGCCAATTGTTAAAACAATATAAGCTCAAGTGTTTGTAGAAGGGGGGGGGGGGGGGGGGAA
>CM025786.1:44541167-44565024 GCA_014636745.2 Centella asiatica | reverse complement strand
AGTCTCTGATGACGTCAGCCTTAGTCTCCGACAGGCTAAGTTTAGTCCCTGATGACGTCATCCGTAGTCTCCGATGAGTTAAAGTGAAGTAATTCCCTGATGCACAGTTTGTTTTTGAAACTATAAAATATTATTTTCTTAAATTATTTTAAGATGTTTTAATTGAGACGTTAAAAGTTAAGGACATCACATGTGCATTTTCTCTCATACTTTAACCAAGATATTAAATTCATCTTGTGATATGTATATTCTTATAGAATTTTCCACTCACGAGTAAATTAAATTTAATTGAGTGCAAAGGACCGAGGCAAGTATATTCACAATCTTATGTTTAATTGCAAGTTGATGCAAGTATATACATTCAATCTGATGTTTATTTCAGTTTAACGCATTATCATTTGATTCGATATGCGTGCAAGGCTTGAATTATGTTTTAAATTGTTTTTTTTTTATGAATGAGCATGCTATGCTTTAAATTCCGCTAGCATGATATGAATGATGATGCATGGATATAAATGAGCTTTGAATTGCAGCTATGTTATAATCTTATATCTGTGCAAATGAATGAGAATGATGTCCCTTAAATGGGTTATGCCACATGGTTGGCAAGAGGAAAGAAAAGGTGTTGATGTGTTCTTCACCTGACCTAGAAGAATGATAAGTGACTAAGTAGTCCACACAAGAGGGATCACGCAGTCCAGTTTGGCCAACTGTGTACTGTATGGTTAGCAGATCCACGGGTTTAGCCCCCGATGGATATTTTGAGAAAGTTATGCTCAGGTGTATACCTGTCTTTCTTCAAGGAGGATCACATGTTGTGTATCATCAGTGAATCCTCAATGATCTTTGAAGGTTTCCGAGGCCTTGTCATTGTTTCACCAAGCCTCATAAACAGACTTGAACTTCCTTCGATGATCCAGATACATTCTTTTAAATTGCTTATATACTTCTTCGATGTGTATATACTTGCTGGGCGTAAATCGCTCACCCATGTTGAATTTTAATGTCTTGCAGGACAGAACGCTAAGGCTAAACCCTTTGATAAGGGGAAAGCAAAGATGATAAACTACTAAGTTATTTATTCTTTTGATAAGACTGAGGAAGGAAGGAAGGAAGATATGAAGGAAGGGAGGAAGATATTAGAAGTAGTGTTGATTTTGGTTTGTAATTAAAGATGATGTAATAGCTTCCGCGGTAATTGTATTATTCTTGGGTTGTAATAACTCTCTAATACTGCCTTTATCCAGTATTTATGCTATGAATGGATGTATGGTTATCTTTTCCTTCTTTTGACGAAGCCCTGATCTATTAAGGGATTTTGGGGTCGTCACAGATACCATCAGTGGATAAATTGACTATCAAGGAACAACTTGACCATCAGGGGATATGTTAGAACAAAATAGGCTTAAGTGTTTGTAGAAGGGGGGAAAGGGGGGGGGGCATGGGGGGATAAATACAAACACTACAAACTTTTCGTTCTTTCTAAATCTTTTCGCACAAGCTGGAATATCAAAAAAATCTTTAAGAAATAAAGATAAGTACACGCATATTCAAGTTAAAATAGTTATATTAAAACTTGGGGTTTTTCTGGAAATCTGGTTAATCACAAATGTGATTATTCAGCTACAAATTGTGTAATGAATTACAGCTACAAATTCACACTCACTAGCTTCCCTATTTCTTTGAATATTTCTCTCAAGATATATTACAAAGCTTCGCTTTAGTGTTTTGTGTGCTTCAATTGTTTTTTGATCCGTTGGATTGATTATTTCTTTTATATGATAACTCTTTTGCCTGTTTATCAGATCAGTGGACGAACCCACGTGCTAAGACGTGCTACTCTTTTCAACTTAGCCGCATATGTGTCACATCGATGTCCTTTAGGAACTATGTGTCAGACTGCTGCTACTTTTGTTGCTTTCTTTTTCATCCCCTGATCTACGTGCATTTAATGATCGAGAGTTGTCATTAGACCATCAAACTTCAAGAAATATCTTTCCAAATTATATCTCTTGCTTCTTCAACAAGCTTCATTGATTTGCGTGTTGGACTTGATGACTAGTGTATGCAGTCATAACTATCTACTGATGACAAACTCTGATATGAACTTGATCAATGCTTCTGGATCCCCTGATGACAAGTCCTGTTTAAGAACTCAATTAGTGCTTCAAACTTCACTTGATCTATCCAAGTGTTTCTTGATCCCTTGACGTTTAGACTTAAGGCATGCTCTGATGGCTTCCACTGATGCAATGTTGAGCAATCCCCCTGACGGGTTAGGTTGACATGGTCATACCCTGATGATTTCCCCTGACAAGTTAGCATGTCATTATCGTGCCCTGACGTGTTCCCTCTGATGAGTTTGACTTGTCATTGCCATATCCTGATGCGTTCCCCTGATGGGTTGTCCTTCCTACGTCATCCCCTGATGGGTTCCCCTGATGAATTCCGCTGGTGGTCTTTAATCCCTGAAGCTTTGTTGATCATATCTGGAATGTCTGATGTGTGGAATAACTTAAGTGACTTTGAGTAACAACAGACATTCCTCTTCACTATTAAGTCCTTTATAAGTTTTCACTGTTGACTTGTATAGTGCAGAGCGATTCATCCCCTGATGACCAAATTGAGCATCAGTGGATGCAAAACATGTGCAGATACTTAGGTTTATTGAATACCTAAAGTATTTTTAGATGCACTCTTATTCTCTTAAACATCATTGTCATTATTTATATCTATCAATCTCCCCTTATTTATGATTATCAATTCTATAACCATAAATTTATATGAAGTACTAATGATGATGTCAAAACCAAAAACTATTTGTATCTATCTAATCTATTGTATTTGTATGAACAAAAAGAATAATTGTACAAATATTTCCTACAACTAATACAAAAGAATATTCACTTTTAGACATCAGGATCCCCTTTTCTTTTGAGCTGAAACAAAGGGCAATGGATGATTTGATTCACTAGGCTGTGAATCACTTCCAAGGCCTTGTCTCCTTTGATCTGGGTTTTGATCTGGAATCCTGATTCTGTTGTCTTCTCTTCCTGCTAACAGTTGTTCCAGCTCCCTCTAAAGAAGTCTTATGAAGTTGACAATGTTGACATTGCTGCTTGATTCCAAAGCTTCAAGGACTGATTTAATTTATGACACATTAGTAGCAGCAAGTTGTGACTAGTGAAAGATGATAATCTCCCCCTTTGCATTTTTGAATTCTGCACTCATGGGGTTTGTGATCAACTTAGGATATTCTTTGAATCTTTTTACTGGCGGCACATTCCTTACTGCTGCTGTATTCCCATCATCAGCTCTGGTTTCTTCAATCTCCTTCAACACTCTCTGTATCAACAGGATTCTGAACTTAATGACATGTTCATTTTTATGATAAGCAATTTGGCTTAAAACATACATCGCTTCCTCCAGGTCAAGCCCATCAACTCCTTGAATTCTTATACTTTTCTCATGCCCATCAGTGGATCTATAGAATAGCTTTAAAGGTCTATCCAAGGTTGTGGGTAGGCTTCTCTCATCGTTGATGGCTTTCCTCAGCCTCTCAATCATTCCCTTAAGTCTCTGTTTAGCCCTGATGTTTTTGAAATTAGATTCAGGATCAATCCCAACTGTTCAGCATCCATTCTCCTAAACTAGTCTATAGTGACTCTGAACTGCGACCCACTTTTCTTTATACCGTGATTAGCTTTTCCCTTTTGTTGTTGACCTTGACATTTATGCTTTTTATTGAGAACACAAATGTCAGATTCTTGTGCCTTTCGTCTCTCAGGGATTCAGCTAGTGTGGGTGGTCCGTATGCTATAGTTATAGGAGAAGGTGCTTGATCCTTGGCTTCAGATGGCTCTGGTTTGGTGACATCAGGGGATTTAGGTTTTTCTTTGACTTGATCCCCTGATGCACCCTTGGGAGATTGAGATTTCTTTGGTTGAGGTTTCCTGGAGGATCTTGGCCTGTCACTCTTTCTCTTCTTTTCTTCTTCTTCTTTTTCCTGTACCATTTCCTTCTCCTCCTCGTCTTGAAGTTGCTGTGCATATAGTGCATCAGCTTCCACAAGGTTCTTGTCTTAAGGAAAGACAAGCTCCACTTTCCCATCAATTACAGCTTCAACGGGTGTTGGAAAGTGAGCTGTCTTCATGGCATCTCCAAGTAGCTTAGGCCCTGATTGAGTATTTGATTTCTTCTTTGGTTCCTCAATCAGGATGCCTTTGCCCTTATCCTTGGGTTTTGGAGTAATAGTAGTCACATCCCCTGATGGTTGAGCAGTTGAGGGCTTCTCTACAACATCCCTTGACGATGGCCCTGAAGATTTCTCCCCCTTTTTGACAGCATCATCAGTGGAAGTTGAGAGTTGGGATGTGACTTGAAGAATCTTGTGAAGAGTGTCAGCTATTGATAGTTGCAGAGTCTCCATACTGGCCAGTTTGGTGGAGAATTCAGCAAGCTTTTTGTCAACATTGTCAGCTTGTTTCTTCATACTTAGCAGGGTCTGGCTGGTAATAAGAGAGTCAACAACTTACTGTACATTGTTTATTTTATTTGTAAAGTGTGTATAGAGCTGTTTATTTTCTACATCCACAGATTGCCCAATCATAATTTGAGATTTGAGCATTTTTGTCAAAATCGGATCTGTGATTCTTGAAAGCTCTTGTTTTAATAACTGTACAGTTTCTGCCATTTGATTTTGCTGAAAGTATAAATCAACTCCAATGAACTGGGAAAAATCATCTGTTGGAGTGTCATCTTCATCACTTTCAGAGGAACTAGAATCATGTTCAATATGTACAATTTCAGTACCAAGATTTTCTCTTTTTTATTTATTTATAAGGATCTCATCCTTATCTCCCTCCATCTCTCCTTTTTCTGTGGCTTCTAAGGCATCTCTCGAAGATTCTCCTTTTTCTTAGCCTTCTAAGGCAGTACTCTCATCCTCTCCTTATGCCAAAGTCCTCTCAGGGGATTGACTTGCCTCTTTTCACTATGTATTCTCACATCCTCACTTAAAATTGTCCTAAAAGGGCTCCTATGGGCTGTGAGATCAACTACTGTGTCTAGTTCAGGAAAATTATGTATAGTTACTGGTTCCACAGTAGTGATAGGTTGAAGGAATGAATGTAGCTTGTGTATGTACAATTGGAGAGGTATATGTTTCTATAGAAGATGTATATATAGATGGGGGAACATAAAGACTTATTGCAGTAGTATATACAGATGAATTTATGTCTCCTGGCTGATCATCAGTGATTGTATCAATTAAAAATGAGTCAACCAAATGAGTGTGTTAACTCTCAATCACTGTGTCAAGGAGTGTTGGCTCCTCCATGAATTGCGAAATTGGAGAATCTGATCTTATGACACTTAATGTTTGTGTCATAATATCTGAAGAAATTTGAGGAATAGAAAAAGAAGGAAGAGGTGTAGAAGGTGTTGGGTTTCGTAGGATAAAACACAATGGAAAAATACAATTTTAAAAAAAACAAAATGAAACCCAAACCCGTGCGAAACAATTTAATACAAATAGTTTAAGATTTACCAATTAAAAGTGCGAATCTGAAGCTTTAGTGAAGGTGTTGATTGTCTCCAAATCTTTAACGCATTCCAACTGGACAATGTCTCCACGGTATCCACACGAACACCCATGAACCGTCTTACGATCCGAACAAGGAGAGTTACAGTACTAGCTGTATGATTTGTATCTCTATTTTTCCTCTATCTCTCTTAACTCTAGTCTTTCTCTTATGAGCGGATAGGGTTCTTAGAATACGTGAAGCATTAGTTAGAGAGAATAGCTGATATATCATATATATAGCCTTTTATAGAGTAATTCCAAAACCTAATCTAATTAGGAGAATTAAAATCCAAATTTTATATTTATTAGCTATATATTTAATCAAGTCTCACTTAATTAATATATATATGTACAAATAAATATATATTCGTATTTCCTTCCAAAGAACTCTACTTCATACAGATTACAGATTACATACATACATATATATATATATATATATATATAGATATATATATATATATATATATATATATATATATATATAAAATTTAAAGCCATGATTTAATTAAATCAATCTTATTGATATATTAAAATCATTGACATTTAAATTATATCTCCTTGACAAAAGTTCTTTGTGTGTGACCCTGTAGGTTATTATTACGTTGGCAATAATTTTAAATCATATTATAAAATTATAAATAGTGAGTGACATCTAGTAATACATCACTGTTACCCAAGTAATAATAAAGTCATAGATTCGACGTTACCTTTCGTGACAAATGTTTCAATGTAACTTAATCCTTTTAACCATGATATCTAAGATTAAATTCAAGGCATGGATGTGTCATCCTCTTCATAATTTAATCTCAGTTTTCTTGATCAATGAGTAACCTATATAAAACAAATCTCTATTTGAGCATGGCCATGCATTTCATAGTCTCACTCAATCAAGAGGCCTATAAATATCACCCCTAATTTATAGGAGGGTTAAATTCCATCTACATCATTCCCATTTTTCACATAACTCATTATGCATCCAACAATCACCTTTATCATCCACCTGGTTAAAGGTGACTTTTGATAATGTCAAAACGCATAATTCCTTATGTAGAAATGCCATGACTTCAGGTCTAAGGACCATTACATCATTGTCACTATGAGAATTACTTATGACACATAACATAACGCTCCATGTAGAATTCTCATGGTGGGTCTGTCCAGTACAATGTTCTCTAACATGTACCTATGTATCAACTTAATATATCTCGTATATATTTATGACCAATGAGATATGACCATCAGTTAATCCACATACTAGTCTCAATGTATTATTGTTGTCATACTGACAATGATACTCGACTAGGGACATTTAAGAATAATGATACATTACATACTTATATGATCTCATATTCAAGTCACATACTTGAATCCATATAATTAGTATCATTCTTCTAAGGACATTTATTATGTTAACATTTATATAACGCAGTAAATAAAACATAATAAAAGAAATTATCATTTAACCAAACCATAACATAAATATAGTGTCACAATCATTACATAATTGGTCACTAGGGCATACACTCTAATAAAAGGGAGTGTTGGTTGGATCACTGAATGAGGAGGTGATCCATCAAGAGAAGTTGTGTGTGCATTCACTGTGTCAGATGTCTGCAAATGGCTCTCAGAGACCCTGATGTTAGTTTCATCAGGGGCGATGGTCAATGTATGTGCCTCACTTAACTGTGTCCCTAGTTGGAGACTATTTTCAATAACTAATTCTTTTTGAGAGGAATTAGTTAGAAATGTGTTTAATTCCCTATCAAAAGTAGTATCCTTTTGAGAGGATACTGCTTGGTCTGGCTGTTGGGTTACACTCGTTGCCACCTTCTTCTTCTTCAATCTCTTATAGGCAATCACTCTCTCTCCTTGTTCCCCCCTCAATTGTTGCGGTTACTTCAGAGGTTTTTCTTTTGGTACCCGTAGTCTTTTGGGAGACTAAGGGTTGGGCTATTGAGAGTGGTTGTGTTGAAATTGGTTGTACTACTTGGGTAGGCAGAGAAGTGGTTGTGATCTCTGCCATAGTAGTTGAAGGAGAAGAATTGATAGGTTGACAAGTAGAAGGGATAGTTCGTGACACCTGATCCATATGCAATGGAAGTGCAAATGGCTCTATAGTATACGATTTCTTCATTATTTCTACAAACAACTTCTTAGTTTGTTTGTATGTCTGTACAGAAACGTCATTCTTAAAAGAAATGTTAGTAATTTGGTCCTTAATGATCATATTTAAAAATCTAGCATAATAAATTTCTGATTTCCTAGAATTAAAACTACCCATTTTATTTACAAGATCATCAAAAATTAATTTTCCTATATTTATATTTATATTTCTAATCATGGCATAAGCAATTTTTAAAGTTAATGAGGTTATTACCTCAAAGTTGGAAGACTTACCTGAGAACACCTTTGTGATGGTGTCAAAGAGATAAGAAATCTCTCGCTTCACATTGACCCTCTTGAGGTCCTTAAACTTTAACACTGAACTGGGAGCAGTGTTGTAGCTCAGTTCCCTCAAGAAATCAAGATCTTAGGTAGGTAGTCCTAGAGCAGAATTAATCCTTAAAAGGGTTATCTTGCCTTTTTTGGAAGAAATTTTAAACGAGATTCCCTTTACAGTTTTAGGCTTCATTGTGGAGTACATGAACTTTGCACTTGTCCACAGCTGAGATATGGCTTCACTAGACATTTCTTCATTGGTAAATATTGCTCGACTATACTCAAAGTTGAGTAAATAGTTCATCATCGTCTTGAAGCAATCATTTACCTCATCAATGTTAGAGAAACCCACATAATTTGTGGGTGGAACCACTAGATTCCTTGGAAGTTGTTGGACGTTACTGGGTGCCATTGATACTATTGGTGATTTGAAGTTCTAGGGTTTCTGTGAATATGAGAGAGAGAGAAAACTAGAAAAGCTCGAGAAAATATCAAAGTCAGATTAAATGTTTTCAGGTGTTTTGGAAAAAGAGAGAGAGTATAAATACCCGCCTTTTGACGTTTCAAAACCATTCTTGAAAACATGCTACTGGCGTGTCGTATCAATTCTGTGGTGACATCTCACCAGGGATAAAAGAATTCCCTGATGAATTATTATCACAGATTCGACACAATCCCCTGACGCAGTCAAAAGCCTTTTACCTGACCCTGATGCTCATTGTATATGCATACCTTGACCCTGATGCAAAGATCGAATACCCTGACCCTGATGCGTGAGTCGGATACCCTAACCCTGATGCGCGAGTCGAATACCCTGACCCTGATGCGCGAGTCGAATACCCTGACCCTGATGCATCAGACAAAAACAAACAAACACAAGAAAAACAAACAAATATATGTACATATTTACATTTTTAACATACATAGTCATATATGATTCAATTTTATCAGGAATTCATGACATAAGTTAGGAGTTCTAGAACTTGGATCCTTAATAGTTTAAGTTGTTCCAACAATTTTTTTGACAAGTCTTTAGCAAGAATATTGAATTTCATTTTGCATAATTTACCATACCCAGCTCTCTCAGAAGATTGGAAAAGGTGGCTTCATCAAGAGCCTTGGTGAATATGTCTGCCCGCTGCTTGTTTGTTGGTACAAATTGTAGTTCAATGGTTCCATTCATGACATGTTCCTGATAAAGTGATATCTGATTTCTATATGTTCGGTTCTAGAATGTTGCACAGGATTTTCAACAATGGCAATGGCACTAGTGTTATCACACCTTATTGGAATTTTATTGAAATTTAGTCCATAGTCCATTAATTGATTTTTCATCCATAGGATTTGTGCTTAGCAACTTCCAGCTGCAATATATTCAGCTTCAGCAGTTAATGTTGAAATTGAGTGCTGCTTTTTGCTTAACCAAGATACAAGCCTTCCTCCTAGAAACTGACAGCTAACTGTTGTACTTTTTCTATCAATTATGCATCCTCCAAAGTCAGCATCAGAATATCCCAATAATTCAAATCTAGACTCCTTTGGATACCAAAGTCCCAACTCTGTAGTGCCCTTGATATATCTCAAGATTCTTTTCACTACAAGGAGATGAGACTCCCTTGGGTCAGCTTGATATCTTGCACAAAGACATGTTGCAAACATTATGTCAGACCTACTTGCTGTTAGATACAGCAATGATCCAATCATTCCCCTGTAATTCTTTAGATCAACTTTCTTTCCATTCTTATCAGGGTCAATCTTGGTTGCAGTGGCCATTGGTGTCTTTGCTACCTTTGAGTCCTCCATGTCAAATTTCTTGAGAAGTTCTTTGGCATACTTTCTCTGATGGATGTAAATTCCATCAGAAACTTGTTTGATTTGCAGTCCCAAGAAATAAGATAATTCATCCATCAAACTCATTTCATACTTGCTTTATATGAGCTTGGAGAACTTTTCATACAGTCTAGTATCAGTGGATCCAAAGATAATATCATCAACATATATCTGAACCAAGATCAGATGACCTAGGTGTTGTCTAAAGAACAATGTCTTGTTAATGATACCTCTTGTGAACTTGTTTTCCACCAGAAACTTAGACAATGTGTCGTACCAAGCTCTGAGAGCTTGCTTCAATCCATAAAGTGCCTTTTCTAATTTGAATACATGATTTGGGAATTTTGAACTTTCAAACCCTGAAGGTTGTTGGACATACACCTCCTGTTCAAATTTTCCATTGAGAAAGACACTTTTCACATTCATTTGATAAACTTTGAAGTTTGAATGTGCTGCGTAGGCTAAGAAGATTCTTATAGCCTAAAGTCTGGCTACTGGTGCAAAATTTCATCAAAGTCAATCCCTTCCTCTTGAAGATAACCCTTTGCAACCAGTCTTGCTTTGTTTCTGAGAACAATGTGAGCTTCATCCATCTTTTTTTTGAATACCCATTTGGTACCTATTATAATTCTATCTTTAGGTTTAGGTACCAACTTCCATACTTGATTTCTTTCAAACTAATTCAGCTCTTCTTGCATAGCCATTACCCAATCTGCATCTTGAATGATTTCTTCAAACTTCTTTGGCTCTTCTTGTGAAAGAAAACAAGCATATAGGCATTCAGTAGATGTTGCTTTTCTGGTCTGCACTTTCTTGTTTGGATCACCAATAATCAAATCTATTGTGTGACTTCTAGACCATTTAGGATTAGAGATGTATCTTGATAAGCTTGCTTGATTATCATTTCCTCCCCCTAAGTCTGTGCTCCCAGCTTCCGAGAAAACTCCCCTTGAGTTTATGCTTAAATTAGTGTTACAGTTATCTCTTGATGGTGCATTCCCTGATGGATGATCCCCTGATGGAGTATTCTCTAACTTGTTGTCCAGGAAATTAACTCTATTTGTTGAAGGGGCTTCTATTATGTTTGGATTGACATCAGGGATGGTTAAATTCTCCATTTTTCTGCACTCATCAGCTTCATTCTCTTGACAATCAGAATCATCTTCATTTTCAAATATGAGTTCTTCATGAAAACTAGGGTCTTCAAATCCAGAAATCTCTTGATCATCAAAAGCTACATTTATAGACTCCATCAGTACCTAGAGTCTCTTGTTATAAACCTTGAAGGCCTTAGATCACAGGGAGTAACCTAGGAAAATTGTTTCATCAGCCTTTGGATCAAATTTTCCTAAGTTCTCACCAAAGTTTCTTAATACAAAGCTTTTGCATCCAAAAACATGTAGGAACTAGTTGCTTGGTTTCCTGCCTGTCATTAGTTCATATGGCATCTTGTTGTGAGCCTTGTTGATCAAAGACCTATTTTGAGTGAATCAATCAGTGGAAATTGCCTCAGCCCAAAAATAAGTAGGAATTCTTGCCTCTGCTAGCATTGATCTAGCAGCTTCTATCAGGGTTCTATTTTTCCTTTCCACTACACCATTCTATTGAGGAGTTCTTGGAGCAGATAATGTGTGATTGATGTCTTTCTCCATACAAAATCCATCAACAACTGTATTCTTAAATTCAGTTCCATTATCTGTCTTCAACATTCTAACCACTGACCATGACTCAATTTCCACTTTCTTTATATGGTCAATGATTTGTTGAGATACTTCTGTGTTAGCATTTTGAAACTTAACCCAAGTGTATCTGGTATAGTCATCCACAATAACTATTACAAATCTTTTCTTTGACACTGGCATTATGTTGATAGGGCCAAAAAGATCCATATGAAGCAATTGAATTGGATCCTTGATCATTGTGGTTTCCTTGCTGACAAAGGATGATTTCTTTTGCTTCCTTTGTAGACAAGCTGAACACAATCCTTCTTGAATAAATTCCATTTGAGGTAGTCCAGTTACCAACTCTCTCTTCACCAAATCATTGATAGCTTTGAAGTTCAGGTAAGAGAGCTTCTTATGCCACAGTCTGCTTTCATCAGGTGTTGCCTTGCTGTAAAAGCATGATTCTCCACTTACTGAGTCAAAATCAGCAATATAGAGATCTCCTTTTCTTGTTCCTGAAAAAACTAGCTAGCCATCATCTTCATTTGAGATCAAGCACTGATCCCCTTTGAAAGAAATGATGTATCCTTTGTCACATAGTTGACTTATACTTAAACAAGTTGGGCTTAAGCCCATCAAGTAGTGCTACATTTTCAAATGAGACATTTCCATTTGCTGCTTTGTCATAACCAAGAGTTAGTCCTTTACTGTTGTCACCAAAAGATATCACTGGACCAATCTTTTCTTGGAACTCTGTAAGCAGGGTTTTGTTTCATGTCATGTGTCTTGAGTAGCCGCTATTTAGAAACCAGATTTGACTACTTTTGACTTTTCCCTTCACACAAAGAACATTTAATTTGTTTTTGGTACCCAAGTGGCTTTGGGTCCTCTAGGTTTAGTCACAGTTTATGGTAAAACAGGTCTTTCTTTATTTGTGATTGTTGGTTTTGGCAAATTAAAGACTTTCTCCTTTTTAGGAGCTGCACTATACACGTCTGATTTAACAACTATTTTCTTATCTTTACTCTTAGGGGAGCATGCTTGAGCAGTTGGTAAATCATTAGTATATAATATTGTGCCAGAAAGAATTTATGGATTTCCTTTACACTGAAAAGATAAATGATTATTGCTACCACAATTCCAGCACACTTTTCTAGGGGCTTCATGAATAGAGGTGTAATTACTAGCCTTGTTAACACCTAACTTACCATTTCTATTCTTTTTATTTTCCCCTGACAGACCTTTATCCCTTGATGGGCTATGATGGCCTGATGCACTCTTATCCCCTGATGACTGTGTATCCACTGATGCATAGTCTAGTTCTTTCTTGACTGGGGGTTTGAGTGGTTTGGCAAGAACAAGTTTCTTGCCTCTCCCACTACATGTGGAAGCTTCACTCATTGGGAAAATATTCCCTTTTTCTAACTTTGTTACAGCCTTTACAAATTTGATAGGTTATATTGGTCTTTTTCCAAAGCTAGCTGCATTGTTTGTCCCATAAGATGGTTTGTAGCAGGGGGGGGGGGTGTTGAATACAAACCACAAAATTCTTTCGAATTTTGTTAGTTTAGTGAATATACTGTATAACAAGTTGCAGAAATGAAAGAATATAATATATCACAAGTGTTTCTGAACTTTTATAAAAGAATGAAATATTACAAAAGCTCACTGGTTTGAATAACCAGCTTCTAACAATTTTGTTGAAAACAATAGCTGCTCACTAGAATATGATTTCTAACTTCTCTTTCTGTAAACCTAATTACAGCTGCTAACTCTCTAAATATGTATGAAAGTGTGGTTCTGAGAGATATGTGATCTGAGATAAGATGTATTCTTGTTGTTAAACTTAGAGTTCTCAGATGACTTACCTCAGTTGCTCTATGTTTATTTATAGACACAGCTTCCATATTGTTAGGTTTTAGAACATTTGATGATGATTGTCTTTAGATTACTTAGAGTACAAATGTATAGAAAGTGTTAATTAGTAACACTGAAGTTTTGTAGCCAGTAGTTATCTCTTTGTTTGTAATTCATTTATTCTTTGTAAAGAGATACTATTATTTTTATTTGTAATTAACTGCTGGAATGGAGTATCGAAGCTTCAAGAAGTCAAGTTGTGTATTTGATCTGTTAGAGTTTGCAAAAAGGCTTATCGGAGACTAGAAGAACTGGTCAGAGACTAAAATGTTTTAATTGTCAGAGACTAGTTTTTCTATCGGAGACTAAAAGCTTACGTTATCAGAGATTAAAGAGAAAGGAATCAGAGACTAAGCTGACGTCATCGGAGACTAAGCCTTAACGTATCAGAGACTAAATAACACTATCGGAGACTGCACAAGCTGACGTCATCAGGGACTAAAAGTTATCAGGGACTAAACGTACCAGGGACTAAAAGAGTCATCAGGGACTAAATGTACCAGAGACTAAAAGATACGTCAGGGACTAAAGCTGTCGGAGACTAAAAGAAGCATCAGAGACTAATTGTGAATTAATCTCTGAAAGATACAGAGTTCGAATTGAAAAAGGAATGTCTTCCAGGTAAAGTAAAATATTATTGAAGACGTAGCTAGTAAGGAAACTCACCAGATATCTTTACCTAATTAAAAAGGAAAGATTGTATTTGATTCGAATAAGGAAGCTGAATTTTATTCAGAATAGGAACTGAGTTAATTGTAATTGAGTTATAATAGAAGCTGTAATTAGTTTTACAGAGTGTTGAAAAAGAAGCTGTATAGGTTTTTCATAGTTTTGTATCTCTTCCTATACAGAATAGAAAAGAAGCTGTCGATTACATTATTGTGATTGTTAGGATTTGTATTCAATTGTAAATCAAAAAAGCAATTGTTTATAAATAGATTTGTGTTCTTGTTCTTTTATTCCGCAAGAAAAATTTAGTTTCGTAAAGAACAAGTAATCGAAGAATTTTCAAAGAACTTGTATTCAACCCCCCTTCTACAAGTTCTTGTCATCTCACTGGGAAAACAATTGGTATCAGAGCCTGTAATTGAATTTATTCAATTAAAAACGTTCCAAGAGATGGCCAACGATGAAGCAAGCAGCTCTAACATCATGGCGTATGCAGGAAGTAAAGATGGTGGTACCAGAATCCCTATTCTTAAAAGAGAAGAATATCCAATGTGGAAACAAAAGATGTATATGCACTTAAGAGCAACAGATCCAGATTACATAAATAGGATTGAGAAGGGTCCTTATCTACCTAGGAAATTCATTCCTGCAAAAACTGTCGAAGGATCTGTTGTTCCAGAACACTTTGAACTTGCTCCAGAAAGTGATTACACAAACGAAGACAAGTTACAAGTGTTAAAGGATGCTAAAGTGATGAACATACTTTATAATGAAATTGATAAAAATATGTTCACAAGCATCATAAACTGCACAACATCTAAACAAATCTGGGACACCATCAAAGTTTTGTGTGAAGGGACTGACCAAGTCCGAAAGAACAAGAGATCATTGTTGACACAACAATATGAATTCTTTCAAGCAAAGCCTGGTGAACCTATAACATTAGTATATGACAGGTTCAACACTTTGCTCAACGACTTGAAAATACTTGGGAAGTCTTATGATAATGAGGATATAAACACCAAGTTCATGAGATCTCTTCCACCAAGTTGGGATCCAAAGACAACAGCAATAAGAGAGGCTCATAACTTGGATCTTCTCACACTGGACAGGCTCTACGGAAATTTAAAGACCTACGAACTTGAAGTAGAGCAACGACAACGCATGCATGGAAAGGATAAAAGAGCTGCGTTGATGGTTGAGACAAGCAAGTCTCAAGAGAAGCTTGATGAGGAATCTTCTGATGCTAGTTCGACTGATAATGAAGATGAACTGGATACTGATGATGACATGGAGGAATTCATGGCATTCATGGTCAAACAGTTTAAGAAATTTAGGGCTAGCAGAAAAGGAAGAAAATCATCGAGAAAACCTAACCCTAAACGAGAAGGTCAAAAAGTCACCTTCGACTTAAAGAAAATAAGATGCTACAATTGTGATGGGTTAGGGCACTTTGCCAATGAGTGCAAGAAGCTTAGAACTAATGATAGATCTAAGGATGAAAAATCAAGGAAGGACTTTGCTGACAAGAAAGCTAAATCCAAGAGCAAAGCCTTGATTACTGAGGGAAAAGATTGGATAGACAGTGATTCTGATGAAGAAGTTGTCAACTTTGCCCTAATGGCTCGTAGTGATGAGTCAAGTGATTCTACCAAGGTCAAAAGGAAGAAATCATGGTACTTGGACAATGGATGTTCAAGGCACATGACCGGAGATAAGACCCTGCTAAAACAGTATGAAGAGAAAATTGGACCAAAAGTCACTTTTGGAGATGACAGCAAAGGCCATACAAGGGGATATGGCAATGTTGAACATGGAGATGTCATCTTCACAGAAGTAGCACTGGTTGACGGCTTAAAGCACAATTTGTTAAGTGTAAGTCAACTATGTGATAAAGGATTCCATGTCACCTTTAAAGAAGACCTATGCCAGGTGTGTGACAAGGAATCTGGGAATGTGATATTGACTGGAAAAAGAAAAGGAAATTTGTATATTGCAAATCTTATTTCTTTTACTGATCAAATCACATGTCTGTATAGCAAAGCTTCAACTGATGAAAGTTGGCTTTGGCATAAGAAGCTTTCCCACTTGAATTTCAAGAACATCAACAAGCTTGTGAGGAAAGGATTAGCAGCTGGCATTCCACAATTGGAATTTATACAAGATGGATTATGTGATGCATGCCAGAAAGGGAAACAAAAAAGTGTATCATTCAAGAGCAAACCAGCAACATCAATCACTGACCCACTACAATTGTTACACATGGACTTGTTTGGTCAAGTGAATGTGATGTCTATTTTAAGAAATAGATATGCCTTGGTAATTGCGGATGATCACACGAGGTATACTTGGGTAAAATACCTCTTTACAAAAGTTAATAATTGATCATATCAAGAAGATAGAAACTGAGTCAGGAAAAACAGTAAGGGTTATAAGGAGCGATAGAGGAACAGAATTCAAGAATTCCCAAGTACTTGAATTCTGCACTGAAAAAGGAATAACTCATCAATTCTCAGCTCCAAGAACACCTCAACAAAATGGAGTTGTTGAGAGGAAAAATAGAACCCTTATTGAAGCAGCAAGGACTATGTTACAAGAGGCTAAGCTTCCCACATATTTTTGGGAGGAAGCTATAAGCACTGCTTGCTTTACACAGAATAGATCCTTGGTTAACAAAGCATACAACAAAACAACTTACGAGTTAATGACTGGGAGAAAACCTTCTCTCAAGTTCTTACATGTGTTTGGTTGTAAATGCTTTGTACTGAGAGATTCATCAGAGTCAAGAGGAAAGTTTGACAACAAATCTGATGAAGCAATCTTCTTAGGTTATTCTCTGTCAAGCAAAGCATACAGAGTATATAATCTAAGAACAAAGGTCATTGTGGAATCAATTCAAGTCATGTTTGATGATAAAAAGATTCCAGGAATGATTGGACAAGGATTACATGAACCTCTCAGTTTTGAGAATGAATTGGATGCATGGGAATATCCAACAGAGACTACTGAACAACCCTAAGATAGCAATGATCCCTACATAATTGAGGGGGAGCTAACAGTTGTGCATGAAGTGCCTAGAACTAATACTCTATCAGAAAATAGAATGTTAGATGAAACTCAAGAGACTGGTAACATTAGTATCCCATCGGAGACTAATGGTCTACCAGAGACTAGAGTCACTGATGCACAATCAAAAACTATATTGACACAAGAATCAGTAGAAATAAATAGCTCAGGGGGAGCTAATAATGAAGGAGTCAATGGTTCAGGGGGAGCAGTCTCCGATCATGAAGCTAGAATGGATAACACCAATCTAGAAAATGTAGCCTCAACTTCAAGATCAAATCTACCACGTGCAATTCCATGGTTGAGAGACCACACGCCAGATTTGATAATTGGTAGTTTAGAGGATGGAGTCAAGACTAGAAGTGCAACACAAAATGAATGTTTATATCTCAATTTTCTCTCAAAGATTGAGCCAAAAAAAATTGAGGAAGCACTTCAAGATCCTGACTGGATAATTGCCATGCAAGAAGAATTGAACCAATTCACTCGAAACAAAGTCTGGAGACTGGTGCCTAAACCAAAAAATAGATCAATTATTGGTGCCAAATGGGTCTTCAGAAACAAAATGGATGAAGCTGGTACAATTACAATAAACAAAGCAAGACTGGTTGCAAAAGGATATTCTCAAGAAGAAGGAATAGACTATGATAAAACTTTTGCACTAGTAGCAAGACTTGAAGCAATACGAATCTTTTTGGCATATGCAGCCTACAAAGACTTCAAGGTGTACCAGATTGATGTCAAAAGTGCTTTCTTAAATGGAAAATTGGAAGAGGAAGTCTATGTTTGCCAACCCCCAGGTTTTGTAGACTCCAAATTTCCAAATCATGTCTATAGGTTAGACAAAGCACTTTATGGCTTAAAACAAGCACAAAGAGCCTGGTATGATACTCTATCTCAATTTTTAATTGAAAACAAATTTGTTAGAGCTATCATAGATAAAACATTATTTTATAGAAAGCAAGGCTCTAATATTATATTGGTGCAGATATATGTAGATGATATTATATTTGGGTCTACAAATGAAAATCTTTGTAAAAAATTCTCAAAACTTATGCAGTCTAGATATGAAATGAGTATGATGGGAGAATTAACATTCTTCTTAGGATTGTAGATTAAACAATCACCTGATGGAATATTTATCAGTCAGTCAAAATACATCAAAGACTTACTAAGAAAATATGATTTGATTGATTGTGTACCAGCAAAAACACCCATGCCTACTTCCACTAAACTAGATAAAAATTTAAAAGGAAAGAAAGTTGATATCACTAGTTATAGAGGAATGATAAGCTCTCTTTTATATCTAACTGCAAGTAGACCTGATATAATGTTTGCTACATGCCTGTGTGCTAGATTTCAAGCAGACCCTAGAGAGTCACATTTGATTGCTGTAAAAAGAATACTCAGATATCTAAAGGGTACCCCAAACCTTGGATTATGGTATCCCAAAGAATCTGATTTTAAACTAATTGGTTATTCAGATGTTGATTATGCAGGGTGTAAGCTTGACAGGAAAAACACAAGTGGAAGCTGCCAACTTCTTAGAGGCAGACTTGTTTCTTGGTTCAGCAAGAAACAAAATTCAGCTTCTACTTCAATAGCAGAAGCTGAATGCATCGCAGCTGGGAGTTGTTGTGCTCAAATCTTATGGATCAAGAATCAACTCCTAGACTATGGTATGTCATTATCCAAGATTCCTATTTATTGTGATAATACTAGTGCCATAGCAATAATAGAAAATCTAGTGCAACATTCAAGAACAAAACACATAGATATTAGATATCACTTCATAAGAGAACATGTAAGTGAAGGAAATATCGAATTACACTGGGTAACAACTGATAAACAACTTGCAGACATATTCACAAAACCTTTAGATGAATCTACCTTTTCTAGATTACTTTATGAATTAGGAATGTTGAATTATGCCTCTAAAAATTGATTATTTTTTTAAACAAGTTGTTTAGTTGTATGTAGCTAGAATTAATTTTCTGGAAATAAGCTGTTTTATTAAAACAGAATTTCAGGAGCTAGAATTTTATTTCTGGAAAAAGTTGATAAAATGAATAATCAAATGATTGATTATTGAATAATATGAGCTAGAGTGAGTAAGAGACTAACTAGTCCCTGATAGTTGTTTTTAATTAGTCCCCAACTAAATTAAAAAATTAAACTATCAGAGACTATCTTAGTCCCCGATAGTTAATACTATCGGAGACTATCTTAGTCCCCTATAGTTAATACTATCGGAGACTATCTTAGTCCCCGATAGTTAATACTATCCAAGACTATCTTAGTCCCCGATAGTTAATACTATCAGAGACTATTTTAGTCCCCGATAGTTAATACTATCAAAGACTATCTTAGTCCCCGATAGTTAATACTATTAGAGACTAACTAGTCCCCGATAGTAAATCCTATTGGAGACTACCTTAGTCCCTGGCAGTAAACCCTATCGGAGACTAATCTTCTTCTAGTCTCTTACGAGTAAACAGATCAGAGATTAGGGCAATCTCCGATCGAGGGTAAACTAGTAGTTACCCATCCGTAGGAATTGCAAATGTTTCTAACAAATTGATAAGACAAATTTCAAACATCTTTGCAATCACAATCACTCAAAGCTCTGAAATTATTTGCTCTCTGATAATACTCTGCAATTTAACCCTCTTTTAAGTTTCTTCCATAGTTCACAGATCTCCTGCAATGGCTGCTAAAACAGTTGCTTACAAGTTTGGAGACTTTGATTTCATTAAGACCAACCATGCAGGGGTGGCTGATAAAAATGTCTTTGAAGCCCAGTACCACCCCTTCCTGGATTTTCTTCAAAACTCCACACTAACTTACGCCATTTATGAAGCTCCCGTCCAAGTCGCTGAGGTCATCACGGCTATTTGGTCCACTGCTACCATACAAGGTGCAAAAACTGACTCACCTATGGTAAGTTTCAGGTATGCAAACACTACTTATGTTATAGATCATACAGTTGTAAATAATGCTTTACATTTACCAGTTTATGAAAACTTTGACTCCCCTGCCTCTGATGAAGAAATAATTTCTATGTTGAATAACTTAAATTATTCTGCTGAAATTGGGTCTGTTGGGTCTATTACACGACCCCATCTAAGGCAAGAGTGGTCACTGTTCTTTGACATAATTACTAAAGCTTTTACAACAAAATGCAGTGGATATGATGCTATCACTACATTCACACAACAAATTGCTTTTAGTGTGTTATATGGTAGACATCTAAACATTGGGCTTTTAATTTTGCAAAACTTGTTGCCAAAAGTTAAAACCAGTAAAACTAAAATTTATTATGCTAGGTTCTTGATGATGATTGCTTATCATCTAATCCCTAACCTAAATATTACTGGAATGCAAGTTGTACCAACTGTTTTGCAGAGTAAAAGAATAGTCAAAGATGTGAAGAACTCTGCAAAGGTAACTGTTTCTTTATTTTTCCCACCTATCATGAGATCTACTCTTATTGATAGGCTTCACAATCTTTACTCTTTGCAATTTCTTGAGGATAATAAAAGTCAAAACCCTGTAAATCCTCCAACAACTTCACCACAACAATCAATAGCCCCCTCCACAGTGTCCCAAAAGACTGTGGTTGTAAAAACCAAGACAATCACAAAATTCCCAATTAACAGAAAAATAATTGAGGGAGCAAGTGAGGACGAGGGAGAACCAGAAGCTAAAGTTCCACTTCAGAGGAAAAAGAGAATTATAACCCTTAGCCAAGCCCAATCCAGTGCTTCTCAAAAAGCATTGGAGGCTATAAGGACAAACAGTGAACTGTCACCATCCTCTCAAAAGGATGTTGACATTGAAGAAAGTTCCCAACCAGGAACATACTGTACAGAGTCAGTACAAACTCTTGGTCACAACCAAGAGGAACCCATAAGAGAGTTAATAAAACAAAAGAGTGACACAAGGAGTGCACACACAGAGTCATCTATTGATGTTCCTCAATTTTTAATCTCTGAGGAACAACCAACACTCCCCACTATACATTCTTCTCCTTTTTCTCCCATTCTTGATTCTTTTGATGTAAATATAACTGATTCTCTTGATTTTTCCCAAGAGGAGCCAATACTCGAGACAAGTTCTCATAAAATTACCATGGATAGCTCCCTAGCTCAAAATACAGAAAGGGAACCCCCTATCCATGCTGTCACCAGCACTTCTCACACCCCCACTTCTGTAGGAAAGAGTGACACCATCCAAATGAGTGAGGTTGTGAGAATAAATAGTGAGAGTCAGGCTCCTGACCTGGAAAAAGGAGAGCACATACACATAAAAGAGAGTCAAGCTTTAGAAAGCTTGGAAAAAGGAGAGCATGAGAAGTTGGGTGCCCAACCCCAGGCAAAAGGAGAGGGTGTGAGCAAGGATGAGATCCTTGAACAAAATAAAAGAGAGAAATTCTCAGCAGGTATATTTTTACAACCTGTTGATACAAGCTCACAAGAAGCTCATGTTTCTTCTGCTCCCTCCACAAATATCCAAACAAAAAAGACGGAGAACATTTCAAGCACAGGGGATGTAGCATTAAATATGATACCTGAAATGTCTAAAGCCGACTTTGAAGTTTTATATGGTCTGCAACAAAGACAAGACCACCTTTCTGCATTAAAGACAAGGCTTGCAGATGAACCTGTGCATGAAGAAGCTCCAGAAACAAATGTTGATGAATGGTTGGATACAACCTATTCCAACATACTGGAGGATGCAGCCGCCCAATTGAGGCAGGATTATGTGACCAACATAGGGTCAACTGCTTCTGCACCATCAGTTAAAGATATATTAGAAGAAGTAACCAAGGTGGATAAGAAACACACCAAGTTTCACCACTTCTTGGTTACCGGCATCAATGGTGTAGTGAAGAAAATGGAGGAAAGGATGGAGTTAGAGACAGAGAAAATCAGAAGGTGCTATGAAGGACACTTGCCAAGGAGGACTATCACTGCAATTGATACTTTTATCAAAGACAAGTCCAAAATTGACAGTCGACTTCAAGCCCTTGAAGCAAATATTCAACTCCTGATCCAAAAACAAGACCGAATGGAACAGTTACTGATGCAGGCAATTCCAAATTTGGCCACCTCTTCTCAACCCAAAGATGCTGATGTCAAAAAGGGGGAGAGTGGTCCATCCAATGTTCCTGTACAAAAGCAAAAGTCAGGTCCTGTCCTTGATGCAGAATTGCAAGCAATGTTGGACAGGATCCTAAAGAAACATTCGGATCTAGAAGCAGCAACAAAATCAACAATAACACAACTTCCAACAACAACAGCAACAGCAACAACAGCAACAGCAGCAGCAACAACAACATCTCCTTCTTCCACTGCACAAGACTCAACAATAAAAGACAAAGGCAAAGGTGTTATGGTTGAAGATTCAAAAAAGAAAATTACTACTCAACCAGGACAACCTAAGCTACTGGGGGATGCCATGAAGACAGCTCACTTTCCTACTCCAGTTGAACTAATTGTGGATGGGAAAGTGGAGTTGGTCTATCCTCAAGAACAGAAACTGATAGAATCTGATGCACTATTAGCTCAAAAACTTTAAGAAGAGGAGGATATGGCAGCAGCTAGGGAGGAGGAGGAGGCAAAGAAGAAGAAAATCTTTACAAGGAGATCAAGTACACAGAAATCAGCCATAACCAAGAAGAAGAATAAAGAGATGGAAGAGGCTGAGAAGAAATCAAGAAGGAAACCTTTGGTCCAGGAATCTGCAAAGAAACCTGTGATCAAGGCAACTATCAAGAAGCCTACCTATCAAGATCCTCCAAGGTCAACTGAGACTGCTTTGGTGGCTGTGTGTGGACCAACAAAGCCACAAAGAGTTTCATCAAAGAAGTCTTACAAAGTTCAAATGGCTAGTACAGAAGAAATCATCAAAGCCTTGAAGAAAACCACAAAGAGGATTGATCTAATAAAGGGTAAAAATAACAAAGATGTTCTACATGTCTTTTTGAAAGATGGAGAGTCTTTGGAATTTGAGAAGCCAGCCTTGGAGGGACAAACTGAAGAAAATCTGGAGTGGTTGCTGACTGTTGTGCTTGAGACTTCTGATCTCAACATGGATCTTCGAAACCAGATTCAAAAGGTAATGAAGGTGAAGCATAAGGTGGATACAGTGCCGGAAGCTAATCCTAAACCTCTAGGATTATGGTATGAGACTTTCCATGGAGAGAAAGTTTTCTTCAACTACAATAGAGACATTAATAGTGTCAGTGAGAGACACATTGAAGGCTTTATTAGACTACTCAAGGATGCTAAAGAAGAAGTTGAATTGATATTGAAAAAGTTGTTGATAGATAGACTGGAGTTGCTGAAGAGAAATAGGAAAGAAAGGCTGAAATTGCTGAAGAAAAAATAAAAGGTTGTGTTGGAAGGTATGTATGTTGAAATAAGCTGTATTTTTATTTTTTTAAGCCAGACTTATAGGATTTAAACCTGAGTCTTGGTGGAAGCTGGACAAAAGATCAAAGATCTTAGTTCAGAATACATTTGTAGTTAGTAATTCTTTATTCTTTTTCTAAGTAATTGTAATATTGAGTTTTGACATCATCATCAACCTTGAAATTATGTTTATCATTCTGATATTCATAATTAGGGGGAGATTGTTAGGTTTTAGAACATTTGATGATGATTGTCTTTAGATTACTTAG
>CM025786.1:44481129-44541067 GCA_014636745.2 Centella asiatica | reverse complement strand
TTGCAGATTCTAGAAGAAGGACCTCACGTTCCCAAGAAGCTCATTCCTATAGAAGTCGTTAATGGAGTCAGTATTCCTGAAAAGCTTGTCCCAAAGACAACTGATGAAATGACGATAGAGGAAAGAGAAAAGGTGAAAAAGGATCTTAAGGTTACTGGAATCCTGTATAATGGTTTAGACGATGATATGTTGAATAGTATCATGAATCTTACCACGTCTAAATCTATATGGGATACCATACAAATCCTTTGTGATGGTACTGAGGAAGTGAGGGAAAATAAACTGCAGCTGTTGACACAACAGTATGAGTGGTTCACAATGAAGAATGGTGAAACACTCACTGAAATGTTCGACAGATTTAACAGGTTGGTAAATGACCTGAGATTATATGGGAAGGCTTATGCTAACAAGGATGTGAACAGAAAGTTCATGAGAGCCCTTCCCATATCATGGGATCCTAAGACAACAGCCATCAGGGAATCCAAGGACATGAATGTTCTAGACTTGGACAGGCTTTATGGCACCCTAAATACATATGAACTTGAGGTTCAACAAAGATCTGAAATGTCAGGGAATGCCAGAAAGCTTAAATCTGTAGCCCTGATGGCTGCCACGAAGGACAAACAAGAAGCAAGGCCAAGTGTCTTGATGAAGCAACAACTAGAAGATGCGAAATATAAGGGGACAAAGAAGCTGACTTCAAGGAGGAAGAATATACTCCTGAAGAGTTAGAGGAGCTGGATGAAACCATGGCCTTTCTTGCAAAAAGGTTTTCCAAGCTGAAATTCCAAAAGCCTTCGGGATCTAAAAGATTTTCAGCAAGGAAACCCAGTAGCACGAAAAACTTTATTGACAAATCAAGAATAAAGTGCTACAAATGTAATGAGATGGGTCACTTTGCAAATGAGTGCCGCAAGGCCACAAAAGATGGTGAATCTAGAGACAAAGAAGCTGTTGTGGACTACAAGAAGAAATACTTTGACCATCTTAATGCAAACAAGAAGGGAAAAACATATATTGCAGAGGGAAAGGACTGGGCTGACTTTGATGAAGAAGAAAATGAAGAGTATGTCAACCTAGCCCTGATGGCCTCATCTACTGACAGTAGCAGCTCACAGGTAAGCCTCGAAATTTCCTCTAACATGTCTAAAACTGATTGTGTTAAAATTGTTAAGGAAATGGCTTGTGAGATAAAGGATCTCTATGACACCCTGAGGAGTGCTGTAGCTAAAACTGAGAGAGTGCAGAAAATAAATGAACAGTTATCTACCAGGAACACTCTTTTAGAATCAGAGAACTCCAGACTTGAGAGTCTTGAAAAAGAACTCTCAAGGACTAAAAATCTTCTTGACTGTGCTATCAAAAGAGAGGAATGGACCTCAAATCTTCTTAGTCAAGAAAGGGAAGTCATTAAGAGATGGAATGAGTGAAGCAGGAAACTGGAGGATCGTTTGAAAAGTCAGAAATCTGATCCAAAATCTGGTTTGGGCTATAAAGAGACTCATGTGCAGCAACCTCCCATTGAGGTTGAGATGGCAGCTAGCTTTGGAAAAAGGCCATCTCAAACTATCAAGTTTGTTAAGGCAGCAGCAAAGCTAGAATCTGGGAATGTCTTCCCAGTGAATGAAGCTTCCACTAGTGGTGGGAGAGGCAAGAAAATTATCCTTGCTAAAACACTCAACCCTCCAGTTATGAAAGAACTAGACTGTGCATCAGTGGATGCACAGTCGTCAGGGGGAAAGAGTGTTTCAGGCCATTGTAGCCCTTCAAAGGAAAAAGGCCTGTCAGGGGAAAGCAGGAAGAATAGAAATGGTAAGCTAGGTGTTAATAAAACTAGCAATTATTCTTCTATTCATGAAGCCCTAGAAAAGTGTGCTGGAATTGTGGAAGCTGTAATCATTTGTCGTTTCAATGCAAAGTAAAACCACAAATTTTGACTGGAACAATTTTGTATGCTGATGATTTACCAACTATTAAAGCCTGCTCCTCCAAAGAAAAAGGTAAGATAACTGTTGAGAAATCAAAAGCATATTTTGAAGCTCCTAAAAAGGAGAAAGTTTTAAATTTGCTAAAACCAAAAGTCACTGATAAAGAAAAAGCTGTATTACCAATTACTGTGACTAAACCAAGAGGACCCAAAATGAATTGGGTACCAAAAACAATTTAAATGTTTTCTTGTGTGCAGGGAAATGTCAAAAGCAGTCAAATCTGGTTTCTAGATAGTGGCTGCTCAAGGCACATGACAGGAAACAAAGCCCTGCTCACAGAATTCCAAGAAAAGGCTGGTCCAGTAATTTCATTTGGTGATAACAGCAAAGGACTAACTCTTGGTTATGGCAAAGCAGCAAATGGGAGTGTCTCATTTGAAAATGTAGCACTGGTTGATGGGCTCAAGCATAATTTGCTAAGCATAAGTCAACTAAGTGATAAAGGATTCATCACTTCCTTCAAAGGAGATCAGTGCCTAATCTCAAATGAAAGTGATGAGAAGCTGGTTTTGTCAGGGATAAGAAAAGGAGATCTCTATGTTGCTGATTTTAATTCAGTAAATGGAGAATCATGTTTCTACAGCAAGGCATCTCCTAATGAAAGCAGGCTATGGCACAAGAAGCTCTCTCACCTAAACTTCAAGTCAATTAATGATCTAGTGAAGAGAGAGTTGGTAACTGGACTACCCCAAATGGAGTTTATCCAAGAAGGATTATGTTCAGCATGTTAACAAGGGAAGCAAAGGAAGTCATCCTTTGTCAGCAAGGAAGCCACCATGATCAAAGATCCAATTCAATTGTTACATATGGATCTCTTTGGCCCTGTCAACATTATGTCAGTGTCAAAGAAAAGATTTGCAATGGTTATTATGGATGACTACACCAGATATACTTGGGTAAAGTTTCAGCATGCTAAATCAGAAGTATCTCAACAAATTATTGACCATATCAAGAAGGTGGAAACAGAATCAAGGTCAGTGGTTAGAATGTTGAGAACAGATAATGGAACTGAATTCAAGAATGCAGTTGTTGAGGGATTTTGTGTGGAGAAAGGCATAAATCATACATTTTCTGCTCCAAGGACTCCTCAACAGAATGGTGTAGTGGAAAGGAAAAATAGAACCCTGATAGAAGCTGCTAGGTCAATGCTAGCAGAGGCAAAGATTCCCACCTATTTTTGGGCTGAAGCAATTTCCACTGCTTGCTTTACTCAGAATAGATCTCTAATCAACAAGGCTCACAACAAGACACCATATGAGCTAATGACAGGGAAAAAGCCAAGCATCAAGTTTCTCCATGTTTTTGGATGCAAATGTTTTGTTCTAAGGAATTTTGGTGAGAACTTAGGAAAATTTGATCCTAAAGCTGATGAAGCAATTTTCCTAGGTTATTCTCTGTCATCCAAGGCCTTCAGGGTTTACAACAAAAGACTTCAAATGGTGATGGAGTCTATAAATGTAGCATTTGATGATCAAGAAATTTCTGGGCTTGAAGACCCTGGTTTTCATGAAGAACTCAGGTTTGAAAATGAAGATGATATTGATTATCAAGAGAATGAAGCCGATGAGTGCAGACAAATGGAGAATATATTCATTCCTGATGTCAATCCAAACAATGTAGAACCCCCTTCAACAGATAGAGTTAATTTCCTGGACAACAGATCAGGGACTACTCCATCAGGGGATCATTCATCAGGATATGCACCATCAGGGGATAACTTGAACCTTGAATTATCCACCAATTCAGGGGGAGAGTTTTCAGAAGCTGGGAGCACAGGCTTAGGGGGAGGAGATGATAGTCAGGCAAGCTCATCAATACACATCTCTAATCCCAAATGGGCCAGAAGTCACACAACAGATCTGATTATTGGTGACCCAAGCAAAAGAGTGCAGACCAGGAAAGCAACATCTAATGAATGCCTATATGCTTGTTTTCTTTCTCAAAATGAGCCAAAGAAGTTTGAAGAAGCTGTTCAAGATGTAGATTGGATCTTGGCTATGCAGGAAGAGCTAAATCAATTTGAAAGAAATCAAGTATGGAAGCTTGTACCTAAACCCAAAGAAAGGATCATAATAGGTACTAAGTGGGTATTCAGAAATAAGATGAATGAAGCTGGCATTGTTGTAAGAAACAAAGCAAGACTGGTTGCAAAAAGATATCTTCAGGAAGAAGGGATTGACTTTGATGAGACCTTTGCACCAGTAGCCAGACTTGAGGCTATAAGAATTTTCTTAGCCTATGCCGCACATTCTAATTTTAAAGTCTATCAAATGGATGTGAAAAGTACTTTTCTAAATGGGAAATTGGAACAGGAGGTGTATGTCCAACAACCTCCAGGATTTGAATGCTCAAAATTTCCAAATCATGTCTACAAACTGGAAAAGGCACTTTATGGACTGAAGCAAGCACCTAGAGCTTAGTATGATACACTGTCAAAGTTTCTGGTGGAAAACAAATTTTCAAGAGGTATCATTGACAAAACATTGTTCTTCGGGCAACACCAAGGTCATCTGATTTTGGTTCAAATTTATGTTGATGATATTATTTTTGGATCCACTGACACAAGACTATGTGAAAAGTTCTCCAAACTCATGCAAAGCAAATATGAAATGAGCTTAATGGGTGAGTTATCTTACTTCTTGGGACTACAAGTTAAGCAAGTCTCTGATGGAATCTATATTCATCAGACAAAATATGCCAAAGAACTTCTCAAGAAATTTGATATGGAGGACTCAAAAGTAGCAAAGACACCTATGGTCACTGCAACCAAGATTGACCCTGATAAGAATGGAAAGAAAGTTGATTTGAAGACTTACAGGAGAATGATTGGATCATTGCTATAACTGACAGCAAGCAGGCCAGACATAATGTTTGCAACATGTCTTTGTGCAAGATATCAAGCTGACCCAAAGGAATTTCATCTCATTGCAGTGAAAAGGATCTTGAGATATATCAAGGGCACTACAGAGTTGGGACTTTGGTATCCAAAGGAGTCTAGATTTGAATTGCTAGGATATTCTGATGCTGACTTTGGAGGATGCAGGATTGACAGAAAGAGTACAATAGGAAGCTGTCAATTTCTAGGAGGAAGGCTTGTATCTTGGTTCAGCAAAATGCAGCATTCTATTTCTACATCTACTGTTGAAGCTGAATATATTGCAGCTGGAGGTTGTAGTGCAGAAATTCTGTGGATGAAAAATCAGCTGATGGATTATGGTCTGAACTATTCCAAGATTCCAATAAGGTGTGATAACACAAGTGCCATTGTCATTGCTGAAAATCCAGTACAACATTTCAGAACTAAGCATATAGAAATCAGATATCATTTTATCAGGGAACATGTTATGAATGGAAATATTGAATTACAGTTTGTACCTTCAAATCAGCAGCTGGCAGACATATTCACCAAAGCTCTTGATGAAGCCACATTTTCAAATCTTGTGGGAGAGCTGGGAATGGTGAATTATGCGTCAGGGTCAGAGTCAAATTCATAAGATTTGGTATTTCTAACTCATTTCATAAGTTCTTGATAAAATCAATTGATATGTGGTTATATATGTTCAAATTGTAAATATGTATATACTTGTATTTTCTGCATTTTGTTGTTTTGTTTTTGTTTTGTCTGATGCATCAGGGTCAGGGCTTCCTTAAGGACGCATCAGGGTCAGGGTATCCAACTTGTGCGTCAGGATCAGGGTGTCCAGATCTCTCGTCAGGGTCAGGGTATTCGACTCGTTCGTCAAGATCAGGGTGTCCGTCTTGTGCATCAGGGTCAGGGTATGTACATACAGTAAATCATCAGGGTAAGTTTAAATTTTTTTTACTGCATCGGGTTTCTAGGTCAGTTAAGTGATGACAACTCATCATTAAGTTCTTCTCTCACTGATGACGTGTTATCACAGAAACTGAACTGACTCACTGATAGCGTGTTTTCAGGAGAAGTTTTCAAACGTCAATAGGCAAGTATTAATACTCTATCTCTCCTACTTTTTGAAACTCCCCAAACATTTAATCTATACCTGATATTTGCTAGAGTTTTTTTTTTCTCTCTCGTCTTTACAGAAACCCTAGAACTTCAAATCTTCAAAGAATCCATGGCACGTCAACAAATTCAGAGGAACTTGACAGTTCCACCCACAAACTACGTGGGCTTCTCTGACATTGATGAGGTAAGTGATTGCTTTAAACCGATAATGAACTATCTACTCACCTCTGAGTATAGTAAAGCCATCTTTACCGATGAAGAAATGTCGGGGGAGGCACTGTCACAACTTTGGACAAGTGCCAAGTTCATGTACTCCACCACCAAGCCTGATGTGGTCAAGGGTATCTCATTCAAAGTTTTGTCTGCGAAAGGGAAAATAACTCCTTCCAGACTTAACTCTGCTTTGGGGCTACCCACTCAAGATCTGGTGGATGTACCCAGTGATGCAGATCTGCTGGATTTCTTGAGGGAACTAGGCTATAACGCTGCTCCCAACGCAGTGTTAAAGTTCAAGGATCTCAAGAAGGTGAATGTGAAGAGGGAGATTTCTTATCTCTTCGACACCATCACCAAGGTGTTCTCAGGTAAGTGTTCTAACTTTGAGGTCATTACCTCTTTAACTTTGAAAATAGCATACGCAATAATTAAAAATGTAAATATAAATATAGGTAAAATTATTTTTGATGATCTTGTAAATAAATTAGGTAATTTTAATAATAGGAAAACTGAAGTATATTATGCAAGATTTTTGTTTATGATTATTAAAGATCAGATTACTACTTTTTCTTTTGAGAATGATATACCTGTATAGACCTACAAGCAAACAAAGAAACTGTTTGTAGAAATAATAAAGAAATCATTTACAGCCGAACCGTTTGCACTCCCATCGCATATGGTACAGGTAGTAAATTCTACACCTTCTACTTCTTAAACTGTACATTCTTCACCTTCATCTACTATGGCAGAGAAAACAACCACCTCTCTGCCTACCCAAGTAGAACAACCAATTTCTTCACAACCACTCTCGACAGCTCAACCCACAGTCTCCCAAAAGACTGTTTGGATTAAAAGAAAACCCAGTGAAGTTACCAAACAACTGAGGGGGAGCAAGGAGAGAGAGTGATTGGCTATAGGAGAAGATTGAAGAAGAAGACGGGAGCCACGAGTGTTACCCAACAAACTGACCAGGGCGTATCCTCTCAATAGGATATAGCCTTTGATAAGGAATTAAACATATTTCTAACTAGTTCCTCTCAAAAGGGATTAGTTATTGAAAATAGTCCTCAACCAAGGACAAAATTGAGTGAGGCACATACACTGACCATAGACACTGATGAACCTACCATCAGGGTCTCTGAGAGCCACTTGCAGAAATCTGACACAGTGAGTGCACACACCACTCAAGATGTTGTAGCTCAGAAGCTTCTCAATAAGATCCACATGAGTCATCAGCATTCTTCTACAGCATCTTTTGATGAATCACCTCCTCGTTCAGTGATTCAGCCAACACTCCCATCTACACCACTTCCTTCTTTCTCTATTCCTCAAATTTCTTCAGATATAATGACACACACATTAAGTGTCATACAATCAGATTCTCCACATTCTCAATTCCTGGAGGAGCCAACACTCTCTGACACAGTGTTTGACAGTCACTATTCTCACATGGTTGACTCATTTTTACTTGATACAAACACTAGTGATCAAGCAGGGGACATAAATTCTACTATACATACTACAGCCATAACTTTTTATGTACCCCCAATTGTATATACTTCCTCTATAGAAACCTATACTTCTCCAATTATACATACTCACTTTATTTCTTCTCCTTCTCCTATCACAACTGTCGAACCAGAATCTGTAAATACTTCACTTGAACTGGTCACAGATGATGATTTCCAAGCCCATAGGAGCCCCTCTAGGACAATTTTGAGTGAGACTGAGAAAATACTTAGTGCAGAGAGGCAAAGTCAAACCTTTGAGAGGACTTTGGCAAAAGGAGAGCAAGAGAGTACTGCCTTAGTAGGCAAAGAAAAAGGAGAGAATTTGAGTGATGCCTTAGATGGCAAAGAAAAAGGAGAGGATGAGAGAGATAAAGATGAGATCCTTGTAAATAAAGAACAGAGAGAAAACACAGATACTGTAAATATTACTTCTTCTTCTGCAAGTGATGAAGATGATGCTCCACAAGATGATTTTTCCCAGTTCATTGGAGTTGATTTATACTTTCGACAGAACCAAATGTCTGATACTGTACAGTTATTGAAGCAAGAGTTAGCTAGGACTACTGATCCAGTTTTGATCAAAGTGTTAAAGTCACAGATCATGATTGGTCAGTCAATAGATATAGAAAACCAAAAATTGTATACACATTTTCCCACAAAGTTACAAAATATACAGCAAGTTGTCGACTCTTTGGTCACCAGCCAGACTCTACTCCGGATGAAGAAACAAGTTGACAATGTTGACCACAAGCTTGCTGATCTTTCTACTCAAGTGAACAACATGGAAACTCTGCAAAAATCCATGGCTGACACCATGCAACAACTTCTTCAAGTCACATCCCGACTCTCAACTCCCACTGATGATGTTGTCAAAAAGGGGGAGAATTCAACCAAGCAGTCGTCAGGGGATGTTGCTGAGAAAACAAGTCAACCATCAGGGGATGTGACTACTTCTATTCCTGCTCCAAAACCCAAGGACAAAGGCAAAGGCATCCTGATTGAGGAACCCAAGAAGACATCCAACACTCAATCAGGGCCTAAGCTACTTGGAGATGCCATGAAGACAGCCCACTTTCCAACACCTGTTGTAGTTATTATTGATGGGAAAATGGAGCTGGTCTACCCTCAAGACAAAAAGCTAGTAGAAGCTGATGCAATCTTTGCACAGCAACTTCAAGAAGAAGAGGAGAGGGAAATGGCAAAGGAACAGGAGGAAGAAATGAAGAAGAAGAAGAATGTCAGGCCTAGGACCTCCAGGAAACCTCAGCCTAGAAGATTACAGAACCCTAAAAGTGCATCAGGGGATAAAAATCAAGATAAATCTAAAGACCCTGATGTCACTACAATGAAGTCAGATGAAGCCAAGGACAAAGCACCTTCTCCTGTTACCAAAGAATATGGTCCACCCACTCTAGCTGAATTTCTCAGAGAAGAAAGGCGCAAAAACCTGACATTTATGTTCTCAATAAAAAGCATAGATGTCAGGTTCAACAATAGAAGGGATCAGCTAATAACAGTTCAATTGAAGACTGGGTCAGAATTCAATGTAGCAATGGACTGGTTCAGGAGAATGGATGCTGAGCAATTAGGACTGGTTCTAAACCTAATTCCAAGATCCTCACAGGCTAATAAAGACTTAAGGGGGATAATCAACAGGCTGAGGAGTGCCATCAACAATGAAAGGAGCCTGCCCACAGCATTGGAAAGTCCATTAAAGTTATTTTATAAATCCACTGACGGGCAGGAGAAAAGTATAAGGATTAAAGAAGTTGATGGCCTAAACCTGGAGGAAGCGATGCATGTTCTGAGTCAAATTGCAAATCATAAGAACGAACATATCATCAAATTCAGAGTCCTGCTGATTCAAAGAGTACTGAAAGAGAATGAAGAAACCAGAGCTGATGATAGGAACACTGTAGTAAGGGATGTGCCACCAGTAAAGGGATTCAAAGTCTATCCTAAAATGATCACCAGCCCCATGGGAGTACAATTCAAAAATAAAAAGGGGGAGATCATTACCTTTTACTGGTCACAACTTGCTGCAGCCAACATTCAAGAAATCAAGACAGTCCTTGAAGCTTTGGAAACAAGTAGAAATGCCAACATAGTCAACTTCAGAAAGCTTCTTCAGAAGGAACTAGAGCAGCTGGAGACAGGAGCAGTAGACAACAGACTCAGAATTCCTAATCAAAACCCAGAACAAAGAAGACAAGGCCTTGGAAGTGACTCTCAACCTATTGAATCAAGTCATCCATTGCCCTTTGTCTCAGTAAAAAGGAAAAGGGATTCTGATGTCTAAGTACAACATTCTTTTTGTAATAGATGTAGGTTATACTTGTACAGAAATTCTTTTATTAATTCATTCAAAATTCTTTCATGTATTTAGTATTGGTTTTGACATCATCATCAGTGCATCTAGAGATTTATGGTTATCAAATTGATAAACATAAATATGGGGAGATTGTTAGAGATAAATGATGATGATGATGATTATGTAATAAATTGTGCAACTGTAAATACTTGAGGTATTTTATAAACTTTAAGATCAGCACAAGTTTTGCATCCACTGATGATAAACTTATTCATCAGTGGATGGTCAATAACTTCACAAGACAAGTCAGAAAAAAGGAACATTCAAAAGACTTGACAAAGTGAAGAAGAATGTCTAATGCTACTTGTAAGCAATCAAAGTATTCCGCACATTAGAAATTATAATCAAAGTTACGTTGATTAAGTTTCATCAGGGGGAACCCATCAGGGGGAATCTGTCAGGGGGAACCTGTCAGGGGGAACCTGTCAGGGGAACCTGTCAGGGTATGACGAGGGCAGACCAATCCGTCAGTGAAACACTTCAGGACATGTCAGTGTCAGGCAAACCCATCAGGGTAACCCGTCAGGGAGAATGACCATTATGACATCAGTGGAAGCCATCAGTGTATGTCGTCAGTTATAACCATCAGGATCAAGAAGCACTGAGTATAACTCAAGTGAAGGTTGAAGCCCTGATCCAGTCAATAAGCATCAGGGGATCCAGAAGCACTGATAAATGTCCGTCAGGGCTGGCAGTCAGTGGATCGTTGTGACAGCTTGCACCCGTCATCAGTTCTTACACGGAAATCAACGTAACGTGTTACAGAAGTAAGAAATATCAACTGGAAAGATATTTCTTGAAGTTTGTTATTGATCCAATGAGAACTCTTTCGCATTAAATGCACACAGATCAGGGGAAGAAAAAGAAGCAACAAAGCATGTAGCAGTCTAACACATAAAGTTTCGATGTGACATACTTGCGGCTAAGTTGAAAAAAGCAGCACGTCTCAAGCACATGATTTCATCCCACTGATTTAACATATAAGCAATGGAGTTCTCATAATAGAAGAATAATTATTGATTGAATCTATCCAACAGATCAAACAAGCACTGAAGCACACAAACATTAGAGAGAAGCTTTGTAATAGATCTTGAGAGAGATATTTCAAAGAAAATTAGAAGCTAGTGAGTGTGAGAAGCTGTGAACTTTACTCACAGAATTTGTAGCTGTAATCACATTTGTGATTACACAGATTTCCAGAAAAACCTCAAGTTTTAATATAACTATTTTAACTTGAATCTGCGTGTTCAATTCAATATGAGTAAAATATTAATTTCCTTTGTAAATTATTAGGTAATATATTAATGTAAATAGTATATTTAAAAAAAATAATTGGGTATTTGCGTCGGTTCTATTAAAGCACCGACGCATATGTTGGGTTTATGCGTCGGTGCTTTAAAAGCACCGACGCAAATACCCGACTAAAAAATTTAATTATTTGCGTCGGTTCTATAAAGACCCGACGCAAATGTGAGGTTTATGTGTCGGTGTTTTAAAATAACCGACGCAAATGGTAATAATTTTTTTATTTTTATATTATTTTCATTTCGCGACATATTTTTCATTTACGCCTATTCATATCCTTTTGTGCGGCATAACATTTGTTTTGCCCTAAATCTTCAGAAGCTGCGTACGAGCTGCATACATTTCCATTTCAAGTTCTTATTCTATACAAATACATTTTCATTTCAGTTTCTGGCGAATACACTGTAATCGATCGGCTTCGAATTTGTTACAAGTGAAAGAGGTACATAATTTTTTTTCGCCTAAGTTGCTTGTTGCCTAACTCTAACTCTGTAGTTTATTTTTAAATGTGATTTTTTCGACATTTTCTGATGTACTTTTTAGTTTACAATTATCATGGACCATTGAAGATCGAGTGACAGACCTACTAAAAAAACATCTTGTGATATATGTGTTCTATTTGTGTTTTTATATGTTTTGTTTGTGTTTCTTTTGAATGGAAGCACTGCGATATACTATGTGTTTTGTTTGTGTGTCTTTTGTTTTTATTATTGGGATGCACTGTAATTTTTGGCAATATTTTTGCATTTTTTTATGTTGTGTTACAAATTGGTACCTTCTCATTTTCTTGATGATTGAACTATATACTGTTAGTTAGGAATTTTTTTTTCGCCTAAATTGCTTGTTGCCTAACTCTAACTCTGTAGTTTTTTTTTAAATGTGATGTTTTTGACATTTTCTAATGTACTTTGTAGTTTACAATTATCATGGACCACCGAAATTCGAGTGAGAGACCTACTAAAAAAACTAGAGGTCCAACATCTTGCAAAACATTGAAAGAAAAGTTCGCAAATAAACAATTGCAGAAAGTGATTGAGTTTGATGATCTCGGTGTTCCCATTGGAACATATGCTGCTGCATTCAAGTCGTACATTGGAGTACTAGTTAGAGTTCAAGTTGACATAAATATTCAGAGTTGGCAAGAAGTCAGTGATGGACTAAAGGATACGATTTGGGAATATATTAAGGTATGAATTGAAAAGAATAATTAGTTGTTTTAACATTTATTGTCGTTCAACTTTTATTACAAGTTAGTGATATGCATGATTTGAGTATTTCAGACTGAATGAAATATAACGGATGATGCGAGACGGAAGGACGTATTAAAATCTGCAGGGAAAATTTGGAGGGATTTCAAGTCAAGGTTAGTCTGCCGATACTTGCGTGTAGACAAGGACCCTTGCGAGAAATATGACTTCATAAGTCGAGAGCAATGGGATAAATTCACTCATGATCATCAAAGTGAAGAATTTCAGGTATATTCTTTTCATTATTTATATTATTATTGGTTTTTAGATAATATTATGTTGAACAGGGACTGTTTACTCATATTATTGTTTTATTTTCTAACAGACTAAAAGTGACAAGGCACGTCAAAACCAGAAGTTTAATGAGTATCCACATTATCTGGGAAGACATGGATATGCAGCAAAAAAATCGAAGTGGATGGTTGATGACCCTCTTCATTCTCTGCCTTCGTCCGAATCAGTTAATTCAGAAATTGTATCAACCGATCGAGCTGATCGTAGTTACGATTGGATTCGGGCGAGAGTTAGGAAGAGGGATGAAGGTGAAGGTTATTATTTTTCGAAGGACGAGACTAGGGATGTCTTTCAAAAAATGGTAAGAGTATTTTGTTAATTTAAAATTATTTATATTTACAGTTATGCTTAAAATATTAATCGTTAAATTGATTTTGAAACAGTTGGAATGGAAAGACAAAGCCTCTGAAGGTTCGTGGACTCCTCAAGGGCATGATGACATATTGTCACGTGCACTTGGAAAGAAGGAGCACGGGGGGCATGTCAGAGGGGTTGGAGGAATAGTTCGCATGAAGGATGTATTTGGGACGGACAGAGGCAAGTCCCGTAAAGCCGTAATATCAATGGATGAGTTGTCTACGATAACTCAAGAAATTGAAACAAATGTGGCCAATCGACTTGCGCAGCAGTACCAATCTCAAATGAATGAAATGGATATAAAATACAAAGACCAGATTGGTACACTGCAAAGTCAGCTTGCGAACGTATTAAATGTAATGAGCCAGATGGGAATGCCTATTCCCCAACAAACTCCAGAACTCCAACAACCGACGTGATTCACAGTAGCTCTCACTCGGTGGATCCATTCTTAGAAATAAAGGTATACTTATTTTTACTCTTTTCTATGTCTTTCAATCATAAGTTATCATATAAGTGCCCTATATGATCCTAACTGATTTTTTTATATATAATTAACATAGAAGCCGACTCCATGCCATCTCTGTGTCATCCTTCCTGAGATCGGTAAAACTATTGTGGCTTTTGGGACCATTTTTGCATTGAATGCATCGGGTGCCGTTGTTCATGGTACTCAAATAGAGGTCAACAATGTAAGAGTATCCATCGATGACGTTTGCCCTGAATTTCAACAAGCTCCTCTTCCCGTCCCTACGTATGAACATACAAGAGTAGGTGACGCATTAGGTAGCTTTGTTCAGTGGCCTAAACAACTTGTACTGTTGGGGCAGGTAACGAATTTCAAAATAACATTATTAATTATAAATGATTGTTGTTAATTCATTAAATTCATGTAAATGTTATTGTTTAACACTTTATATCTAATTAGGATCGCATCTTACCGGGTAAGGGTAAAGCCCCCGCATCCCCCCCCCCCCCCCACCCCCTCGCCAAAAATAATGAAGTTCGTAGCAAAGGGTCAACTACTCATGTTGATCCGAGCTTGAGCGAAAAATGTAAATATTTAGCACAAATGATTATGGGATTGCCTTCCTCGGACTTAATTTCAGTGCCATTGGATTATGACAACTGCATTGAGAAGGAAGATGAACAACTTATATACATCGCGTGTGAAGATATCATCCAATTCTGTAGAATGGAATGGTTGAATATAAGTGTCGTACAAATTTGGATGAGGTGAGACTATAATTTTCATACATTCTCATTTATCTTTTTTTTTTAGCTGATATACAGGTTTATTTTATAAAGTAACTAATGAGTAATTTGTATATTATATTTAAGGTACTTGAACGAGATGACTAAGGGATCTAATGCATTTGGATTCCTGTGTCCTCAAGCACTGGCAAATGCAAAAAATGATCCAGATGTGTCTGCTCGATACATTGCGTCAATTTTTCTAGGTTGCCGGGGAGCCAAATTCATCTTCGCGTCGTACTTCCAAAGGTAAGAACATAAAAATGGTGGGATTAATTTATTATAGCTAGCTTGTTCATTGATATAATTTAACATTGTTATTTAATTTGTAAAAATGTAGTGAGCATTGGCTGTTGTTTCTCATATCTTGTGAGCAAAGCACAGTATATGTGTACGACTCATTGAAGAAGGAAAGGAATATGCCGATAAAGAACGTAATGGCAGTGTAAGTAAATAATATTTTAGTTCCTAAGTTTTTAATATAAGTTAAATGTGTAAAACTATTTTAACATATTTATTTACTCATATTATAATATATATAATTTTGTAGAGCATTTAAATCATATGTTGCTCAAGGTGGCAAACACAAAAAGAACAAGTTGCAATGGTGTACGAAAGAGGTTAAGGTATAAAATACTTGCTAACTTATCCAAACAAAGTTGATTTTGTTAGTTCTAAATATAATTTCTTATTAAAATTTTAATCAACTTGACTATTTATATAGTGTCCTCAACAAAAAGGAAGTGTTGAATGCGGCTACTATGTCATGAGGTACATGTATGACATCGTCAAGTTGCATCAACGGGCTCCCTTTACAAAATGGACTGAGGTATATTGTTTTTAATTATATGCATGCAATTAACTATTTCAATCTATTAACAAATTAATTACCTTGTATATTGCTTTTAATTATATGCAAAATTGTTTCTTTTTTATTCTTCAGGGTTTGAGTGCACAAGAGTCATATACTCAGTCTGATCTTGATGAAATTAGAGACCTCTGTGCAAATTTTTTTATGAGTTATTGTATGTGACCTAATATATTTGGACAGTTTGTACATATGGACATGCAATTTGAATAGTTTGTAAATATGCCTGTTTTGAACTGTTAGTAAATTTGGATTTGTATATATTCCTGTTTTGCAAATATTGAAATGGTTGGATTTTCTACTATTTTGGCTTATTGTGGCATATCGAGTATTTTTTTTATGTACAAGTTCGATATTTTATTTTTTAAAAAGAATATTTTTAAAAAAAAAACAATAATTTGCGTCGGTTATTCTAAAAGAACCGACGCAAATAGATTGAATTATTTAAAATATGAATTTTTATAAAACAATAATTTGCGTCTGTTATTTTAAAATAACCGACGCAAATATATTAAATTATTTTTAAAATGAATTTTTATTAAACAATCATTTGCGTCGGTTATTTTAAAACAACCGACGCAAATAGATGAAATTATTTTTAAAAATTTTTTATTAAACAATCATTTGCGTCGGTTATTTTAAAACAACCGACGCAAATAGATGAAATTATTTTTAAAATTTTTTTATTAAACAATCATTTGCGTCGGTTATTTTAAAATACCGGACGCAAATAGATGAAATTATTTTTAAAAATAATTTTTATTAAACAATCTTTTGCGTCGGTTATTTTATAATAACCGATGCAAATTACACTATTATTTGCATTGGGTTTATAAAGGTTCGACGCATATTCTTCTTTTTAGCGTCGTCTCTTTAACCGACGCAAAATATGTAAGTTTTTGCGTCTCCTGCATATGCGTCTCCTCATAACCGACGCAAAATGTGTTAATTAACCGACACATATGATCAGTTTTGTACTAGTGACTGTCACCGATTTGGGTGACAGTGCCCGAGATCCCCAGACTGGAACCCCGGGCTGCACCAGAAAACTACAACACAACATCACAACAGCAGAACAAATAACACAGCCAACCCTTAACAACATACCTGTGGGAAATATATTCCCAAATACATCATTAAAAATCTTAAGGTTCACATCATCTAACAAAAACCTCAAAGTTTGAAAATAAACAAGCTGTAGTGGAAACAAAACTTTAGATGGCTCATATGGCCTTACAATTAAACATACTTAAGCAATTCTCTCCTTCCCTCTCTTAGGAGACTCAACCTTCACGACATAACCTGAAAAACATTCATAGCATTCCACATGAGCGTTTACGCTCAGCAAATATATATTCATAAGCTAGAAGAAAAGATAATTCAAAAGCTTTAGTATTCATTGAGGTTGGGCGAAGCAATGCCAACACCTCCTGAAAAATCAATCAACATGTATCATTTAGGGTTCCGGAGTGATATCAAGGGGTTGACCCTCTCTCAATAAATCAAGATTCGCCCTTTACTCATCAGATAATGTATCACCTGACCAGACTGATCATTATCTGACTACCTTACATAATCAAATTTCATCCCAGCTGGTCAGCTTGGTCATTTGATTCATCATTTGACATACGTAGTCCTTTACAGAAAGTATATGGTCTGCGGAAAGAAATCTCATCACCGATGCCTTGCCTCGGTCTATCATTCTTTATCATCATTGGCGAGAATACCAGGCGAAAGTATTCAACAGCCCCTTAACTTTCCATATGGATATATCTTCTTGTAAACATTTTCTCAATTTTGAATAGCTTTGACGTGCTGAACAATTAAAAGCAGCGACTGCCAACAACACATATTGGCGTGCTCAACAATTAAAAGACATGGATCATCACAAGCGAAACTATATATCCATACAGACGTTACTTGTGTGTGCATACAAGTCCATGACTTGCAACACCCAAACATCATCTTTATCATCATTTGGTGTGCTAGGAACTTTAAAAAACTAGCAAACACCCAATAACACATAGTTCAAACATCAACATTTTTTTCACGCACATCGGATTCAATGATCGTACATTACTTAATCATAAAAGAGATCATCATCATGCATAGGCATTAACATCATTCATTTACGTAAATCGAATTAATGATTATACGTAATCCGTAAGAAAGAAGTGGAATGAATATATACTTGCCTTGGTCCTTAGCTAGATTCACTATACTAGTTGAAAAAGGTTTCTGCATAACATCATTGTGGATATATCATGAGAAATCCAACTTAATAGATGGCTATTCCTATAGAAAATGGTTATTAGGGCATGAGGTTGTTCATCGAGGAAAAATTTCACTCGTCAGAGACTATTAAACCCATAAGAGACTAATGACGTCATCTTAACTCATCGGAGACTAAGGCTGACATCATCGGAGACTAATTAACTCATAAGAGATTGATGACGTCATCTTAACTTATCGAAGACTAAGGCTGACGTCATCATCAGAGACTAACATATATCTCATCAGAGACTATGGATGACGTCATTAGGGACTAAACTTAGCCTGTCGGAGACTAAGGATGACATCATCAGGGACTAATTAACTCGTTAGGGACTGATGACGTCATCTTAACCCCATCGGAGACTAAAAATCATCTCATTAGAGACTAAAAACATCTCATCAGAGACTAACATTAGAGCTTGTCTCTACTACGATGGAAAATCTTACAATAACAAACTCCACCTAGGATGCCTCATGAACATGAATATGCAGAAGAACGCAGCCTTACTTTCAAAGCTTTATTCCTCCTTGAAAACTTAGTATGCACGGCTAATACACTCGGATGACATACAAAAAGAAACAAACAGAGGAGAACTTAATATTCTTACCTCCTGGGTTGACGAAAGAGATCAAAGCCTGATTGAAAGTAATCGTCCAGAAGAAAGAACTTGAAATTATACAGAGATGGTAGGTTTAAAGAAGAACTTTAGAAAAGGAAATCTTTAGAAAAGAGACTGAAATGTTCCTCCGAATGAGGTATTTATAATAGGCCGAGATTAAGCCTTGAAATAAAATGATTGGTTAAACTAGACGGTAAAAACGGCTGCTCATCATGATTCTTAGCAGCTAAGCATCGTAATAAGTCTGCTGTCCTACATGCACATACGTTTAATCCACTTGATGACACACCAGCAACTTATTAATCAAAATAACATACGTACACAATGATGTCATCATACTTAAGCTCTTAAGTCCTTCATGAGATTTAACCAGTTTGGACGCAAAGCTTCTTCAAACAATTACGGATGTCACCAAACATAAACATCATTGCTTATCCTTGCAACCAACAATCAAACAACTGTAACCCCTTTAATGGGTCCAAAAATATTCATACAACCAAAAGCGTCATATAATAACCATATTTATATTAATAAGAAAATAAAATAACATAAAATAAAATAAAATGAGTGAATAAATTATTTATAGATAAACAAATTTTCCAGGTCGTCACATTCTCCCCTCCTTATAATAAGTTTCGTCCTCGAAACTTTACTGGTGAAATAGTTGAGGGTACTTTTGCATCATCATATCTTCTAGTTCCCATGTTGCTTCTTCAACATTGTAGTTTCTCCATAAAACTTTTACAGATGCAGTTTCTTTATTTCTCAAAACCTTTACTTGACGATCCAAAATTTGTATGGGCATCTCTTCATAATGCAAATTTGGCTGTAGCTCAATGGGTTGGTAGTCAATAATGCCAGAATGATTTCTTCTATAAGGTCGTAACATCGAGACATGGAAAACATCATGAACATGACCTAGAGTTGGAGGTAATGCTAGTTGATAAGCCACTACACCAATACGACGAAGTACTTCAAAAGGTCCAATAAAGCGAGGACTTAATTTTCCTTTTCGTCCGAAGCGCATAATACCTTTCCAAGGTGAGATCTTAAGCAACGCATAACCTCCTACCTCTAGTGCTTGATCTTTTCGGTGTTGGTTTGCGTATTGCTTTTGTCGATCTTGAGTTGCTCTTATTTTAGCTCGGATTGTCCGGATTGCATTCTCAGTTTGTTGGACTATTTTAGGTCCTTCTAACTTCCTTTCTCCAACTTCATTCCAATATAATGGTGTTCTGCACTTTCTTCCATACAAAGCTTCAAATGGAGCCATTCCTATGTTGGCCTGATAACTATTATTATAAGCAAACTCGACGAGTGGTAGATGTTCATCCCATAGTCCTTCAAAATCCAAAGAACATGCTCTCAGCATATCTTCTAAGGTTTGGATTGTTCTTTCAGATTGCCCGTCAGTTTGTGGGTGGAAAGCAGTACTCATGTCTAATCTTGTTCCTAAATATTTCTTGAAAACTTTGCCAGAACCTAGACGTAAAACGAGGATCACGATTAGATACAAATGAAATTGGCACTCCATGACGGCTAAGGATTTCCTTTACATACAATTAGACCAATTGGTCCATCTTATAGGTATCCTTAATAGGTAGGAAATGCGCAGATTTAGTCAATCTGTCCACTACTACCCAGATTGTATTTAATCCCTTTTGAGTTACTGACAACCCAATCACAAAATCCATTGTGATATACTCCTACTTCCATTCTGGGATGTCCAAAGATTGCAACAAACCACTAGGCTTTTGATTTTCTGCTTTAACTTGTTGACAGGTAAAACATGTGTTTACCTATTCAGCTATTTCCTTCTTTATATTAGGCCACCAAAAATTTTGTTTCAAATCCTGATACATCTTGGTTCCACCTGGATGTATCGAAAACTTAGAGTTATGGGCTTCCTGTAGTAGATTTCTTTTTAATTCCAATTTTGTTGGAATCCAGATTCTATTCTCAAATCTCATCATTCCGTCATCGTGGATCCGACATTTTCCATTTTCTTTCCTTAACAACTTTTCCCTATCTTCCACATACCCTTCTTGAGTTTCTTGATAATAGTTAGTAAGTTTGGTTTTACACCCACCTCCTGCTTTAATTCTTTCTTTTGTTGAGTTGTGATAACATTTAATTGTAACCTCTCCAAATCCATCCTAACTTCTTCTTGGATTGTTATCACATTCAACCTTTCACATCTACTTAGAGCATTAGCCACAACATTTGCTTTGCAAGGATGATAGTTGATCGAGCAATCATTGTCTTTAATTAGCTCCAACCACCGTCTTTGCCTCATGTTCAGTTCCTTTTGGGTGAATATGTACTTTAAATTCTTATGGTCTGTGTAAATTTCACACTTCTCTCCATACAAATAATGCCTCCAGATCTTTAATGCGAAAACGATCGCGGCCAATTCGAAGTCATGTGTTGGGTATCGTTTTTCGCAATCCTTAAGTTGTCGAGATGCATAGGCAATAAATTTTCCATGCTGCATTAGTACAGCTCCTAATCCATTCATCGAGGCATCACTATAGATCACAAAATCTCCTTTGTTATCAGGTAAACTTAGTACAGGGGCGATGGTTAACCTTTTCTTTAATTCTTGAAATCTCTTCTCACAAGTTGGGGTCCAAACATACTTTTCTGTTTTCCTTGTAAGATTCGTTAATGGAACTGCTATCTTAGAAAAGTCTTGAACGAATCGACGATAGTATCCCGCTAATCCTAGAAAACTTCGCACTTCAGTAGGTGTCTTTGGTTGTGGCCAATTTATAATTGCTTCAATTTTGATGGGATCAACCAAAATTCCAGATTCATTGATCACATGTCCTAAAAATTTTACCTCTCTTAACCAAAATTCACACTTTGAAAATTTGGCATATAGTTTTTCTCGTCTCAATGTCTCCAATGTTATTCTTAAATGTTCATCATGTTCTTTTCTCGTCTTAGAATATATGAGAATGTCATCTATGAACACAATGATGAACTTATCCAAATATGGTTTGAAAACTCGGTTCATCAAATCCATGAAAATAGCTGGGGCATTGATGAGTCCAAAAGGCATTACCACAAATTCATAATGACCATAATGGGTTCTGAAAGCTGACTTAGGGACATCTTCAGTCTTAATCTTTAATTGATGATATCCTGATCTCAAGTCAATTTTCGAGAAGTACCTTGCTCCCTTGAGTTGGTCGAACAGATCATCAATCCTAGGTAAAGGATACCGGTTCTTTACCGTCACCTTATTCAATTCCCAGTAATCAATACATAACCTCAGTGATCCATCTTTCTTCTTTACAAATAAAACAGGTGCTCCCCAAGGTGAAACACTTGGCCTAATGAATCCTTGATCCAACAACTCTTGTAGTTGTATCATGAGCTCTTTTAATTCTGAAGGGGCCATCCTGTAAGGAGCTTTAGAAATTGGAGCAGTTCCTGGTACTAGCTCAATTCCAAATTCAACTTGTCTATCTGGGAGTATACCTGGTAATTCTTCAGGAAATACATCTCCAAATTCCTTTACTACCGGAATATCTGAAATATTTAATCCTTCTACCTTCTTGTCATAAACATGAACTAAAAATGCTTCGCATCCCTTGCGTAACATTTTATTAGCTTGTAATACTGTAACAAGATGAGAGGGTTTAGTAGACTTACTCCCATAAAATGTCACTTTGCTATTTGAGGGTGTTCTTAGAAAAACCTTCTTTTTCCTGCAATCTATACTAGCTTGGTATTTATGTAGCCAATCCATGCCTAGTATTAGATCAAACTCTCCCAACGAAAAAGGTATTAGATTTGCAGCGAAGTCATGCTTTCCGATTCTTATACTACAATCAGGTAGTATACTCTTGACAACGTACACCTCTTGATTAGCTACTATAACTTCTAGAGGTGTCAGATATGAAAGATATAGTTGCACCAAAATCAAATAAAGCATGTACTTCAATTGAATTAACCAATATCGTACCTGAAACCATGTTGTCAGACATTAGGGCGTCCTGAGCAGTCATATTGTAAGTCCTAGTGTGACGACCCCACAATCCCTCACTGGATCAGGGCTTCGTCATAAGAAGGAAAAGATAACCATACATTCATTCATAGAAAAATACTAGGCAAAAGGCAATAATAATAAAGAGTTATTACAACTCAGATTGTTACATTCCAGCGGAAGCTATTCTATCTTTACATTCTAATACAAAACATCACTATTCACTTCATCCTCCTTCCTTCCTTATTGATTCTACAAGAGTTAGCCATCTCAATAACCAGTCATCTTTGCCTTCCCCTTGTCATGCGTAGCCATCTCAATAACCGTATGCCTCCAAATCTTTAACGCATGGATGATAGCTGCCAATTCTATGTCATGCGTAGGATATCGTTTCTCACAATCTTTTAGTTGTCTTGATGTATAAGCAATCACCTTGCCATGCTGCATCAAAACTGCTCCAAGTCCTTGTTTTGACGCATCACTGTAGATAATAAATTCTCCCTTGTCATCCGGTAAGGTCAGAATAGGGGCTATAGTCAACCTTGCCTTTAATTCCTGAAAACTCTTCTCACAATCCGGGGTCCAAATAAATTTTGTAGTCTTTCTTGTCAAGTTCGTCAAAGGTACAGCTAGATTTGAAAAATCTTTAACGAATCTTCTATAATAGCCTGCTAAACCCAAGAAACTTCTCACTTCGGTTGGATTTGTGGGTTGAGGCCACTTCGTGATTGCTTCTATCTTATTAGGGTCCACTGCAATACCAGTTTCATTGATCACATGACCAAGAAACTTTACTTCCTTTAGCCAAAATTCACATTTGGAGAATTTGGTGAATAACTGCTCCTTTCTTAGAACTTCCAGTGTGATCCTTAGATGTTCCTCATGCTCTTTTGCCGTCTTTGAATAAATAAGAATGTCATCAATGAAAACGATAATGAACTTATCCAAGAATGGCTTAAAAACACGGTTCATTAAGTCCATGAAAGCTGCTGGTGCATTCGTCAGTCCAAATGGCATCACCAAGAACTCATAGTGACCATAACGAGTTCGAAATGCTGTCTTTGATATATCCCCTTCTTTGATCTTCAACTGGTGGTACCCTGAGCGTAGATCGATCTTAGAGAAGTATCTTCCTCCTTTAAGTTGATCAAAAATATCGTCTATTCTTGGCAAGGGGTACTTATTTTTGATCGTGACTTTATTCAGTTCCCGATAATCAATGCAAAGTCTCATCGATCCATCTTTCTTTCGAATGAATAGCACTGGTGCTCCCCAAGGTGACACACTTGGTCTGATCAACCCTCGTTCTAAGAGTTCCTGCAACTGCTTCATTAGTTCCTTCAGTTCTGATGGTGCCATACGGTAAGGGACCTTGGAGATTGGTGCGGTACCGGGGATCAAGTTGATTTCAAAGTCCATTTCTCTATCCGGAGGTAATCCAGGCAACTCTTTTGGAAATACATCTACAAACTCCCTTACAACAGGGACATCCTCGATATTAATTTCATTCTTATTGACATCCTGCACATAGGCTAAGAAAGCTTCGCTACCTTTGTGAATCATTTTCCTTGTCTGGATCAGGGTCAAGAATGGCGAGGATTTCTCCATCTTAGTACCATGGAACCAAACTTTTACCTTCTGGGGAGATCGTAAGACAACTTTCTTCTTCTTACAGTCAATATTGGCCTGATATTTGAATAACCAATCCATTCCCAATATTACATCAAATTCTCCCAAAGGAAAAGGAATAAGATCAATAAGAAACTCATGTTGATTTATCTTCAAAGTGCAGTTACGGTAGACATGAGAAATGTTCACTACCTCGCGATTAGCAACGACTACTTCCAAGGGATTAAGTAGAAGCTCAAGCCATACTAGCATACTATTAGCTAATCATTCAGAAATAAAACTACGAGTAGCACCCGAATCAAATAACACATGAGCAGGTATGGAGTTCACTAATAGTGTACCTGTCACAACATCGTCAGAAGCCATAGCATCTTGCACCGTCATATTGTAAGTCCTTGCTTGTGGCAGCACGGGCACAGTGTTGGCTCCTGTCAGCATTGGTTTTCCACCTTTCCTTTGAGGGCAATTGGGAGAGATATGTCCTTCCATTCCGCACGTAAAACATGTCCTTACTGTGGTCAGCGGTCTGTTATTTTGCTGAGGTTGTGGTGGTCTTCCTTGGAGCGGGGCAGCGGTGGAGTTCATAGTCGGACAATATGAGGAAAAGTGCCCCGGTTGGCGACACTTGAAGCAAACATCTTTCCCTTTCAAGCATGGGGTTGTGCCATGGTTCTTCCCACAGTTTGCACACACAGTAGCCCTCCTTGTAACGACCTCAGATGATTGCTCCTTCCACTTCCTTTTTCCACTATTGCTTAGATTAGTATTGTTGTTACTTCTCTCTTCCTTCTTTACACTTACACCACCAGGGTTCTGATGGCTTCCCTTATCATCTCCCTTCCTCCTATCTCCCTTCTTATTTTCCCGATTGAAATCATATACTGTCTTGTTACTCCATTCTGCGATTCTTACTTTTTCCACAACTGCATCAAAGTTTTCTAGCTGAAAAATTGCTACTTGCCTCAAAATCCAAGGATTCAGTCCTTGCTCGAATCTTCGGGCCTCTCTCTTTTCATCGTTTACCTGGTGAGGAGCATACCTCATCAGTTCATTAAACTTTGCCTCATACTCGTCCACTGTCATGGACCCTTGCTTCAAATTTAGGAACCTTAGTTCCATTGCATTAGAGACACTAGGGGGATAAAATTTCTCCCTGAACCTTTGGGTGAACAGTTCCCAGGTTATTACGATATTTGTGTCCCTTGCAACTTCTCTTTTTGTTAACTCCATCCTCTTGGCACCTTTCCACCAGTGATTGGCTTCCTCTTTCAGCATGAAAGCCGCATATTTAGTCTTGCAATCTTCTGGCACATCTACTAGGTCGAAAGCTTTTTCGATCTCTTCTAACCAATATTGTGCTACAGTAGGTCCTCCCTTTCCATCAAAAGTTGGCGGGTTGATACTTGTGAATTCTCGGATACATGGCCCACGGGTAACAGGCCTTGGGGCTGGAGGTGGTGGTGGCACTGGCTGGTTCACAGCTACGGCTTCACGAATAATCTGAAGAAATTGAGCTAGCAGATTGTCGTTTGCATTCCCTGTAGCATTGTTGTTGGCAAAATTATTGTCATTAACAGGGGTTGGTGGTGGAACATGCGGGGTATTGTGATTCATTCCAACAACCTCCTCTGAGCTATCATCCTCTACAACCACTTTGTCAGCGTTACCAGCTTGGTTTCCTGTTTCTAAATTTTCCAAATTTCTAGACCTTGACAGGTTGTTATCCTGGTTTCCTTCCTCTAACCATAATCTAATATATTATACGCAAAGAGTTAAACATCCTTCATAAAACATTTCATTTCTATATGGCTCAGGAATTTATAATTCAATAAGATAAGAAAAATATTAAGCAACACATAAGCATTTAGATGTGTCAAAATATATTTCATTCATGTACATAAAAGACTGTCATAAACATCGTTTCCTCGTGTTTTTACAACAAGCCATACATAGGTCAATATACACAAAATAACCTCTGTCTAAATTTTACATTCACTTTTATAACTAGTCCTCCTCATCTTCCGTATCCAGAGATCCTTCACGTTCCGCCTCCCTCTCCCAATGTCGAGACTGCATACGTGTCTCCTCAATGCGGCGCGCATAGTGGTTGCCCATTTGTTCCAAACGCGTCACCGTGGGATTAGCTGCTGCTGCTGCTACCATCTGTGCATGCATCTCTAATGCCAGCCGATGGTACAAGCTTTGAGTTAACCAAAAAGAAGATTGTCATTCTGATGCTGCTGTACGAAACTTAGTAATAGTGGCAGCCTGTCGTCGAACTGTCATGGTGCGAGCTGCCAAACGATAGTGAACTTCTACGTCATAGCTACGTACCATTTCGTCATGGGATGGCACTGCTGCTTGTGGTGAGGATGAAGCAAACCTCGGAGTATCGCATTTCGTCCTAGGAATATCTTGTGTCACCATATGGTCGCGATCAGAACGTTGGCGTATTGTTCTTTTACGTGCTGTGTGGCGAATGCGCGGCCCGCGGCGAACAGTGGAAGGTCCGGCCTCCTGCACTGGCTTTATGGCAAGGCTAGGGCCTTCATGTACTGGTGATGGTGAATGTTCGTCCAATGGTGTAGAGGTAAACAGTGGAGACTCCACACTAGGCTCCTCTTCCTCTTCAGATGAAAGGTTATAAACTGGGAGATTTACCATAGGAAGACATGCAGGGGATCTAGGACGATCTCTGGCCATCTACATGAAACAATCCAAGTCAATAAGGCTGAACTTCTTAATAAACAATGCATGCAGCAATATATCTTATGAAGTGGTGCCTGCATTTCATTCTTATTTTCCCTTAGCAATTTCTACCCTTAAAGTGCTTAACAACCTTAATGTCCAACGTAGATCTTAATCCTTGCCCCATTAACCAATCATAGTACTTCAATTCTAGCATCAAATTCTTAAATTCCTCTACTGAAGTAATTCTGGGACATACCGTGGTACTCCCTACTCCTGGATGTGGTTTACGGGCAGTGTTTCCTTACGAATCACTTCTGGTCGTAACTGGGCTCTGATACCAACTGTGACGACCCCACAATCCCTCACTGGATCAGGGCTTCGTCATAAGAAGGAAAAGATAACCATACATCAATTCATAGGAAAATACTAGGCAAAAGGCAATAATAATAAAGAGTTATTACAACTCAGATTGTTAGCCATCTCAATAACCAGACATCTTTGCCTTTCCCTTGTCAGAGGGTTCAGCCTTTACTTACTGCCCTGCAAAACATTAAAATTCAACAAGAATGAGCGATTTACGCCCAACAAGTATATGAACAATTTGGGGTAAAGCAAGATTGAAGTGCTTCAAGGAAATCCAATTCTGTTCGAAGGCTTGACGGAACAATATCAATGCCTCTGAAATCTTAAGGAATCTTTAGGATTACTGATGATAAACAATTGTGTAACCCTTCTTATGACAAGCATAACTTTCTTGAAGTAAAAATATCCATCGGGCCTATACCCGTTGGATCTGCTAACCATACGGTATACAGCTGGCCTAACCGTGCCCGCATGATCCCTCTTTGTGTGTACGTACGTAGTCACATAAAATTCCTCTAAGTTAGGTGAAGAACAAATCAGCACCTTTCCTTTCCTCTTGCCAACCATGTGGCATTTCCCAATTATGGGACATATCATTCTCATTTATTTGCACAGATAAAAGATTGAATAATATCAGATAAATCAAAGCTCCTTTATATCCATGCATTTCATTCATATCACGCTAGCGGAAATTAAAGCATAGCATTTTGTTTCTCAAGGAAATTTAAATATAAAGGACATAATTTTGTACGCATGTCAAATCAATTGATCATGCGCATAACTGAAATAAACATCAGAGTAAGAATATACTTGCATCATCAAACATAATAATGAAAATATACTTACTTCAACTTGAAATAAATATAAGAATGTAAATATACTTGCCTCGGTCCTTTGCAACAAAGTTTCAAATCAATTTACTTGTGAGAGGGAGATTCTATAAATCATGCATGTAATTTTTAATACTTTAATAAGAATTTATGAAGGAAAACATGTATGTGATGCCCTTAGACTTTATTATTTTAAAGAATAACATCATAAAATAATTTTAAGAAAATAATATTTTAATAGTCTTTATAGCAGACTATGCATCGGAGATAAATTTTCTCATTAACAAACTCGCCAGGGACTGATAATTATAGCCATCAGAGACTAACATATTTTGTCCATCAGAGACTAGGAATGACGTTATGACCCATTGGAGTTGTTGACGAGTGAAAGAATAAATCTCGTTTTAAACGAACTGTCCTTAGATTTATTTTCTATTCATATTAATGGAGGTTCTTGGTTAGGGGGTGTTAAACAACCTGTAGTTACCTTGCTTGTGAATAAGGACTTAAGCAGTTACGGGTTTAAAAAGGGCATCAGGGACTATGGAAAGGTATTGGGGGCTAATATGTGTATTGGACGCGTCAGGGACTAAAACACGCCGGGGACTAAAGTTCCGCGTCGGGGACTAAGACACGTATCGGGGACTAAAAACTCATCAGGGACTGATGATGTCATCTTAATACTATCGGGGACTAATCCTGACGTCAACGAGGACCAATTAACCCATCAGGGACTTAATAACCCATCAGGGACTAAATAACCCATCAAGGACTAATGACATCATCTGAGACTAAACTTTAGCCTATCGGAGACTAAAGTTGACATCATCAGAGACTAACAGAATATCTCATCAGAGACTACAAATATCTCGTCAGAGACTACGAATATCTCGTCCAAGACTACGAATATCTCGTCCAAGATTAACAGTATCTCATTTAAAGATTAATCAAGCTCTCATTAGTGATTAACAACATCTCAGTAGAGATTAACATCAGAACTTGCTTCTACTATGATGGAAGGCTATCATACTCAAACTCAGCTTATGATGTCTTATGAAGATGTAAAAGAATACGAACCTAGCATAAATCTTTGATGCTATGCACGAAAGAAACTGAGTAAGGTTCCAGATTCTTACCTCTTTGTTCTCAAGGGTGAAATCAAAGCTTTTCTGAGAAAAATTCTCCGAAGGAAGAACTTGGAAATTTTTGGAGGTCACAATTTTGATGGAACTCTTAGGAGAGAAATTTTGGTAAAAGAGTGAGAATTTCCTTCCGGGTAGTGTATTTATAGAGTTCAAAACAGTTGACTATGATTAAGCTTGAAATAAAATAATTGGTTAATTTGGACGGTAAGTACGGCTGCTCATCATGATTCCTTAGCAGCTAAGTACGTAAAAACAGCTGCTGTCCTTCATGCACAGAAGCTTTGCCACCTAAATATCTCTTAATCAGACACGTAGTTGTAATACTACGTAATCCCTTCATCCTCTTCCATGTTGATCAAAATGATCTTATATAGGATTTGCTAATCCCCTTTTGATACCTTTTAAGGATTTAGCCTCATAATCACGAGTATCACCTTATCATACAATTCTTATTGAAAATATATGAATTTATTATTCATATCCAAAAGAATTAAATTCCATGCAAAAATAAGATAACAAAACAAAATTTACCACAAAATATATTATTTCATATTATAAAATAAATTTACAATTTTCGGGTTCTCACACCTAGCTTGAGGTCGATTGACTGTCATGCTAGGTCCTACTAATGGGGTTTAGCTTGACTCTTTTTTTGAGGACAAGAAGTGGAGATATGGCCTTCCTGACCACAACTAAAACATCTCCTTATAGTTCCAACTATACAACTAGCATTTTGTGGTTGATATTGCTGCGGAGGAAATCTCGGTTGGGAAGCAATCAGTGCTTGGTTTGGGCAATTACTGGCAGTACGCCCAGATCGATGGCATTTGAAACACAAATTGGTTCCTATTAAACACTGGGAAGTTTCATGGTTCCTTCCACATTTGCCACAAATAACATTCCTCCTTTTATTCTCACTTAAATCCGCACTGAAATTTCTTTTCCTATTATTGTCATTATACCTACTTCCTTCCCCTTGTTTCATCACAACCGAATTGGTTTGTGGTTTTCCTTGTCCTCCCATCCTTTGATTAAGATTGTGACTAAAATAACTTCCTTTCTTCTGTCCTTCCCTACGTTTCTCCCAATTGAATTCCCGCAGTAACTTGCCACTTTTCTCTGCTACCTTTGACCTTTGAACCATTTCAGCATAGTTGTTTAGACATAGAATAGCAATCTTATCATGCAACCATGGATTTAATCCATGCTCAAACCTTCTAGATTTTCTTCTCTCCGTATCTACCAAATGTGGAGCATATCTTTGAAGTTCATTAAATTTCTTCTCGTAATTTTCCACAGTCATGCTCCCTTGTTTTAACTCTAAAAAAAATTTTTCTAGCTCATCTGCAGCACTGGTTGGAAAATACTGGCTATAGAAAAATTCTTTAAACTGGGACCAGGTGACAATTTTTTCAATTTCAGGATCTGCTTGTTCATTCCTAATTGCCAATCTCCTAGTCATTTCTAATCGTTCAGTATTCTCCGACCAATAACTAGCTTCTTCTTTCAATAGATATGTAGCATATTCCGTCTTAAGATCATCAGTTACTCCCGCTATACGAAAAGCTTTCTCTATTTCTTTAATCCAAATTTGAGCGGCAGTGGGACCTCCATCACCATTAAAAGTAGGTGGACAACTATTGGTAAAATCCTTAAATGTCACCCTCCTAGATTGTACTTGTGGAAGTACTTGGTTATTGTTATTCTGGGAGGCTTCCTTAATCATATTTACTAACATGACAAAAGGATTTTCCTGGTTATCCTTTTCTAGGTTGCTATTCAGGTTGGGGTTCTCTTGGTCAGCTTGATTGGTAGCTTGACGAGTTCGAGGTCTTTCTCTTGGGGCCATTCTCCTATAAATTAAGGAAAATATAAATTTACTATCAAAAGTTCATTCTTTCTCTTCAAAGAATAACATGTAAACAAAAAGGAAAGAAAGAATTCTAAATTAAACCATCAAAATATATATATTAAGTAGCAAAGGTTACACTATAGCAAATTTGTACAATAAAACTTCCTCGTTACAACATTAAACAAAAATATAACAACATTGACTACTACTAAAGCCTAATACAAGGGTTGGGAATCAAGTTCACTCATTATTCTGCGTGCAAAACGACATGCTCCTTCGACCTTCTCTATAAGGTTATACATCAACTGATCTCAATCTGCTATAGTTGTGAGAAACCGAAAATTTTAAATGTATTTTATGGTAAGAAATAATTTTATTTTGTGTTATTATATTGTTTTTTTAGGGAGTTAGCCTTTTTAATATGAATGATAAATTCATATCTACAATGAAAATTTTATGATGTTGTGATATCCATGATGATGAGGTTAAATTTCTTAAAAAGGTATCAAAAAGGGGATTAGTAAATCCCATATAAGATTATATTGAACGACATGGAGGAAGAGGAGAGGGTTACGTAACATTGGTGATTACGTGTTTGATTAGAAACTGTTTAGGTGGCTAAGTTTTCATGCATGTAGGACAGCAGCTGTTTGCTATCAAGAAGTCATGATGAACAGCCATTTTACCGTCCAAATTAACCAATCGTTTTATTCTAATGCGTAACCTTAGTTTACTACTATTGAACTCTATAAATACCTCATTCAAGATGAAATTTTAATTACTTTATCAAAATTTCTCTTTTCAGAGTTTCGTTTAAACTTATTATCTCCATAAATTTCCAAGTTCATCTTTCGGAAAATTATTTTCAGACCAGCCTTGATTTCACCCTTGAGAACAAAGAGGTAAGAAACTGGAACCTTACTCAGTTTCTTTCGTGCATAGCATCAAGATTTATGCTAAGTTCTTATTCTTTTGCATCTTCATAAGACATCATAAGCTGGGTTTGAGCATGATAGGTCTTCCATTGTAGCAGAATCAAGAGATGTTGTTAATCTCTGATGAGATATTTTTAGTCTCTAATGAGATATTCTTAGTCTCTGACGAGATAATTTTAGCCTCTGATGAAATGTTGTTAATCTCTGATGATGACGTCAGCTGTAGTCTCCGACAGGCTAAAAGTTTAGTCCCCGATGACGTCATTAGTCTTTGACGGGTTACTTACTCTCGGATGACGTCAGCTTTAGTCTCCGACAGGCTAAAGTTTAGTCCCTGATGACGTCATCAGTCTATGATGAGAAGTTAGTCTCCGATGACGTCACCCTTAGTCTCCGATAGAATTAAGATGACGTCATCAGTCTCTGATGACGTCACCTTTAGTCTCCGATAGAATTAAGATGACGTCATCAGTCTCTGATGAGAAGTTAGTCTCCGATGACGTCACCCTTAGTCTCCGATAGAATTAAGATGACGTCATCAGTCCCTGATGACATCATTCCTTAGTCTCCGATGGGCTAAGTTAAGTCCTTGATGACGTCATCCGTAGTCTCTGATGAAGGAAATTCCGTAGTCTCTGATGAAGGAGATTTCTTAGTCTCCGATAGTGGAAATTCCTAGTCTCTGATGGCTAAGGATATCAGTTCCTGACAAGTCTGTTAATAAGAAAATTATTCTCCGATGTAGAGTCTGTTATCAACACTATAAAACATTATTTTCTTAAAATTATTTTATGATGTTATTCTTTAAAACAATAAAGTCTAAGGACATCACATACATATTTTCTTTCATAAATTCTTATTAAAGTATTAAAATATTACTTGCATAATTTACAGAATCTTCACTCACCAGTAAGTTGAATTTGAAACATTGTTGCAAAGGATCGAGGCAAGTATATTATCACTCCTATGCTTATTTCAGTTAAGCGCATGATCAATTGATTCGACATGCACACAAAGTTATGATATTTAATTTCCTTGTGAATCATAATGCTATGCTTTAATTTCTGCTAGCATGATATGAATAAAAGTGCATGGATATAAAGAAGCTTTGCTCTTTCAGCTATTTTTCAATGTTATATCTGTGCAACAAATGAGAATACTATATTCCTTGAATGATTATGCCACATGGATGGCTAGAGGAAAGGAAAGGTGCTGATTTGTTCTTCACCTGACCTAGAGGAATTTTAAGTGACTACGTACGTTCACACAAGGAGGGATCATACGGGCACAGTTAGGCTAGCTGTATACCGTATGGTTAGCAGATCCAGCGGTTTTAGCCCCCGATGGATATTTTTACTTCAAGGAAGTTATGCTTTGTTCTAAGAAGGATTACACAGTTGTTTATCATCAGTAGTCCTAAAGATTCCTTAATGATTTCCGAGGCATTAGTATTGATTCACTAAGCCTCTTAGCAGAATTGAACTCTTTGAAACATTCCAGATTTGCCTTCTCAAATTATTTATATACTTGCTGGGCGTAAATCGCTCATTCTTGTAGAATTTTAATGTTTTGCAGGACAGGATATAAAGGTTGAGCCCTCAGACAAGGGAAAGGCAAAAATGATCGGTTACTGAGGTTGGCTAGCCTTTGTAATGCCAATAAGGAGGGAAGAAAGGAAGATGATCTAAGAAGTGATGTTTTGAATTATAGTATAGAAACAGAATAGCTTCCGCTGACAATGTAATATTTGGGTTGTAATAACTCTTTATTATCGTTTCTTTCAGTAATTATTATATGAATGGATGTGTGGTTATCTTTTCCTTCTTTTGACGAAGCCCTGATCCAGTGAGGGATTATGGGGTTGTCACAATAGTGGGCTAGCGCAGCCTAAAATAATGACTAACTGAGATCACAACTTCTGTCAAGGTCTCAGTGAGAACTAAGGACACATCCTGAAATGATACCCTCCAAAGGTCCAACAGTCTGTTAGTTCTTTGATGAGCCATCGACTGACGCATCATAGTGGTATTACATGTTGCCAACTCTGATTGTGTCATACAGATTCTACGTTGAAGGTAATAACAGAATCCATTTGGAAAAGGCAAAGGTACTGAATTCTCTGGTGGTGGTACTGCAGGTGCAACATTTGATAGGGTAACTGGGGTAGAAACAGTGTGTGGAGTGGCTGACACCGTAGGTAATGTGTGCCTATAAGCAGGGGAACCTCTTATTTGGGAAGTATCCAAGGTTGGAGAATCTGTTTGATCATGGGGTGAGGAAGGATTCTTTATGTGAACTGAGAAACTTGACCCCTCAAATGGGTTGGTTGGGTTTTGCTTAGTTCCCTTAGGTTCTGCAGACTCCTTAACATGTTTATTAGAACCTCTAGGTATTTTAAAATGAAAAACCTGAGTTGGTTTATTCACTCTTTTGGAGGAGTCACTCGCCAACATGCACCTACCCTCCCTTGGTTGGCATCCAACAGATGGTGTTTACCAGGCTTGAAAGGTCGAGCAACATTACTACTAGGGATATACTCCTGCTTTGAACTTTTAATCATAGGTGCCTTGCCCTTATCTACATGTCTGGGAGTAGGTGGATTCATCTATAAAGGAAACATAGCTTAAATCAATGTCAACTTAACATTTATAAATAAGATCTACTATACATAATACTACCGCAACAGAAAATACAATAAATTCAGCATGAATTGATCTATCTTATAGCCTTATATCTTATTTAATAACCCATAAACAATCGAGACTCAATTTAGACATCTATTTCTTATTCAGCTCTCCTTATCATTTCAGTCATTTCCTTACTTTACTAAATCCCAATTTCTATTTTCCAGCAGAGAACAGGTCTCATAGCTGGTGCTTGGCTGTTGTTGCTCTGATACCAACTGTGGCACCCCCGAAAATCCCCCAAGCCGAGCCCCAGACACTGTCAGCGATTTGGGTGACAGTCCCCGAGATCCCCAGGCTGGAACCCCGGGTTGCACCAGAAAACTACAACACAACATCACAATAGCAAAACAAATAACACAGCCAAGCCTTAACAACATACCTATGGGAAATATATTCCCAAATACATCATTAAAAATCTTAAGGTCCACATCATCTAACAAAAACCTCAAAGCTTGAAAATAAACAAGCTGCAGTGGAAACAAAACTTTAGATGGCTCATATGGCCTTACAACTTAAACATACTTAAACAATTCTCTTCTTCCCTCTCTTAGGAGACTCAGCCTTCACGACATAACCTGAAAACCATTCATAGCATTCCACATGAGCGTTTACGCTCAGCAAATATATTCATAAGTTAGAAGAAAAGATAATTCAAAAGCTTTAGTATTCATTGAGGTTGGGCGAAGCAATGCCAACACCTCCTGAAAAATCAATCAACATGTATCATTTAGGGTTCCCGAGTGATATCAAGGGGTTGACCCTCTCTCAATAAATCAAGATTCTCCTTTTACTCATTAGATAATGTATCACCTGACTAGACTGATCATTATCTGACTACCTTACATAATCAAATTTCATCCCAGCTGGTCAGCTTGGTCGTTTGATTCATAATTTGACATACGTAGTCCTTCGCAGAAAGCATATGGTCTGCGGAAAGAAATCTCATCACCGATGCCTTGCCTCGGTCTATCATTCTTTATCATTATTGGCGAGAATACCAGGCGAAAGTATTCAACAGCCCCTTAACTTTCCATATGGATATATCTTCTTGTAAACATTTTCTCAATTTTGAATAGCCTTGACATGCTGAACAATTAAAAGCAGCGACTGCCAACAACACATATTGGCGTGCTCAACAATTAAAAGACAGTGATCATCACAAGCGGAACTATATATCTATACAGAAGTTACTTGTGTGTGCATACAAGTCCATGACTTACAACACCTAAACATCATCTTTATCATCATTTGATGTGCTAGGAACTTTAAAAAACTAGCAAACACCCAATAACACATAGTTCAAACATCAACATTTTTTTCACGCACATCGGATTCAATGATCGTACGTTACTTAATCATAAAAGAGATCATCATCATGCATAGGCATTAACATCATTCATTTACGTAAATCGAATCAATGATTATACGTAATCCGTAAGAAAGAAGTGGAATGAATATATACTTGCCTTGGTCCTTAGCTAGATTCACTATACTGGTTGAAAAAGGTTTCTGCATAACATCATTGTGGGTATATCATGAGAAATCCAACTTAATAGATGGCTATGCCTATAGAAAATGGTTATTAGGGCATGAGGTTGTTCATCGGGGAAAAATTTCACTCATCAGAGACTATTAAACCCGTAAGAGACTGATGACGTCATCTTAACTCATCGGAGACTAAAGGTGACGTCATCGGAGACTAATTAACTCATAAGAGATTGATGACGTCATCTTAACTCATCGGAGACTAACGCTGACGTCATCATCAGAGACTAACATATATCTCATCAGAGACTATGGATGATGTCATCAGGGACTAAACTTAGCCTGTCGGAGACTAAGGATGACATCATCAGGGACTAATTAACTCGTCAGGGACTAATGATGTCATCTTAACCCTATCGGAGACTAAAAATCATCTCAGTAGAGACTAAAAACATCTCATCAGAGACTAACATTAGAGCTTGTCTCTGCTACGATGGAAAATCTTACAATAACAAACTCAACCTAGGATGCCTCATGAACATGAATATGCAGAAGAACGCAGCCTTACTTTCAAAGCTTTATTCCTCCTTGAAAACTTAGTATGCACGGCTAATACACTCGGATGACATACAAAAAGAAACAAACAGAGGAGAACTTAATATTCTTACCTCCTGGGTTGACGAAAGAGATCAAAGCCTGATTGAAAGTAGTCGTCCAGAAGAAAGAACTTGAAATTATACGGAGATGGTAGGTTTAAAGAAGAACTTTAGAAAAGGAAATCTTTAGAAAAGAGACTGAAATGTTCCTCCGAATGAGGTATTTATAGTAGGCTGAGATTAAGCCTTGAAATAAAATGATTGGTTAAACTAGACGGTAAAAACGGCTGCTCATCATGATTCTTAGCAGCTAAGCATCGTAATAAGCCTGCTGTCCTACATGCACATACGTTTAATCCACTTGATGACACACAAGCAGCTTATTAATCAAAATAACATACGTACATAATGATGTCATCATACTTAAGCTCTTAAGTACTTCATGAGATTTAACCAGTCTAGACACAAAGCTTCTTCAAACAATTACGGATGTCACCAAACATAAACATCATTACTTATCCTTGCAACCAACAATCAAACAACTGTAACCCCTTTAATGGGTCCAAAAATATTCATACAACCAAAAGCGTCATATAATAACCATATTCATATTAATAAGAAAATAAAATAACATAAAATAAAATAAAATGAGTGAATAAATTATTTATAGATAAACAAATTTTCCAGGTCGTCACAGGTAATGTTTAACAACTATTAGATCTTTTAAATTTCCTCAAAAATACTACTTGACACAATAGAAAGAGTCAAAAAATGTATAGCCCGTGCTACATACGGGCTTTCCTCTAGTTAATAATATATGGACGCAATTCATGGAGAGGACCGAAAAAAAATATTTCTTTGACAACTCAATTTTTACTATCCAAAACTATTAAGGATGATGAGATAGATGTTGACAATTTTTACGTCTCCTATAAATTGTAACAGAAGTATATCCTTTTTTTTTTTAGTTTCGCCGCATTGTTGGTGGACATAAATATATTGGGGACATCATCCCCCAAAATTTATAGCAGATGAGAATCCAAATATTTTCAACACACGACGCAATTTGTGACAGATGTAAAAATTAATATTTTGACATTGGTTATAATTTATTACAAACATAAAAAAAATGAGAATTTCAATGGTATGATGTACACTCTATCGTTGTGTTCTCAAAATATTTATTTATTTATTTATTTCATTTATTGAAGCTATATATACTAGTGTGATAGCCTTAAGATCCCACACAGGATTCGAGAACCATCAGTAGATGGAAAACAGACAACATCACGTCCATGCAACATTTAACTAAACGGATTTTAATAGTATATCTTTACAAAATTGAAATTATAAATTTTACAGCGGAAACTAATCTATTACAATAGGTTTAACTGTCTCCCTTAGGTGCTACTTGCAAGCAAATTAACTCATTCATCTCCTTTGCTAGGGTGGTGCAACCTCTAACTCATGCCCTGAAATTCGTGAACTAAGCAAGAATGAGCGATTTATGCTCAACAAATATATAATCACAAAAGAAAAAGAAAATAAAGTTTCTGAAGCGTGTAAAAGTGGTACAATTCTGTTTGGGTGAGGTTTGGGTGAAACAACACCGTTACCTCAGACTTCTAATAAAAATAATTTTTAAGGATCACTGATGATAACACAATCGTGTGGTCCTTTTTGAATAAAACGACCTCTTACCCCCTGGGGACTAAACCCATTAGATCTGCTAACCACACTGGAACAGTGGGCCAGAATGCACTACATGGTCTGTTGGTGAACTACGTAGTCACAATAAATCATCTAGGTCAGGTGATACAGCACATCGGCACCTTCAATTTCCTCTTGCCAACCAAATGGCATGTTTCACATCTTCAGGAACATAACAGTCTCATAGTCTCATAACCCATTTAAGGGACATAACATTCTCACTCATTTGCACAAATATAAAATTGAAAAATAACTGATAAATGAAACATCTCTATTGACTTTCATTCATATCATGCTAGCGGATTTTAAAGCATAACATTCTCATTCACAAGGAAATTTAAACATAAAAAGTGATAAATTTGTACGCATGTCAAATCAATTGATCATGCGTTTAACTGAAATAAGCATAAGAGTTAGTATATACTTGTCTTTGTCCTTAGCTGAGCTAATTTAATTCACTTTTCTGGTGAAATACCTCTACAAAACATGTATGTTGACATAGAATGAGAATCTACACCTGAAATATAAATGTGAGTATGTGCAGATATCTTGTTCATGCATTTCTTATATCCTTGATGTTTCAGTTAATCATTTGTTATGTTGGGTTTGCTTTTTTAAATTTAACAAGTTTGAGAGATTTTTTAGATTGTTATTTAGTCACTTACAGACTTCCATATAATTCATTTGAGTTATTGGAATCTGTATGTCAATTATTTATTAAATAAAACTTAGTTTAAGTAAATTTATAAATTAAATGGGAATTATTAATTAATTATTTTAAATAATTCCTTAATTATTTGTGACAAAATAAGATTTGGTATTTCAAGAATAGACTGTGCATCTGTGGATAACCACTGAGGCACAAAAGTGGCATCAGGGGATAAGATGACTATCAAGGGATACGTCATAGCCGTCAGGGGAAAGCCATCAGGGGATGCATTTATTTGTCAGGGAATGATTTCTCAGTCATCGAGGGATAACTTTGGTCCGTCAAGGGATAACTCCTCTACTGTCAAGCGATGAGTTTAATCTAACAGGGGATAAATTAACCCATCAAAGGACAACGTTAATACGTCAGGGGATGCTTTTAAACTTGTCAAATTATATGTTAGACATAAATAATGATGATGATGATGATTAGGGTTTATTTGTACATCGATAAATACTCAAGGTGTTCTATAAACCTCAGTATATTTGCACAAGTTTTGCATTCATTGACGGTCGACTTAGTCATCAGGGGATGAACTGCTCTACACTAAACAAGTCAATAGTGAAAGCTTCTAAAAGACTTAATAGTGTAGAAGGGATGTCTGCTATTACTTAAAACATTTGAGTATTCCGCACATTAGATGTTCCAGACAAAGTTAACAAAGCATTAGTGATTAAATTTGCCAGTCACTAGTACAAAATTGATCATATGCGTCGGTTAAATTACCTCTTTTGCGTCGGTTAATAGGAGACGCATATGGTGGAGACGCAAAAACTTGACTATTTTGTGTCGGTTAAAGAGACAACGCAAAACATTATCATTTGCGTCGTACCTTTAAGACAACCGACACAAATGATATGGTCATTTGCGTCGGACTTTTAAAACAACCGACGCAAATGATATGGTCATTTGCGTCGGACTTTTAAAACAACCGACCCAAATGATATGGTCATTTGCGTCAGACTTTTAAAACAACCGACCCAAATGATATGGTCATTTGAATCGGACTTTTAAAACAACCGACGCAAATCATGTTATTATTTTTTAAAAAATTCATTTTAAAATACCATATCCACCCACATTAAAAAACTAATTCTAATGTCACAACAAGCCAGAAATACAAAATTGAACTACTTCATTTGCAAAAGAGAAATATATACAAATCAAAATTTACAATCTGTTCAAAGGTCATTTGCAAAGCAAGAATATATACAAATCAAAATTAAACCATTCAAGAAGCTAGTCAAAAACATACCGAATTGAAAGCTCAATGCACTTATTATTTTTTGTACTTGTGGTTCTCCTACTGCCCTTGCAACATTTTGGGACCGGTCTGTAAAATCCTCAACTTGAAATATATAAAATACAAATTAATAACACTATTCAAAATTATTCCAATTTTCAAATTTGACAAGAAAAGTATAAATATGTTACCGATGAGAACTAGGCTGCTGTAAAGAAAAAGAGGAAGAAAGAATACAGGGTACCCATGAAAGAAGAAAAATGAACTCATGTTGTACCTACTACAGTAGCAAGCTTTCAATATAAAGTTTTACATATTAAATAAACAAAGATACAAAAGCCCACACATAGAATAAGAAAATAACAAAAGAAATGTACCTAACACTGGAGGAGAAATAAATCATCACCCAAATGAAATGTATGCCCCGCAATGAAAATGAAAATGTATACCGCGCAATGAAAATATAAAGAATTTAGAGAGAAGGTGGTTCGTCTTCAAAAAGCGGTAAAATGAAAATGTATGCCGCGATTTGAAATGCAAAGGCGGTAAAATATAATAATGTATTTTTTTTCGTACGGTGACATACTCGTAATTAATCGTACAATTATTTGCGTCGGTTCATTAAAACAAGCGACGCAAATGTGTTATAAATTTATTTTTTTAATTTTCTAATTATTGAATTAAAAAAAAATTTGATTATTTATTTTTTTTATTTTTTTTTACACTTTTTGCGTCAGTCCTTTAAAAGAGCCGACATAAATACTCAACACTATTTTTTAATTATTTATTTTTTTAAATTTTTTTTACACTTTTTGCGTCGGTCCTTTAAAAGTACCGACGCAAATACTCAACACTATTTTTTAATTATTTAATTAAAAATAAATTTTTTTAATTATTTTTTTTATTTTTTTTACACTTTTTGCGTCGGTCCTTTAAAAGAACTGACACAAATACTCAACACTATTTTTTAATTATTTAACTAAAAATAAATTTTTTTAATTATTTATTTTTTTAATTCTTTTTACACTTTTTGCGTCGGTCCTTTAAAAGAACCGACGCAAATACTCTACACTATTTTTTAGTTATTTAATTAAAAAATAATTTTTTTAATTATTTATTTTTTTAATTTTTTTTACACTTTTTGCGTTGGTCCTTTATAAGAACCGACGCAAATACTCAACACTATTTTTTAATTATTTAATTAAAAAAAAAATTTTGATTATTTATTTTTTTAAAATTTTTTTTTATACTTTTTTGTGTCGGTCCTTTAAAAGAACCGACGCAAATACTCAACACTATTTTTTAATTATTTTATAGTTTTTGTGTCAGTTCTTTTAATTGACCAACGCAAATACTCAATACTAGTTGCGTCGGTTCTTGAAATAAGCGACGCAAATGAATCATTAATTTATTTTTTTAATTATTTTTATAGTTTTTGCGTCGATCCTTTAAAAGAACCGACGCAAATATTGTTTGTTTTTTTACCATAATACCACCGTTTTACTATATGCGACAGTTGTATTAAAGAACCGACGCAAATAAGGCGACAGATAAGACAGTTTTTGTACTAATGAGTATTTGGAAAAGCAGCCGTCAGGGGAACCCATCAAGGGAACCCATCAGGGGATGACATTGAAGGACCAACCCGTTAGGGGAACCCATCAGGGGATCACATTCAAGGACCAACCCTTCAGGGGAAACCATCAAGGGGAATTTTAAACTCTTCATCAGTGGAAGTCATCAGTGGATACAAGTAGGTCTTAACGTAAGTGGATCAAGAAGCACTTAACTAACTTTACAAACATAGATTAACTTAAGTGAAGTATGAAGCACTGATCAAGTCTTCATTAGGACTTGTCATTAGGGGATCCAGAAACATTGACCAAGTTGACATCAGGGGTTGTTATCAGGGGATAGTTATGACTGCATACACTCATCATCAGGTCTTACACGCGAATCATTGAAGCTTGTTCAAGAAGCAAGGGATATAATTGGAAAGATATTCTTTGAAGTTTGATTATCCAATAAAAACACTCGAACATTAATTACATGCAGAGGAGTGGATGAAAAAGAAGCAACAAAAGCCAACAGCAGTTTGACACAACACTCGTAAAGGACATTGATGTGACATATATGAGGCTATGTTGAAAAAGCAACATGTCATTGTTATTATCAAAGAAGAGATTTGCATTGGTCATTGTGGATAACTACACCAGATAAACTTGGGTCAAGTTCCAACATGCTCAAACAGAAGTACCTCAGCAAATCATTGACCATATAAAGAAGGTGGAAATTAAGTCAGGGTTAGTGGTTAGAATTCTGAGAACAGACAATGGAACTGAATTCAAAAATGTGGCTGTCGATTGATTTTGTATGGAGAAAGGCATCAATCATACATTTTTTGCTCCAAGAACTCCTCAACAGAATGGTGTAGTGAAAAGGAAGAATAAAACCCTTATAGAAGCTGCTAGAACAATGTTAGCGGAGGCAAAAATAGGTCTTTGATCAACAAGGCTCACAATAAGACATCATATGAGCTAATAACAGGGAGGAAACCCAACATCAAGTTCCTACATGTTTTTGGATGCAAATGCTTTGTATTAAGGAACTATGATGAGAACTTAGGAAAATTTGACCCAAAGGCTGATGAAGCAATTTTCCTAGGTTACTCCCTGACATCTAAGGCCTACAGGGTTTACAACAAGAGACTTTAGGTGGTGATGGAGTCTATAAATGTAGCTTTTGATGATCAAAAAATCTCTGGTCTTGAAGACCCTGATTTGCATGAAGAACTAAGATTTGAAAATGAAGATAATTTTGATTATCAAGAGAATGAAACTGATGACTGCAAACACATAAAAGAATTAACCAAGGAGTCTGGATTTGTAAATCAAGGGAGTTGGGACTTTGGTATCCAAAGGAGTCTGGATTTGAATTACTTGGGTATTCTGATGCTGACTTTGGAGGATGCAGCATTGACAAAAAAAGTACAACAGGGAGTTGTCAATTTCTAGGAGTAAGGCTTGTATCTTGGTTTTGCAAAAAGCAACACTCAATATCAACATCTACTGCTGAAGCTTAATATATTGCAGCTGGAAGTTGTTGTGCACAAATATTGTGGATGAGAAATCAGTTATTGGACTATGGCCTAAATTTCAACAAAATTCCAATTTTGTGTGATAACACTAGTGCCATTGCAATTGCTGAAAACCCTGTGCAACATTCCAGAACTAAACATATAGAGATCAGATAACACTTTGTCATGGAACATGTTATGAATGGAACCATTGAAGTACATTTTGTACCAACAAACAAGCAGTTGACAGACATCTTCACAAAGGCTCTTGATGAAGCCACCTTTATCAATCTAGTGGGAGAGCTGGGAATGGTGAATTATGCAAGATAAAGTTTGATTAACTTGCTGGAGACATGCCAAAAAAATTGTTGGAGTAGTTCAAGCTATCAAGTGTTTAAGTACTGGTATTTCTAACTCATCTCATAAATTTTTGATAATGTTATTGATATATGACTATATATATGTTATAATTAATTTAAAAAAAATTGTTTGCATCGGGGTCAGGGTTTGTTCATATGTTTCGTGTGTTGTACATCTGTGTTATAGTCAGATCTGGGGATTGTATCATGTTTGTGATAACATTTCATCAGGGAATTCTCTTTAGTCCCTGATGATGTGTCATCATAGAACTAATATGACACCCTGATGACATGTCTTCGGGAACGGTTTTAAAATAAAAAAGGGGGTATTTATACTCTAACTCTCTCTCTCTCTTCCTGAAGTATCTCAAAACGTTTAATCTTTCTCTAACATCTGCTCGAGTTTTCTTCCTCTCTTTCTTATTCACAGAAACCCTATATTTTCAAATCATTAACAGTTTCAATGGCACCAACTGCTCTTCAACAACTTCCGAGGAACCTAGTGATTCCACCAACAAACTTTGTGGGCTTTTCAGACATCCAAGAGGTAGATGCTTGCTTTAAGCCAATGATGTGCTATCTACTCAACTCAGAGTCTAGCAAAGTAATTTTTACCAATGACGAGATGTCCGGTGAAGCAATATCACAACTGTGGTCAAGCGCCAAGTACATGTTCTCTTTGACAAGGCCTGAAATTGTCAAGGGAATCTCATTCAAAATTTCTTTTGAAGAGGGTAAAATAACTCCCTTCATAATTAATTCTGCATTGAGACTACCCACACAAGAATTCGTAAAGGTGCCAAATGATGTTGAACTGCTTGACTTCTTGAGGGAACTAGGCTACAACTCTCCAAATACTACAGTTTTGAAGTTCAAAGACCTCAAAAGGCTTAATGTGAAACGAGAGATCTCTTATCTCTTTGACATAGTTACAAAGGTATTTTCAGGTAAGTCCTCTAACTATGAGGTGATAACATCTTTAACTCGTAAAATTGCTTATGCCATGATTAATAATGTAAAAATTAATATAGGAAAATTAATATTTGATGATCTTGTAAATAAAATGGGTAGTTATACTTCTAGGAAATCAGAAGTTTACTATGATAGATTTTTATCAATGATTATTAAAGATCAATTTCGTAACCTTTCTCTTGAGAATGACATAGTTGTACAGAGTTACACGCAAACAAAGAAACTATTCAAAGAAATAATGAAGAAAGCCTACACCGCAGAACCATTTATACCTCCATCTCACATGGAACAAGTATCTCTAACTCACCCTTATATTTCTCAACCTATTACTTCTTCTCCTTCAACTACTATGGCAGACATCACAACCACTTCTCTGCCTACCCAAGTAGTACCACCAATTTCTACACAACCACTCTCAATTACCCAACCCTTAGTCTCCCAAAAGACTAAAGGTACTAAAAGAAAATTCTCTGAAGTAACCTCATCAAGTGACGGGGTGCAAGGAGAGAAAATGATTGGCTTAAGGGGATCGAAGAAGAAAAAGCCAGCCAAGAGAATAACCCCATAACCAAACTAGGCAGTATCCTCTCAAAAGGATACTGTTCTTAATAAGGAATTAAACTCATTTCTATCTACTTCATTTTAAAAGGAATCAATTATTGAAAATAGTTCCCAACTATGGACACAGTTGAGTGAGGCACATACACTGACTCTAGCCCCTGATGAAATTAACATCAGGGTCTCTGAGAGCCACTTGCAAATATCTGACACAGTGCGTGATCACCTCCTCATTCGATGATCCAGCTAACACTCCCCTCTACACCTCTCCCATCCTTTCAATTCCCAAAATTTCTTCAGATATCATGACATAAACTCTAAGTGTTATGAGATCAGATTCTCCAATCTCACACTTCTTGGAGGAGCCAACACTCAATGACACAGTGATTGATAATCAAGATTCTCGAATGGTTGATTCCTTTTTAAATGATTCAATCACTGTTGATCACTCAGGGGACATGAATTTCCCTGTACATACTAATGCAATAAGTATTTATGTCCCCCCAACTGTACATATACATTCATCCTCTACTCCTACTTCCATCACCTCTATGGACCCAGTTGTTGCACATACCTTACTTGAACTGGCCATAGTTGCTGATCAGACAACCAATAAGAGCCCTTCTAGGACAATTTTGGTGAGATTGTGAGAATATCTAGTGAAGAGAGGCAAAGTCAACCCCATGAGAGGACTTTGGCAAAAGGACAAGAAGAGAGTACTGCCTTAGAAGGCAATGAAAAAGGAGAGCCAACGAGAGATGCCTTAGAAGGCAGTGAGAAAGGAGAGATTGAGGTAGATAAAGATGAGATACTTGTAAATAAAGAATATAGAGAAAATGTAGACGCTGTAAATACTTTTTGTTCTTCTGAAAGTGATAAAGATGACATTCCAATGGATGACTTACCTCAGTTCATAGGAGTTGATTTATACTTTCAAAAGAATCAAATGGCAGATACTGTACAGTTACTAAACTAGGAGCTCTCACGAACCATAGATCCTATTTTGATCAAAGTGCTCAAGTCACAAATAATGATAGGGCAATCTGTGGATGTTGAATCTCAGAAACTACATACACACTTTACAAACAACATAAATAATGTACAACAAATTGTGGACTCCTTTGTCGCAAGCCAGACCATGCCCAAGATGAAGAAGCTCACTGACAATGTTGACAAACAACTCTCTGCCTTCTCCACCAAACTCACAAGCATGGAGTCTCTGCAACTGTCAATGGGTGACACTGTTCAAAAAGTTCTTCAAGTCACATCTCTACTCTCAACTTCCACTGATGATGCTGCCAAAAAAGGGGAGAAATCCTTTAAGTCATTATCCGGGGTTGTTGCTGACCAACCATCAAGGGATGTGACTATCGCTCCTACTTCGAAAGCCAAGGACAAGTCAATCAGAACCTAAACTACTTGGAGATGCAATGAAGATAACTCATTTTCTAACACCAGTTGAAGTAATTATAGATGGGAAAATGGAGCTTGTCTATCCTCAAGATAACAAATTGGTAGAAGTTGATGCACTCTATGCACAACAACTCCAACAGGAGGAGGAAAAGGTTGCGGAGGAGGATAAACAAGAAGAAAAGATGAAGCTAAAGAGTGTCAGGCCAAAAACCTCCAGGAAAACTCAGCCAAAGAAACTTCAATCCCCTAAAGGTGCATCAGTGGATAAAAACAGAAAAAACCCAAAATCCACTGATGCCACCAAAACCAAGTCATCTATAGCCCAGGGTCAAGAACCTTCTCCTATACCATATAGACCACCCACATTGCCTGAATCCCTAAGAGATGAAAGGCGCAAGAACCTGACATATATGTTCTCAATAAAAAGCATAAATGTTAGGACATATAGCAAAAGGGAAAAACTAATCATTATACAAAGTAAAAATGGGTCAGAACTAACAGACACCTTTGATTGGTTTAGGAGAATGGATGTTAAACAATTAGGGCTAGTCTTGAACTTAGTACCAAAGACAGCGATGCTAAATAGAGACTTGAGAGGGATGATTGAGAAGCTGAGGAAAGCCATTAATGATGAAAAGAGCTTGCTCACAGCCTTAGAAAGACCATTAAAGCTTTACTACAAAACAACTAGTGGGCAAGAGAGAAACATAAAGATCAATGAAATTGATAGGCTTAACCTGGAGGAATCGATGCATGTTGTAAGCCAAATTGCTTATCACAAAATTGAACATGTCATCCAGTTCTGAATCCTGCTTTTACAAAAGATGCTAAAGGAGATTGAAGAAACCAGAGTTGATGATGGGACTGCAACAGTTGCAAGGGATGTTCCCTCAGTAAAAGGATTCAAAGAATATCGAAAGATGATCACAAACCTCATAGATGTGGAATTTAAGGACTCAAAAGGGGAGATTATCACCTTTTACTGGTCACAAGTCGCTGTAGCCAACTTGCAAAAAATTGGTTCAGTCCTTAAAGCTCTGGAACACATCACAAATGTTAACATTGTCAACTTCACAAAACTTCTTCAAAAGGAGCGGGAACAGCTAAAGGCAGGAGGAGAAGATAATAGACTTAGGATTCTAGATCAAAACCCAGATCAAAGAAGACAAGAACAATTTTGTAATAGGAATAGGAAATACTTGTACATTTGTTTTCTCATTTTTTTTACAACTATAGACTAGCACAATTCACTTGCATTTCTTATGTTTTGATATTGTACAGTTTTGGTTTTGACATCATCATCAGTGCCTCAATTAGATTTATGGTTATCAAATTGATAATCGTAAATAGGGGGAGATTGTTAGATATAAATGATGATGATGATGTTTATTTCTACATCTGTAAATACTCAAGGTGTTCTATAAACCTTAGTATATTTGCACAAGTTTTGCATCCACTGATGGTCGACTTAGTCATCAGGGGATGAACTGCTCTACACTAGACAAGTCAATAGTGAAAGCTTCTAAAAGACTTAATAGTGTAGAACTGATGTCTACTGTTACTTAAAACATTCAAGTATTCCGCACATCAGATGTTCTAGACAAAGTTAACAAAGCATCAGTGATTAAATCTGTCAGTATTTGAAGAAGCATCCGTCAGGGGAACCCATCAGGGGAAGCCTAAAATATTGCATTAGGGGAACTTGTCAGGGGAACCCATCAAGGGATGACATTGAAGGACCAACCCGTCAAGGGAACCCATTAGGGGATGACATTGAAGGACCAACCCACCAGGGGAACCCATCAGGGGATGACATTGAAGGACCAACCCATCAGGAGGAATGCCAAACTCTGCATCAGTGGAAGTCATCATTGGATACAAGTAGGTCTTGATGTTAGGGGATCAAGAAGCAGTTAGCTAACTCTACAAACATAGATTAACTTAAGTGAAGTATGAAGCACTGATCAAGTCTTCATCAGGACTTGTCATCAGGGTATCCAGAGACACTAACCAAGTCGACATCAGGGCTTGTTATCAGGGGATAGTTATGACTGTATACACTCGTCATGAAGTCTTACACGTGAATCATTGAAGCTTGTTGAAGAAGCAAGGGATATAACTGGAAAGATATTCCTTGATGTTTGATTATCCAATAACAACTCTTGAACATTAATTACATGCAGATCAGGGGATGAAAAAAAAACAACAAAAGCGAACAGCAGTCTAACACATCACTCCTAAAGGACATTGACGTGACATATATGAGGCTATGTTGAAAAAGCAGCATGTCTAGCATGTGGGTTCACCACCAAATCTGTTATACATTAAGAAAGAGTTGTTGCACGGAAAGCTAGGCGAAGAAATATAGAAGCACACATATACACTAGTAGGGAGCTTTGTAATATATCAACAGAGAAATATTCAAAGAAAATTGTAGCTAGTGAGTGTGAGAAAAGAAGTTGTAAAACATTACAGACTTGTAACTGATTAATCACATTTGTGATTAAACAGATTTCCAAAAAAACATCAAGTTTTAATATAACTATTTTAACTTGAATGCTTGTGTGTTCATTTTAATTTCAGTTAAGTTTTTTTCTGATCTTATAGCTATTCCAGCAGTGTTTAACAAGTTTTTTTTAAAAGAGCAAAAAGTCTGTAATGTTTATATTCAATCCTCCCTTATACAAACACTTGAACTTATTTTGTTCCAACAGTATAGTTTTGCTCATCAAGGAACATATTTGACCAGTCAGGGGATAATTTTCGACCATCAGGGGATAGCTCTGGGCAATTAATCAACGCCAAACTCTACCTAAGGTGCCAAACTCTAAATTTTACAAAGTGCCAAACTCATTGGTAATCTATTTGACTGCCACCAAAGTCACTTGTCTAGTGCCAAACTCGTCGGTAATCTATTTGACTAGCGCCAAACTCTACCTTAGTGGATAATATCATCAAGGGATAAAATTAAAACTGTTAGGGATTGAAAATTTGCCCATCGAAGACTAATATTTTTGTCTTTCGGAGACTAAGCATTCTTATCTATCGGAGACTAACATCTTTTGCCTGTCGGAGACTAAGGACTTTTTGTCTGTCGATGACTAACAGCTTACACTGTCAGAGACTAGCATTTTGTACTATTGACAACTAATATTTTAAACTGTCAGAGACTAATATCTTTAGCCTATCAGAGACTAACTATGAATTGTAAGAGATTAAGTTAGAATTTGTCTCGGTTATAATGGTGACTTTTTCGTTCTTTAATGGTTGGTGTTATCAATAGATAACCTTACTTAGGGAATTTTCTCATCATCTTTTCTACTATGTGTATCATTTCTTCTCACAACACCAACACACAAAGTTGCAAACAAAAACTACTACAGCTTTTATAGTTGCAGAGTTATGTAATACTTGAAGTGTGGTGTTTTCTTATTCTTATGAACACTGTTAAACTTCAGGAACTCTGGTTGCCTGAGATGCAAGCATGGTATTTTTAAAGGGTTTTAACTACTGATAAAAGAACTATTTGGAAGTTAATATAGTTTGTATAGTTGATATGTTTCAATATTTCTTATTCTTTTCTTTTAGCACGTAAAATTAATAACTCCTGATGTTATGGATATGTTTTTAAAACATGCTTTTTGAACAAAGTATTTTACAATATGATATGAATGAATAAGGACATAAATTAAAATGGAACAGAGTATACGATTGGTATAAACCTCTTACCTCTTTAAGCTTTAAAGAAGGATTTAGAATACTTGTGCTACTTTTGAAAAGGACAATTGCTCTTTAAAAAGGAAGAATGAAATTTACGTGGGTGTCGGGTAGAGAAAATTTTTGGAAGTGAGGCTAGGATTATACCTTTGGTGATGTATTTATAGTGTTTGCAAATCAACTAGAGCAGTTGGATTGTTTTGATGAATAATTCTCAGCCATTGGCTGGATTGACCAGAAATACGCTTCTGGAATGGTGTGATTAGCTAGCTTGGCTGGTATAGCTGCTGCCAAAATATCAATCAATCACTTATAATAGTTGACATTCAGTTGGACAACAATCTTTCTCTCATTGGTATCCTTGCACAACAAGTTTTCTTTTTAAAAAACTATATATGTATATGCATAACCAGGTTGGTAACCATAGTTAGACTGTTTAGTTAAGTTGGCTTATCAGTGGATACATTGTATGCAACCAAGTTCTCTAAATATTGTGGTCATACTATCAGCACATAATTGTGTTAAGTCAGTAATTTACACTGTCGTTTTCTTCTGCTTTCCCAAGTTTCCATTTTCTTTTTGTTCACACTTGATTAAAATAATCATTCTTAAAATTGGGATTAATATATTCACATTACTTTTGGTGGATTACTTATACACCAACTTATAATAATCAAGTTTTTTTCTTAACATCACATTGACAAAAAAACTCATGCATTAATATTTATATATTATAGGAATTAATCCTATTTATATATATTTTATGTTAGGTTTTAGAACATTTGATGATGATTGTCTTTAGATTACTTAGAGTACAAATGTATAGAAAGTGTTAATTAGTAACACTGAAGTTTTGTAGCTAGCAGTTATCTCTTTGTTTGTGATTCATTCATTCTTTGTAAAGAGATATAAATATTTCTTATTTGTAAGTAACTGCTGAAATGGCATATTGAAGCTTCAGAAAGTGAAGATGTGTATTTGATCCATTAGAGTTTGCAAAAAGGCTTATCGGAGACTAGGAGAACTGGTCAGAGACTAAAAAGATTTTATCTGTCGAAGACTAGTTTTGCCTATCGGAGACTAAGACTTAAGTCATCAGAGATTAAGTCTAAAGGAGTCGGAGACTAAAGCTTAAGTCATCGGAGACTAAAGTTAAAAGCAACAGAGACTAAGCCTTAACACGTCAGAGACTAAATAATCCTATCGGAGACTACACAAGTTGACGTCATCAAGGACTAAATGCACCGGAGACTAGTAATGACGTCACCAGAGACTAAAAATAAAGCGTCAGGGACTAATCGAGATTTAATTCCTGAGAAATATAAAGTTCGAATTAAAAAGGAATGTCTTCTACGTAAAGCAAGATATTATTGAAGATGTAGCTGGTAAGGAAACTAACCAGAAATCTGTTCCTATCAAAAAGGAAAGGTTGTATTTGATTCGAATAAGGAAACTGAATTTTATTCAGAATAGGAACTGATATAATGATAATTCAGTTGTTAGAGAAGCTGTAATTAGGTTTACAGAGAATTGTAATTTTGAAGCTGTATAGGATTTTGATAGTTTGTATCTTTTCCTATACAGAATAGAAAAGAAGCTTATGATCATATTTATTATGGTTGTTAGAATTTGTAATCAGTTGTGAAATTAATATAGCAATTGTTTATAAATTGATTTGAGTTTTAATGTGGAAGCAAAAGATGTACATGCACTTGAGAGCAACAGATCCAGATTATATTGATAGGATTGAGAAGGGTCCTTATCTACCCAGGAAATTTATTCCTGCTAAAACTGTCGACGGATCTGTTGTTGCAAAACACTTTGAACTTGCTCCAGAATGTGATTATACAAACGAAGACAAGTTGCAAGTGTTAAAGGATGCTAAGGTGATGAACATACTTTATAATGGAATTGATAAAAATATGTTCACAAGCATCATAAATTGTACTACATCAAAGCAAATCTAGGACACCATCAAAGTCCTGTGTGAAGGGAGTGACCAAGTACGAAAGAACAAAAGATCATTGTTAACACAACAATATGAGTTCTTTCAAGCAAAGCCTGGTGAATCAATAACATCAGTATATGACAGGTTCATCACTTTGCTCAATGATTTGAAAATACTTGGAAAGTCTTATGATAATGAGGATATAAACACCAAGTTCATGAGATCTCTCCCACCAAGTTGGGATCCAAGGACAACGGCAATAAGAGAGGCTCATGACTTGGACATACTCACACTGGACAGGCTCTACGGGAATTTAAAGACATATGAACTTGAAGTAGAGCAACGATAAAGCTTGCATGACAGAGATAAAGGAGCTGCGTTGATGGTTGAGACAAGCAAGTCTCAAGAGAAGTTTAATGAGGAATCTTCCAATGCTAGCTCGACTGATCAGGAAGATGAACTGGACTCTGATGATGACATGGAGGAATTTATGGCATTCATGGTCAAACAGTTCAAGAAATTTAGGGCCAATAGGAAAGGAAGAAAATCATCAAGAAAGCCTAACCCAAAACGTGAAGGTCAAAACGTCACCTTCGACTTAAAAAAGATAAGATGCTACAACTGTGATGGGTTAGGGCACTTTGTCAATGAGTACAGGAAGCCTAGATCTAGTGATAGATCTAAGGATGAAAAATCAAGGAAAGACTTTGCTGACAAGAAAGCTAAATCCAAGAGCAAAGCCTTGATAACTGAGGGAAAAGATTGGATTGACAGCAACTCTGATGAAGAAGTTCTCAACTTTGCCCTAATGGCTCGTAGTGACGAGTCAAGTGATTTTACAAAAGGCAAAAAGAAGAAATCATGGTACTTGGACAGTGGCTGTTCAAGGCACATGACCGGAGATAAGACCCTGCTAAAACAGTTTGAAGAGAAAAGTGGCCCAAAAGTCACTTTTGGAGATGACAACAAAGGCCATACAAGGGGATATGGCAATGTTGAACATGGAGATGTCATCTTCACAGAAGTAGCACTGGTTGACGGCTTAAAGCACAATTTACTGAGTGTGAGTCAACTATGTGATAAAGGATTCCATGTCATCTTTAAAGAAGACCTATGCCAGGTGTGTGACAAAGAATCTGGAAATGTGATTTTGACTGGAAAAAGAAAAGGAAATTTGTATGTTGCAAATCTTATTTCTTTTACTGATCAAATCACATGTCTGTATAGCAAAGCTTCAACTGATGAAAGTTGGCTTTGGCATAAGAAGCTTTCCCACTTGAATTTCAAGAACATCAACAAGCTTGTGAGGAAAGGATTGGTAGCTGGCATTCCACAATTAGAATTTACACAAGAAGGATTATGTGATGCATGCCAGAAAGGAAAACAAAAGAGTGTATCATTCAAGAGTAAACCAGCAACATCAATCACTGACCCGCTACAATTGTTACACATGGATTTGTTTAGTCAAGTGAATGTGATGTCTATCTTAAGAAATAGATATGCACTGGTTATTGTGGATGATCACACGAGGTATACTTGGGTAAAATACCTCTTCAAAAAAGATGAAGCTGCTCAGTTGATAATTGATCATATCAAAAAGATAGAAACTGAGTCAGGAAAAATAGTAAGGGTTATAAGGAGCGATAGAGGAACAGAATTCAAGAATTCCCAAGTACTTGAATTCTGCACTAAAAAAGGAATAACTCATCAATTCTCAGCTCTAAGAACCCCTCAACAAAATGGAGTTGTTGAGAGAAAAAATAGAACCCTTATTAAAGCATCATGGACTATGTTACAAGAGGCTAAGCTTCCCACATATTTTTGGGAGGAAGCTATAAGCACTGCTTGCTTTACACAGAATAGATCCTTGATTAACAAAGCATACAATAAAACACCTTACGAGTTAATGACTGGGAGAAAACTATCTCTTAAATTCTTACATGTGTTTGGTTGTAGATGCTTTGTACTGAGAGATTCGTCAGACTCAAGAGGAAAGTTTGACAATAAATCTGATGAAACAATCTTTTTAGGTTATTCTCTGTCAAGTAAAGCATACAGAGTATATAATCTAAGAACAAAAGTCATTGTGGAATCAATACAAGTCGTGTTTGATGATAAAGAGATTCCAGGAATGATTGGACAAGGATTGCATGAACCTCTCAGTTTTGAGAATGAATTGGATGCATGGGAATATCCATCAGAGACAACTAAACAACCCCAAGATAGTAATGATCCCTACTTAATTGAGGGGGAGCTAACGGTTGTGCATGAAGTGCCAAGAACTAATACTTTATCAGAAAATAGAGTATTAGATGAAACTCAAGAGACTTGTGACATTAGTAGTCCATCGGAGACTAATGTTTCACCAGAGACTAGAATCACTAATGCACAATCAGAAACTATATTGACACCAGAGACAATAGAAATAAACAGCTCAGGGGGAGCTAATAATGAAGAAGTCAATGGTTTAGGGGGAGCAGTCTCTGATCATGAAGCTAGAATGGATAACACCAATCTAGAAAATGAAGCCTCAACTTCAAGGTCAAATCTGCCACGTGCAATTCCATGGTTGAGAGACCACACGCCAGATTTGATAATTGGAAGTTTAGAGGATGGAGTCAAGACTAGAAGTGCAACTCAAAATGAATGTTTATATCTCAATTTTCTTTCAAAGATTGAGCCAAAGAAAATTGAGGAAGCATTTCAAGATCCTGACTGGATAATTGCCATGCAAGAGGAGTTAAACCAATTCACTCAAAACAAAGTCTGGAGACTGGTACCCAAACCAAGGAATAGATCAATAATTGGTGCCAAGTGGCTCTTCAGAAATAAATTGGATGAAGCTGGTACAATTACAAGTAACAAGGCAAGACTGGTTGCAAAAGGATATTCTCAAGAAGAAGGAATAGACTATGATGAGACTTTTGCACCAGTAGCAAGACTTGAAGCGATAAGAATCTTCTTGGTATATGCAGCCTACAAGAACTTCAAGATGGATGTCAAAAGTGCTTTCTTAAATGGTAAATTGGAAGAGAAAGTCTATGTTTGCCAACCCCCAGGTTTTGTAGACTCCAAATTTCCAAATCATGTCTATAGATTAGACAAAGCACTTTATGGCTTAAAACAAGCACCAAGAGCCTGGTATGATACTCTATCTCAATTTTTGCTTGAAAATAAATTTGTTAGAGGTATCATAAAAAAAACCTTATTTTATAGAAAGCAAGGCTCAGACATAATATTGGTGCAAATATATGTAGATGATATTATATTTGGATCTACAAATGAAAAACTTTGTGAAAAATTTTCAAAACTAATACAGTCTAGATATGAAATGAGTATGATGGGATAATTAACATTTTTCTTAGGTTTGCAAATAAAACAATCAACTGATGGAATATTTATCAGTCAGTCCAAGTATATCAAAGACTTATTGAGAAAATATGATTTAATTGATTGTGCATCTGCAAAAACACCCATGCCTACTGCCACTAAGCTAGATAAAGATTTAAAAGGAAAGAAAATTGATATTACTAGCTATAGAGGCATGATAGGCTCTCTTTTATATCTAACTGCAAGTAGACCAGATATAATGTTTGCTACATGTTTATGTGCTAGATTTCAAGCGGACCCTAGAGAGTCACATTTGATTGCTGTAAAAAGAATACTCAGATATCTAAAGGGTACCCCAAAACTTGGTTTATGGTATCCCAAAGAATCTGACTTTAAACTAATTGGTTATTCAGATGCTGATTATGCAGGGTGTAAGCTTGACAGGAAAGGCACGAGTGGAAGCTGCCAACTTCTTGGAGGCAGACTTGTTTCTTGGTTCAGCAAGAAACAAAATTCAATTTCTACTTCAACAGCAGAAGCTGAATACATCGCAACTGGGAGTTGCTGTGCTCAAATCCTATGGATCAAGAATCAACTCCTAGACTATGGTATGTCATTATCCAAAATTCCTATTTATTGTGATAATACTAGTGCCATAGCAATAACAGAAAATCCAGTGCAACATTCAAGAACAAAACAAATAGATATTAGATATCACTTTATAAGAGAACATGTAAGTGAAGGTAATATCGAATTACACTGGGTAACAACTGATAAACAACTTGCAGACATATTCACAAAACCTTTAGATGAATCTACCTTTTCTAGATTAGTTTCTGAATTAGGAATGTTGAATTATGCCTCTAAAAATTGATTAATTTTTGAAAACAAGTTGTTTAGTTGTATGCAACTAGAATTTATTTTCTGGATTGCAGCTGTTTTTAATTAAACAGCATTTGTAAAGCTAGAATTAATTTTCTGGATAGAAGCTGTCTTATTTTATTAAAGCAGAATTTTAGGAGCTAGAATTTATTTCTGGAAAAATTTGATGAAATGAACAATCAAATGGTTAATTATTGAATAATATGAGCTAGAGTGAGTAAGAGACTATTTAAGTCCCTGATAGTTGTTTTTAATTAGTCCCCGACTAAATTAAAAAATTGAACTTTCGGAAACTAACTAGTCCCCGATAGTCAATACTATCAGAGACTACCTTAGTCCCCGATAGTTAATACTATCAGAGATTAACTAGTCCCTGATAGTCAACACTATCAGAGACTACCTTAGTCCCCGATAGTTAATACTATCAGAGACTAACTAGTCCCCGATAGTCAACACTATCAGAGACTACCTTAGTCCCCGATAGTTAATACTATCAGAGACTACCTTAGTCCCCGATAGTTAATACTATCTGAGACTACCTTAGTCCCCGATAGTCAACACTATCAGAGACTAATCTTCTTCTAGTCTCTTACAAGTGAACTTACCAGAGATTAGGGCAATCTCCGATCGAGGGTAATATGGTAGTTATCCCTACCATGATAAAAAACGGTTCACTACCTTTAGAATTACAAACATTTCTCATACTTTACTAAAAGTAAAATCAAACATTTTTGCAATCACAATCTCTCAAAGCTCTGAAATTATTTTCTCTCTGCAAATACTCTGCAATTTAACCCTTTTTCAAGTTTTCTTCAAAAGTTCACAGATCTCTAAAAATGGACGCTAAAACTGTAATGTTCAAGTTTGGAGACTTTGATATCATCAAGACAAACCATGCAGGGGTGGCTGATAAGCATGTCTTTGAAGCTCAGTACCACCCCTTTGTGGATTTCCTTCAACACTCCAATCTTTCGTATGCCATTTACGAAGCCCCCATCCAAGCCACTGAGGTTATCACGGCTGTCTGGTCCACTGCTACCATCCAGGGTGAGAAAACTGACTCCCCTGTGGTAAGTTTCAGGTATGCTAATAATGTCTATACCATAGATCATACTGTAGTAAATAATGCTTTACATTTACCTGTTCATGAAAACTATGACACTCTTACTTCTGATGAAGAAATTGTTTCTATGTTTCAAAATTTACATTATTCTGCTGAAATTAGTTCTGTTGGGTATATAACACGACCCCATCTTAGGCAAGAGTGGTTACTATTTTTTGACATAATAACAAAAGCATTTTCTACTAAGTGCAGTGGCTATGATGCTATCACAACACTCACACAACAAATTACTTTTAGTGTGTTGTATGATAGGCATATTAACATTGGGCTTTTAATTCTGCAAAATCTTTTGATAAAACTTAAAACCAGTAAAAATAAAATTTATTATTCTAGGTTTTTGATGATGATTGTTAAATATCTAATTCCTAACCTTGATATTACTGGAATGCAAGTTTTACCAACTGTTTTGCAGAGTAAAAGAATATTTACAGATGTGAAGCATAAATCTGCAAAGGTAATAGTCCCTTTATTTTTTCCTCCTGTCATAAGATCTATTCTCATTGACAGGCTTCCAAATCTTTATTCTTTGCAATTCTTTGAGGATATTGAACACCAAAACCCCATTAATCCTTCAACCACTTCACAACAACTGTCTATAGCCCCCTCCACAGTCTCTCAACAGATTGTGGTTGTAAAACCAAAGACAATCACAAAACTCCCAATTAAAAGAAAAATAATTGAGGGAGCAAGTGAGAATGAGGGAGAACAAGAAGCTAAAGTTCCACTTCAGAGAAAGAAGAGAGTTATAACCAAAAGCCCACAGCAATTCAGTGCTTCTCAAAAAGCATTGGAGGTTATAAGGAAAAACAGTGAACTGTTACCATCCTCCCAAAAGGATGTTGACATTGAAGAAAGTTCCCAACCAGGAACACACTGTACAGAGTCTGCACAACCTCTTGTTCATCAACAAGAGGAAACCCAAAGAGAGAAAATAAAGAAAAAGAGTGACACAAGGAGTGCACACACATAGTCATCTTTTGATGTTCCTCAATTTTCAATGTCTGAGGAACAGCCAACACTCCAAACTGTACATTCTTCTCCTTTTTCTCCCACTCTTGATTCTTTTGATATATATATGATTGATTCTCTTGATTTTTTCCAAAAGGAGCCAATAATCGAGACAAGCTCTCACCTAGATTCCATGGATAGATCCCTAGTCCAAGATAAACAAAGGGAACCCCCTATCCATGCTATCACAAGCACTTCTCAAACCTCCATTTCTATAGGACAGAGTGATACCATCCAAATGAGTGAGGCTGAGAGAATAAATAATGAGAGTCAGGCTCCTGACATGGAAAAAGGAGAGACCTTACAAATACAAGAGAGTCAAGCTTTAGATAGCTTGGAAAAAGGAGAGATAGAGAAGCTGGGGTCCCAACCCCAGGCAAAAGGAGAGGGTGTGAGCAAGGATGAGATCCTTGAACAAAATAACAGAGAGAAATTTTTAGCAGGTATATTTTTACAACCTGTTGAAACCAGTTCACAAGAAGCTCCGGTTTCTTCTGCTCCCTCCATCGATATCCAAACAGAAGAACCCGAGATTAGATCAAGTACAGGGGATGCAGCTTTACAAGTACTTTCAGAAATGTCCAATGCAGATTTTGAACAATTATATGGTCTTCAACAAAGACAAGATCATATCTCTGCCTTGAAGACACAGCTTGCAAATGACCCTGTGCCTGAAGAAGCTCCAGAGCATAATGTTGATGAATGGCTTGATGCCTCTTATGCCAACACTCTGGAGGATGCAGCCGCCCAATTAAGGCAGGACTATATGACCAATGTGACGACCCCATAATCCCGTACCGGACTAGGGCATCATCATAAGAAGGTAAAGATAACCATTCATCCATTCCTAAATAAATACTGAATAAAAACAGCATTTAAGAGTTATTACAACCCAAGAATTAAGTAATTACAGCGGAAGCTATTACATCATTTCCTAATAACAAAATAAATCTCATCAACTCTTCAAACGTCTTCCTTCTTTCCTTCATTCATTCCTTTCTTTCCTTCATCAATTCTATCAAAAGGATAAACACTTAGCAGCTTATCATCTTTGCTTTCCCCTTGTCAGAGGGTTCAGCCTTAGCTTTCTGTCCTGCAAATCATTAACATTCAACATGGGTGAGCGTTTTACGCCCAGCAAGTATATACACATTGAGGAAAATATGAATAAATCAATGGATTTCATCTGGAATCAAAGGAGAGAAATTCAAATTCTGTTTGTGGGGCTTGGTGAAGCAATACCAAGACCTCGGAAACCTTCACATATCCTTGAGGATGCACTGATGATATACAACTTGTGATCCTCCATTGAAGAAAGTCAGGTATACACCGGATCATAACTTTCAAATATCCAACGGGGGCTGCACCCGCGGATCTGCTAACCATACAGTAC
>CM025786.1:44403661-44471480 GCA_014636745.2 Centella asiatica | reverse complement strand
TCGGGGATTAATAACCCATCGGGGATTAACTCATCGGGGATTAATAATCCATCGGGGATTAACTCATCGGGGATTAATAACCCATCGGGGATTAACTCATCATTCTTTCAGTGATACATAACATTTCTTTTGGTCTGCATGCCATACTAAACACGGTTTAGGGTAAAGAAAATCAGGTTAAGGAATACTCAAGCATGGGGTTGCAACTACTGTCAACAGAATGTTTGGTAGTTAAAGGTTTGTCCATCAGGTGGTTGTCAACAACACTACACCCATCTAGACAACTTGAAATAAATGATATTTACTCCGATCGTTAGAATATGCATTAAGTCATATTTTTGAAAATAAATGAACATGGTATTAAAGGTGGTAGGCAGGGCAGAGACGCAAGAAATTTAGCAAGACTTAAATAAGATGCTCTTACCTCCTTACTGTAGGAAGAAAATAAATGCTCCGGTTTATCCTTCAAGAAGAACTGCTGTCTCGAAAATCAAATTTAAGTTTGATGGAAGTTTAGAAAGGTAGAATCAAGGTTACAACAGCGTGATGTGTATATATATCACTTGGTTGAACAACAAGAACCGTAGGATCAACTTGATCTCAGCTGTTGGTTATGAAAAGAAAGGAAATGACTGAAGAAGGAGAGAGTGATTGAAATGGCTGCTGCGTCCTTCGGTCATCTTTCATAGCTGACTCTAGGGTAATGATAGGGATGATGAGCATTTAATGCTGCTGTCTCCCCCCCAGCAGTGAAGTATTTTAAAAATAAGATGAGTACTGTAGCTACCCGCGAAACACTCTTTTAAGGGTAGAACAACTCATAACCTCATGAGCTTTACAAAATAATAAAAATAAAAAAAAATCTTTTGGACATCACATTGCAGATAAATTTTTTTTTTTTTTTTCATAAAAAGAAATATATAATTTCGATATTCACAACTTATAAGAAAATAATTTTCATGAAGAAAATAAGCTAAAATAATTAAATTTCATAACGAAATTTATTTACAAATCTGGGTCTTCACAACCAATATAGGGTCAACTGCAACTGCACCATCCATTAAAGATTTACTTGAAGAAGTAACCAAGGTGGATAAGAAACATACAAAGTTTCACCACTTCTTGGTTACTGGCATAAATGGTGCAGTGCAACAAATAAAGGAAAGGATGGAGTTGGAGACAGACAAAATCAGAAGATGCTATGAAGGACACTTGCCAAGGAGGACAATCACTGCCATTGATACACTTATCAAAGACAAGTCCAAGACTGACAGTCGACTTCAAGCCCTAGAAGCTAATATCCAACTCCTGATCCAAAAGCAAGACAGAATGGAGCAGCTACTGATGCAGGCAATTCCAAATCTGGCCACCTCCTCTCAACCCAAAGATGCTGATGTCAAAAAGGGGGAGAGTGGTCCATCCAATGTTCCTGTACAAAAGCAAAAGTCTGGTCTTGTCCTTGATGCAGAATTACAAGCAATGATGGACAGGATCTTAAAGAAACATGCTGATCTTGCAGCAACTACAACACAACTTCCAACACCAACAACAACAACAACAACAACAACAACAACAACAAAAGCAACAACAAAAGCTTCTCATTCTTCCACTGCACAAGCCCCAACAATAAAAGACAAAGGCAAAGGTGTCATGGTTGAATATTCAAAGAAGAAAACTAATACTCAACCAGGACAGCCCAAGCTACTAGGGGATGCTATGAAGACTGCTCACTTTCCCACTCCAGTTGAACTGATAGTGGATGGGAAAGTGGAGTTAGTTTATCCTCAAGAACAAAAGCTGATAGAATTTGATGCACTATTAGCTCAGAAACTTCAAGAGGAGGAGGATATGGAAGCAGCAAGGGAGGATGAGGAGGCAAAGAAGAAGAAAGTCTTTACAAGGAGATCAAGTGCACAGAAAGTAGCCATAACCAAAAAGAAGAATAAAGAGATGGAAGAGGCTGAAAAGAAATCAAGGAGGAAACCCTTGGTTCAGGAATCTACAAAGAAACCTATAAACAGGGCAACTATCAAGAAGCCTACCTCTCAAGATCCTCCAAGGTCAACCGAGACTGCTTTGGTGGCTGTGAGTGGACCAACAAAGCCACAAACAGTTTCATCAAAAAAGTCTTACAAGGTTGAAATGGCAAGTACAGAAGAAATCATCAAGGCCCTTAAGAAGACCACATAGAAGATAAATCTGGTAAAGGGTATAAATAACAAAGAAATTCTCTATGTTTTCTTGAAAGATGGAGAATCTCTGAAGTTTGAAAAGCCAGCCTTGGAGGGACAAAAGAAAGAAGATCTGGAATGGTTGCTGACTGTTGTGTTTGAGACTTCTGATCTCAACATGAAATTTCGAAGCCAGATTCAAAAGGTGATGAAGGTGAAGCATAAGGTGGATACTGTGCCGGAAGCTAATCCTAAACCTCTAGGATTATGGTATGAGACTTTTCATGGGGAGAAAGTCTTCTTTGATTATAACAGAGATATTAATAGTGTCAGTGAGCGACATATTAAAGGATTTATCAGTTTGCTCAAGGATGTTATAGAAGAAATTGAGTTGGTGCTAAAAAAGCTATTGATAGACAGACTGAAGTTGCTGAGGAAAAACAGAAAAGAAAGGCTGGAGTTGTTAAAGAAAAAATGAGGTAAACTTGTTGTGTTGAAGTTGTTTGTTAAAAATTAAGCTGTAATTTTTTTTTGAAGCCAGACTTATAGGATTTAAACCTGAGTCTTGGTGGAAGCTGAACAACAGATCAAAGGTCTTAGTTTAGAATACATTTGTAGTTAGTAATTCTTTATTGTTTTTCTAAGTAATTGTAATGTTGAGTTTTGACATCATCATCAACCTTGAAATTATGCTTATCATTCTGATATTCATAATTAGGGGGAGATTGTTAGGTTTTAGAACATTTGATGATGATTGTCTTTAGATTACTTAGAGTACAAATGTATAGAAAGTGTTAATTAGTGACATTGAAGTTTTGTAGCTAGCAGTTATCTCTTTGTTTGTAATTCATTCATTCTTTGCAAGTCAAGATGTGTAGCTAGCTGGAATGGTGTATTGAAGCTTCAGAAAGTCAAGATGTGTATTTAATCCGTTAGAGTTTGCAACAAGGCTTATCGGAAACTAGGAGAACTGGTCAGAGACTAAAAAGATTTTATCTGTCGGAGACTAGTTTTGCCTATCGGAGACTAAGACTTAAGTCATTAGAGATTAAGTCTAAAGGAGTTGGAGACTAAAGCTTAAGTCATCGGAGACTAAAGTTAAAAGCATCAGAGACTAAGCTGACGTCATCAGAGACTAAGCCTTAATGCGTCAGAGACTAAATAATCCTATCGGAGACTACACAAGCTGACGTCATCAAGGACTAAATGCACCGGAGACTGGTAATGACGTAACCAGAGACTAAAAATAAAGCGTCAGGGACTAATCGAGATTTAATTCCTGAGAAATATGAAGTTCGAATTAAAAAGGAATGTCTTCCACGTAAAGCAAGATATTATTGAAGACGTAGCTGGTAAGGAAACTAACCAAAAATCTGTTCCTATCAAAAAGGAAAGGTTGTATTTGATTCGAATAAGGAAGCTGAATTTTATTCAAAATAGGAACTGAGTAAATGATAATTAAGTTGTTAGAGAAGTTGTAATTAGGTTTACAGAGAATTGTAATTTTGAAGCTGTATAGGTTTTTCATAGTTTGTATCTTTTCCTATACAGAATAGAAAAGAAGCTGATGATCATATTTATTATGGTTGTTAGAATTTGTAATCAGTTGTGAAATAATATAGCAATTGTTTATAAATTGATTTGAGTTTTAGTTCTTTATATTCCGCAATAAAGTTTAATTTCTTAAAAGAAAAAAAATTCGAAAAGAGATTAAAAGAACTTGTATTCAACCCCCCTTTATACAAGTTCTCGGTATGTTACTGGGAAAATATTTTATTCCTATTTAAAATTGTGGGTCCTCATAACTGGAGCTGACGATTACTTTTTTAAGTTTGATCTAGTTAGGCCTCATATTGAATAAAAACAAGCATGAACTCGTAGAAAAACAAGATCAGGGGGATACAAATAGGAAAGATTGACTCCTATGAGTACTCCCAACTTAAGCGTGCTCCAGATCCCTATAGAATTTCGAAATTAAGCGTACTTGTGCGAGAATAATATCAAAATGGGTGGCCCCTAAAAAGTCTTTGTGTTGCACTCCTTTTTTGTGTTTTAATAACTTTTTAATTTTTTTCATTTATTGAGACAACTAGCAACCAAAATTTTTCTTTATTTGGTTTTTTGTTTATTGAAATTATACGAGAGCTAGCGACCAAATTTATTTTCTTAAAATATTTATTTAATTATTTATGGAAGTTATACGGGAGCTAGCTATTATATTTAAAAAATAAAATAAACAAGTATAACAAGTAAACAATTATTGTTTATTAAATAAGCATATAAAAAAAATATAAACACACAATATTCAATTTTTAAGCCATATTAAGAAGTAAGAAATATATTTTTGAAGATTAGATTTTTCTTCCTATGCTATATCACTATATCTTGAGAACTTAGAGTCGATAGTTCTTTCAGCATAGAAACCTTGACTATGATATCGGAACCAATGAGGGTTCATAGTATTTTATGTGTATCACTAAGAATATATATTCTTTTATCCAAGTAATTTAAATGTGTAGGTCTTTCACTATGGACAAACTATTCAGTGGTTAACTAATCTAATTCCAAAATATTCAAATTATAAAAAAAAAATGAAGAATATAAAATAATAAAATAATCACATTTGAAAAAAATATAATTAATGTATTGGGTGAATTTGGTATTTGTATTAAATGTGGCCAAGTTAATGTTTATTAAGTTTAGTTAATTATTAATCTATTAATTTCCAATACCAAAAAAAGAAAAAAAAATTCTATTAAATTTTCTCATCAAGTATTGTCGCAGAGAATTATTCTAAATTAAATATCATTTTAAATTATTGTGTTAAGTACTGTATTGTGTCCTTTCTATTTTATATGTACAAATATATATAGTCAAAACTCTTCCTAGAACTTAATGTTTTCGAAGTCAGGTTTTAATTATATATACTATATTATTTCAAAATCCATGTTCACACCCTAAAACAACTTTTGGATTAATTTAGAGTTTTTGTATTCTCTGGTTCTTGTGAGTTAGTAAAAATTTGTATCGAGTATTTAATCATAGTGTTCCTTGTTTGCCACAGATTATGGTTGACGTCAAAAGTCTCAACATCCATGTAATTGTCCTTTTTAATCTTGGACAGTGAAGGAGAACAGAAAATAATATACTTTTGTGTTAGCCATCTCAATGTATTATGTCCCATATATATATAAGTGTAGTTGTAGCCTATTATTAAAATTTAGGTTACAATTATTTTTTATGTTTTGTAATATCTTTAAAAAAATCTAATGATATGGATGAAAAACAATATTGAAAACTAAATGAGTATGCAAATTCTCCTAAATGTTTGTGTTATATTTAATAGTTTTTGAAATGATGGAAGTTAAACAACTTTTCACGTGTAATTAAATTTTTCATAATTTAATGTAGTTATACACCTGAGTTTAAATTATAAAAATTTATAGATATTCATTTTCTTAAATTTCATAAAACATTGCAAAAAAGTAAAAAATATTACAAAAATTGAATAGGCTGCAATATGTTTCCTTTCTTTTTTGTGTGTGTGCGTGTGTATATATATATATATATATATATATAGTTTTTTCGGATAAAATATTTTTACCGTTCGAGATAGAAATGAACAATTAGATAGACATTGGTAAGATATTTGTCTGCCATAATTTGTGGAATTGTAGTGGACTTTTGTCCTTATTTTTTTATGTCAGTCACAAATTGTAAAGGACGTGAAAATATTTATGATATTTCCTCATTGTGATCTCTCATATGTTGTTGTTGACCATCAATTGAAACTAAAATTATTATGTCATCTTTTTTTTTTTTTTTATGAACTGTGATGAACAAGAAGTTCTCAAATTCTTACAGTCATGTCCACCAATAAAATGCAAGCTCACCAATCAGTAATATCAATCTAACATTGAGAAATTGTGAGAACCCAAAAAATAAAATAGGAATAAAATGTTTGAAAGATTTATTTATATTATGTATGAATATTTAACTCATATCTTGAATGAAGGTCTTATTTCTATGTGGTATCTAGATTAATTAATTTTAAAGATAAGCTAACGGGGTTCAAATTAAGCCCCACAAAAATAATATAAATATATTTTAATTCAAATCTTTAAATAATTATTTAACTAAACATGAACAAAGAGTTAAGTATACTTATCACTGCAAGGGAACTGCAATATGATTTTTTACCAAGGGCTGTCGTGTACAAATAGGATAATCATATTATATTCAGAAGTGAGCTACATGTGTGCGAGCAGCTGCTTAATCAAACTCAAGCAGTACCTGCTAACCATGATTGATATCAAACTATGCTTATAAATATATTTGTTAAGAAGAGCACGCTGCTTGAGGTACCGACAACTGAAGGATTATTATCCAATTAAAAGTCGGCTATTATAGAGAATTATGTGATCTTTTGGGTAGCTTCGGCAATGGCCAAATTAGCCAATCACTGTACTTTAATTATATTACCAGCTAACATAACCAACGAGTGATATTTGTCCACCAGATTGATCCAACAACTCCAGTTATTTGGCAAGTAATATAAATAGATCATTTGAAGTACAATCTTAGCTTAGCTAAAAAGATATAAAAGCACTATATTCAAGTCCTGCTCTTTTCCTATTTTGTTTTGTCCTTTTGTTTGTACCATGTTGTAAAATAATTTGTTTACTCACTTCCAAAAGTATGATTTAAACGTGCATATAACATCAGGAGGTATTAGTTATATATATCCTAAAATGTATCTAAAGAGAGAATAATAAATACTGAAGAACACCCCCAGTATATAAAACTATAGCTATATATCAGTTATTAAAAATTGGGTAAAGACACTTATGTCTTCTCCAACCAAAATTTCCTTGAGTTTAACAGTCTTCTATGAGGATGAAAATAAGAAGAAGGACCCAAGTTGTCTCTCATAATCCTCATAAAGATAAAACAAAAGACTGTTGTAGTATATTTGAGTTTATGTATATGGTTGTTGAGAACCAAAAATGTTAGTCTCTGATAGGTTAAAGCTCCAGTCTTTGATAGGCTTAGAGAAAGGGTACCTATGATAAACATGTTAGCCTTTGATAAGATTTATCTATAAATGACAACACCCACCAATAAATGAAAAAGCCATACTCTGTTTCAGAATATAATTTTATGTCAGTATCTCACAGTGCAAAATGTTAGTTCTTGTAAAGCTTGACAAAAGTTATCCTCTGATGATATTATTCCCTGATGATATTATCTACTAATGAGGTATACTTTGGCGTTAGCCAAGTGACCTTGGCATTAGTCAGGTGAATTATCGACGACTTTGATGACGACTTTGGTGCTACTATTCAGAGTTAGGCATTAAAGCATTATCGACGATTTTGCCAATGAGTTTAAGGCTAACTTCTTGAGTTAGGCAACGAATAGATTTATCCACTGATGATAGTAAGTATATCCCCTAAGAAGCCAAAATTATCCCCTGATGGCCCAGACTGTGTCCCCTGACGAGCCAAAATTTATCCGCTGACAAGTAATTATCCACTGACGACTAAAATTATCCATTGATGCCATTTTGTATCCCTTGATGGTCATTTTATTCCCTGATGACCACTTTTATGCTACGAAGACTATCCACTAATGCGCAGTCTATCTTTGAGGTGCAAAATTTTATTTTTAAGGATTACTTAAGATAGCAATAATTAGTTGGTATTCCCAATTAATAGTGAATGATTTGGTTGGGAAAAAAAAATCTCTCGGACTTGGTTGGAACTTTAAAAGCAATCCTAATATTTCAGATGTCAAATTGAAATATTTAAAATATAAGGACATCACATGTGTGTATCTTCACATCTTTATAAGAGACATGAATTTCTCATATTAAGGTCAATGTACATATTTTACAAAGTGCTCTCTTTCACAAGTAATTTGATTTAAGAATAGCTAAGGACAAATGCAAAAATATACTCACTCTATCTTTTTCATTGAATACATATTTTCATTCATTCGATATACGTAAGTAACCAATGCTATGCTATATCTTATTCAAGTTCAATGTTTTCATGAATATGTAACGTACGATTCATTGATTCAATGTACGTGAAAAATGTTGTACTAGAACCAAGTACTCCTTGGGCGGCTGCTAGCTATTCCAAATCGCTGACATGTTAAAGTAAATTCTATATGGATATAGAAAACTTAATCTCACCCTATACTTGGAGAAGTCATCGTTGGGGGTAATCGAGGAAACGGTAATCGGACCCTCGCAGATAAAGGATTTCTACATTGACTACGTATGTCATTATGATTAAGTCAAACGATGGTCAGACTGGTCAGCTGATATACTATTTGTTAAAGAGTTCCTAAAGTTACGTGTACCAAATAGACATGGATATAAGGCGCATGTGAATTATTCAATATTTTTCAAGTAAAGAGTCAAATCTTTCGCTATTATTTGGGGATCCTGTAAGCTATGTTGTTCTAAGTTTATCAAGAGGTATCGACATTGTTTGTGTCCAACCTCACAAACACTTAAGCTCTATGAATTATTTATCTATCTTCAAGACTCACCTAATGTTTGAATATATACTTGCTAGCGTAAACCGCTCATGTTACCACAATTTAAATGTTTTATAGGTTATGGTAAAAAGTCTGAACCGTTTGATAATGGAAAAGCAAAAATGGCACAGAGAAAGATTCCTAATCGCTCTCCTATGGATTGTATTTAGAGAAAAAGGGAAGCACGATGCCATAATAGAAATGTTTAGATTTTAAGGCCAGATGGGCCCCCATCGATTTCTGTTATTGAATATTTATTTTGGATATTGTAATAAGAGAATATATATCTATTATTTTATATTAAGATTGCTTGTAATCCTATTATTTTCTATTGTCAATTATTGACGGTGCCGAAAGTTTAGTATGAGATTTTTGGGGCCACCACAGTTGGTACCAGAGCCCAAGCACTAGTTATGAGACATGGTCTCTATCGAATTATAAAATACGATGTTTAGAGTCTTAAGGAAGAAGGAAAGAGACTATAAGGATAAGAGTGGAATAGCATAATCTAAACTAAGTTAAAGGGACGAGGAGCATTAGGACATTTCTCCGCGTTTTCTAAGGTTATACAATTGTTAGGGATATAAAATTTCAGATATAAAAAGTTTTGGGATAAAGAACTCATGTGAAACACCTTACATACCATGCCATCTATATCACTAGTATTCATGTCAAATTCTCTATGTATGATGAACCATATTATAGTATTGATATAAGTTATGTTTGTCTTGTAGATGACTTCAAGACGTGATGCTAGGGGCAAGGCACCCCTGACCATTAGCTCAGAGGAGGAGCATGTTCATAATGTTACCCCTTTTCCACACGTGGGATGTTCGAGTGAGCGTGTATCCAAAAATAGTGATGATGCCACAAGGGAGGCATCTCCTGATCAGGCTCTTGTTGTTGTACCTGCTACACGTAATGTTGTTGGTCCTTAAGTTTGCCATAGAAGCCTTCACCCGAATGTTATCCGTGGACCCTTGCCACCTCCTGGCGCCCGTTGGCGTGTAACTGTTGGAGTGTATGCCCTAGGAACAAATTATTTGATAACTGTCACGGTGCACTTGTACTTATGTTTTGATTTAATAAATAATGTTTAGTTTATTATGCTTCAATTTACTGTGTGATATAATTGTTAAGATAATAAACGTCCCTAGAATAATGAATACGGACTATATTGGTTCAAGTATGTGACTTGGAATATGAGATCATATAGTTGTAAAATATATCAATATTCCTAAACATCCCTAGTCAAGTATTATTGTTAATGAGACAACAATGATACAATGAGACTAGTATGCGGGTTGACTGATGACCAACTCACGTTGGCTATAGATATGTGAGATATCAAGTCAATGCATAGATACATGTTGGAGAACAGTGTACTTGATTGACCCACCTAAGAATTCTACATGTAAGTGAAGTGTCGTAAGATATTCTCATAGTGACAATGATGCAATGGTCCTTCGACCTGAAGTCATTACATTTCTACACGAGGATTAGTATGGTTTGATATCACCAAAAGTCATCATTAACCGGATGGACAATAAAGGTGTTTGTTGGCTATATTATGAGTCGTATGAGGAATGTGAATGATCTAGATAGGATTTGTCCTTCCTATGTATTTTAGGAGTGATATCCTTGGGCCTTTTGATTGAGTAGAACTATTAAATGCTTGACCATGCTCAAATAGTGATTTGTCTATTCTAGTTTACTCATCGATCAAGAAAACAAATATTAAATTATAGAGAGGATGACACACTTCATGCCTTGAGTTTAATCTTGGATATTAAGGGCAAAAGGAATTATATTACATTGAAACGTTAGTGACAAGAAAAGGTTATATTGAATCACCAACATTATTATTACTTGAGTAACAGTGATGTATTACTAGTTGCCAATTCTACAACAGAATCTGAGTATATAGCTGCTTCAGAAACAGCTAAAGAGGCTGTTTGGATTAAGAATTTCATCACTGAACTTAATGTTGTTCCAACCATTGTTAACCCAGTTAATCTCTACTATGACAACAATGTAGCCATCACACTTAGCAAGGAACCAAGATCTCACCAGCGATCCAAACATATACTTAGATGATATCATCTCATCTGTGAAATTATTGACAGAGGAGATGTATATATATGTAGGATACCGACAGATAAAAATGTTGAGATCCACTAACTAAGGCGTTGCCAGAACAGAAGCATGATGGTCACACTAGATCCATTGGTATTAGATACATGAATGATTGGCTCTAGTGCAAGTGGGAGATTGTTGGAGTGTATGCCCTGTTGATCCTCCAACACCTTCTTCACAACAACTATCTGCAGCCCCCTCCACAGTTTCTCAAAAGACTGTGGTTGTAAAAACAAAGAAAGCCACAAAGTTACCCATTAAACGAAAAATAACAGAGGGTGGCAATGAGACTGAGGGAGATAAGAAGAATGAGTTGGCTACTCAGAAAAAGAAAAGAGTGATAACCTTAAGCCAAAAACAATCCATTGCCTCTCAAAAGGCTTTGGAGGTTAAAAGGAAAAGCAGTACTCTGTTATCATCCTCCCAAAAGGATGCTAACATTGAAGAAAGTTCCCAACCAGGAACACCAAGTACAGAGTCTGCGCAATCCCCTGACATACAATGGGGCAAGCCTAGAGAGAGACAAGATCAAAAAAAAAGAGTGACACGAGGAGTGCACACACAGAGTCTCATTCCCTTAATGCTCCTCAAATTTTTGTTCTTGAGGAGCAGCCAACACTCCAATCTGTACATTCTCCTATCTCTTCTCCTATTCTTGATTCTTTAGAACTTGATAGTTCAAATCTTTTTGATTTTTTACAAGAAGAGCCAACACTCTAAGAGACTGACACACAAGAACCACTTGTTCAAATTACAAGTGCAGTCAGTTCTCCAATACATTCCTTGAAGAGATCCCTAACCTCAGAAATACAAAGGGAACCCCCTTTCCTTGGCATCACAACTAATTCTTCTTTAACCCCCTCTTCTGTAGGATAGAGTGTACATATCCAAATGAGAGAGGATGAGAGAATAATTAGTGAGAATTAGGCTCCTGACCTGGAAAAAGGAGAGATTATATATATAAATGAGAGTCAAGCTTTAGAAAGCTTGGAAAAAGGAGAGGTAGAGCAGCTGGATGCCCAACTCCAGGAAAAAGGTGAGGGAGTGAACAAGGATGAGATCCTTGAACAAAAGAAAAGAGAGAAAAATTTATTCTCAGCAGGAGATTTTCTCCAACCTATTGTACTCTCCACCTCAAATGAAGCTCCTGTTTCATCTGCTCCAACACAATCTACTCCATCAGAGGAACATGGAGGCAGCTCACAGCCAGGAGATGCAGCATTACAAACACTAGTAGAAATGTCCAATGCTGATTTTGAACTCTTATATGGTCTACAACAACATCAAGATCACATATCAGCATTGAAGACTCGAGTTGCAGATGAACCTGAGCACTTCCTGATCACGGGTCTCAAGGCTGCACTCCAACATGTTGAAGAGAAGATGGAGCTGGAAACTGATAAAATCAGAAGATGCTATGAAGGACACCTTCCCCGGAGGATGATGAATTCAATTGATTCAAGATTAAAGGAGCAGTTATCCACTGTAAGGCAACTTCAAGCATTGGAATTGAATCTCTAGTCCATCATCGCAAAACAAGATAAATTTGATCATGCTCTTCAACATCTCACCCATCTGCTTGAAACAACAATACCAGCACTGGCTACTACTTCCTCCAAACCTTTCGATTCTGATGTCAAAAAGGGGGAGAGTAGTCAGTCTAAATCAAAAGAAGTAGTGGCTGAGAAGATAAGCTATGCTAGCTTGATGGCTGAATTTACAAGAATTCAAGATGACAAGAAAGATCTTGATTTAGCCATCAAGTCAAGCATAGCTACTGTTACAACTACAACAACATCACCACCAACAACAACCACAACAACAATAGTTCCTTCTACTGCAAACACCCCAAGTACCAAACAAGGCAAAGGCAAGGGCATTCTGTTAACGATTCAAAGAAGACACAAACTACTCAACTAGGACAACTTAAGTTATTAGGGGACGCCATGAAGACTGTTCACTTTCCCACTCAAATTGAATTAATAGTGGATGAGAAAGTAGAGTTAGTTTATCCTCAGGAGCAGAAATTGATTGAAGTTGATGCATTACTTACTCAGAAATTGCAAGAGGAGAAGGAAATGACTGCACTAAGAGAGGAGGAGGAAGCTAAGAAAAAAGCCTTGACTGTGAAAAAGACAAAAGCTCAAAAGTTTGCAAAGACTAAAAGGAGGAATAAGGAGATTGAGCAGGCTGAAAAAAAGGTCAGGAGGAAGCCATTGATGAATGAGCCTTCAAAAAGAATTGAAACTGCTTTAGTAACTGTGCTTGAATCAAAACAATCAGAATCAGTTCCAAGTAGTACAATTTCCAAGATTGGGGTGGCTAACACTTCTGAGATAAAGGAATCTTTTAAAAAAAGTGTTGAGTCTATCAGTGTTGAAAAGGATAAAAAGGACAAAGAATATCTCGAAGTCATTCAAAAAGATGGAGAGATTCTGAGACTTGTTATGACAAGCCTGGAAATAAGGTCATTCAAAGATATGGAATGGTTGTTGTCTGTGGTTTCTGAAAGTTTTGTGCCAAACTTGGAATTTAGAAGGCAAATTAAGGAAAAGCTTGCAGAAATGAATAAGAGAATCAAGCTGCCAAGAGTAACTATACCTCCACTTCCGTATGGGTTATGGTATGAAACTTTTCATCAGGATGTAGTTTTCTTTGACTATGAAAAGCAGATCAAGACAGTAAAGCTAGGTGAACTTGAAGGATTCATTGCTATGCTTAAAGATTCATCAGATGAATATGAGATCAAGTTCAGAAAGCTACTGGAGGAAAGAGTCAAAGAAATCAGTAAAGGAAAGGTTGAAATTGTTGATTGTTGATTGTTGGTTGTTTATTTTTGAAGCCAGACTTATAGGATTTAAACCTAAGTCTTGGTGAAGCTGAGTTTAAGATCAAAGATCTTAATTCAGGTACATTTGTAGTTAGCATATTCTTTAAATTTTTGATTCTAAGTTACTCTTGTAATTTTTGACTTTTGACATCATCATCAACCTTGATTTATGTTTATCACTTTGATAATCATAAATAGGGGGAGATTGTTAGGTTTTATAACATTTGATGATGATTGTAATTAGAATACTTAGATATACAAATATACAGTTAGTGCTAGTCTATAGCATTTAATGTTTTGTAGCTGATAGTTTACTCTCTGATTCATGTAATTTATTTTTATATAAGAGTAAGTTAATTTGTATTGTAAGAGACTATCAAAATTGTAACAAAGAATTCAACAAGTCAGAGACTGTGTTTAGTCTATCGGAGACTAAAGAAAGTGTTCATCAGAGACAACAGTTTAAAGCATCGGAGAATAAACTTAAGTCATCAGAGACTAAGATTAAGGCATCGGAGACTAAACAGTTGGTTAGAGAGTAAAGCTTAAACAGTTAGAGACTAATGTGACATTACTATCTAATACAGTGCAAAGTTATATTTGAATTAGAAGTTAGCTTCGACATGGACATTGAAGATATATTGAAGACGAAGCTGGTTAGAAAACTAACTAGAGAGAACCTATTTCAATGTTATATAGAAAACATATGTTGAATAGGATTAGAAGCTGAATTATAATTCAGATTTGGAAGCTGTAATTATTTTACAGAGTTGTATTAGAAGTTGTATGTTCATAAATATTTATATATAGAGTACAGGATTTTGAAGCTGACAATTAGTTTGTGATTGTTAGAATTTGTAATCAATTGTTTATCAATAAAAGAAATTGTTTATAAATTTATTCTTGGTTTTGTTCTTTAATTTCTGCAAGTAAATATACTTTGAAGAACAGAAATTCAAAAAGATTTTAAGAACCTGTATTCAATCCCCCTTCTACAAGTTCTGGGCTATTTCACTCGGACAACAAAACATGTCATGCATGTAGTGATGTGCCTATGGCGAAGTGTATTTGTTTAATTCTTACAATCCCTTATTAGCTTTTAACCTCAAGGTTTTAGTTAATTTTGACCCTAACACAAACCGTAGTCCTCATTCTACTAATATACTCTAAACGCTTTGGTTCTAGGATCCAAATCCTTAGAATCCTTCTAGTTGACTTAACTGGGAGATACTATAACCCATAGATGCGGTTCACGAGCAGTGTTCCTTACGAAACACTTCCAACTGTAACCTTGTTCTGATACCAATTGTGACAGCCCCATAATCCCATTAGGGAAGGTGTCGTTAATTAGCGAGAAAACAAATAATAAACATCAATTCATGAAATGAAATGAAATAAAGTAGCATTAAGTAGTTATTACATATCTATAATATTATATTTAAGTAAGCAGCGGAAGTCATACTACAAATACATTTCCTTTCTCAATATGCCATCCACAGTAAGACAAGTAGGAACTCAATACTTGTTTATCTTTCCTTTTCCTCTTTCGAACTGTTCGGCCTTTGGGCTATAACACCTTGTAAAGTATAAACTCAACTAGAATAAGTGATTTACGCTGAACAAATACATATGCAACAAGTGCTAGTTGAAAATAATAAATGTTCATAGCTTGATTTTCTTCATCTTTGCTACTTTTTATAGTTTGACAGGCACTTGACATAGACTTACTTTTGTGTTCAATATGAGGGTTGGAGCAATAATCCACTAAAAGGGTGATGTATTATGCATATTTTGGCCATGTCTTGACTTATAAGACAAACAATGCTGCTAGTCCTTTAGTGGTGTTTGCAGGGTTCAACTACAATCAAGAATGCATAATATTTTGTTGAGGCACTAAGGTATGATAAGATAATTTGATGCGAGTGGCTAGTGGCATGAAAAATCATTCTGGATGACAAACTTCGATTGGGCTCAAACTTGCTAGGTCACAACGAAACAACCCAACAATCAATACCCACCACACCTTGCCATGGCGTAAGTTGTTTTTCGGCCATCCGGGATCATTTACTATTTTATTTTAATTTTTTAAATAAATACAATGGCATTTTCGTAATTATTATTTTTAATTTTGTATTATTTGTTCAAACCCTAGGCCTTATATAAAACATATATAATTTTTTAGTCTATTATTGATATTACAATTCAGAAGTGTGAGTTTCTCTAATGAACCAAATTCCTTATTTGTAATTTGGTGTTGTGTGATTGCCATAATTTGGTATCAGAGCTTCAAGGTTTATGAATCAATGGCAACTAAAGAAAATCAAGGTGATGATGGAAGGGGGAGAGGAGTTGGCCATCCTGAAGACCAGGAACCGCAATGTTATAGGGACTTCCAAGATATAGAAATTGAGGAACAACGAAGGAGTATTGAGGAATTGGAATGCCAACTAGTAGAGGTGAGAATTGGCAATTCTAATGCTAAGGAATCCAAAATGAAATCTAATGACCAGAGAGAGGACGAGAATCCATTCTGGAACCATAGGCAAAATTGAGTATTTTGACCCGTAGGTCAGTCTTCTCACAGTCTATCGATGAAAATTGATATTCTTGAGTTTGAAGGAAAAGCTCATCGAGATGAGTTCATTGATTGGAGTCAAATGGTGGAACGAATCATCAATTTGAAGGATATGGCAGATGATCAAAAGGTCAAGTATGTGACTATTAGATTGAAGAAACATGCATCGATTTGTGGGAGCATCTGAAGAAGCAGCGACTTTGTGAAGGAAAATTAAAGATCGTAAAGTGGGATAAGATAAAGAAGTTGATGCAAAAGAAATTCTTGCCTTCCCACTTTAGGCAAGATGTGTTTCAGGAATATCACATTTTGCGACATGGGGATTTAAGTGTTGAGCAGTACACTCATGAATTCAATCGGCTTCAGATGAGATGTGATGTATTAGAGGAAGATGAATAGACCATTCCTTGGTATCTTAGGGAAATGAAGACATAAATTTTAGATATTGTTGAATTACAACAATATTGGACCTATGATGATTTGTGCAGGTTGGCTTTGAGGGTGAAAGCCCAAGTTAAGAGGAAGCATAATTGATTTCAAAATAGACCAACAATAGGAATGGGTGTTGTCGTAGGATCTTCATTGAACTGTCCATTGCAGACCACTCAGAAAGGACTTTCTACCAAGCGCGTTATCAAGGACGGAGCTAGTGGGGGATCTAGCATGGGAGTAGTAAAGAGTCATTGTTCAAAATGCCAAAGAAAAGGGCATTATGATACGGGATGTCGAAATAAGTAGATAGTAACCCTATTAATCCTGAACTTGAAAGTGACCTAGTGCATGATGAGGGTGATGGGGAGGTTCAAGATGACTGTCCTGAGGTTGAAGACATAACTTATGCTGATTCAGGTGAGCTACTGGTTATCCGTCAAGTTCTAAATGTTGATACCGGAGGTAAGGCGTAAGGTGAGCATTGAAGGGGGGTAAGTATGAGAATGTGGTATCAACTACAATGGTTGAGAAACTGGGCTTGAAGATGGAAGAACATCTCGAGCCGTATGAGTTTGATAGGAGGACAACATGTGATGGCTTTAAGAATACCTATACATTCATCAACGATAAGCAGAAAATCACTCTTGCTCCTACGAATGTGAGAACGGAGGCAATGAGTAGCCTGAGGTCTACAACAACAATTGTGAAGCAGCAGTTGATGTGAGGACCCAGAAATTTGAAATAGGAATAAAAATTAAATAGGATTAATTCCTATGTTTTATGAATATCAATGCAAGAATTTTTATGTGAATGTGATGTCCAAAAATCAATTATTAAAGTTAGTGTATAAGTAATCCACCAAAAGTAATATGAATATATTAAACTCAATCTTTAATAGAATGTTAACGAAAACTAATATATGCATTATGAAGCACACTGCAAGAGGAACTGTAGTGTGAATTGTTGACCAACGATGACGGTGAACAAATAATATAATCATATTATTTAAAGGATTGAGTTGCATGTGTGCCAGCAGCTGATAAGGATTGAGCTGTATATGTGTTAGCAGCTGCTTAATCAAACTCTAGTAGTACACTTTAATATATCTGCTTGGCTATGCTTATAAATATATTTCTCTAGGGAAAGATTGTTACATAAGGCATCAACAAGAGAAAGATTATTGTCCTACTAAATGTCGGCTATTATAGGTGATTGGCAGATATTTTGGCAGCCGTTATACTAGCCAAGTTAGCCAATCACATCATCCCAAAGACATATTTCTAGCCAATCCAACTAACGACTGAGAATTATTCACCAAAATGATCCAACTACTCTACTGGATTTGAAAGCACTATAAAAACATCATCTACGGTACAATCCTAGCCTCACTTCCAAAACTTCTCTCTACTCGACACCCACATAAATTTCATTCTTCCTTTTCAAAGAGCAGTTGTTCTTTTCAAAAGCAGCACGAGTATTCTAATTCCTTCTTTAAACCTTAAAGAGGTAAGAGCTTTATACCAATTGTATGCTCTATTCCGTTTTGATTTCTGTCCTTATTCATTCATACTATATTGTAAAACACTTTGTTCAAAAAGCATGTTTTAAAAAGATACCCATAACATCAGGAAGTATTAGTTTTGCATGCTAAAAGAAAAGAATAAAGAAAATATTGAATGCCCTAAGTAAGGTTATCTATTGATAACACTATTCATTAAATAATGAAAAAAAAGTCACCACTATAACCTAGACAAGTTCTAAATTTAGTCTCTTGCAGTTCAGAATAAGTCTCTGATAGCATAAAAATTAGTCTCCGACAGTATAAATTAGTCTCTGAGAGATTCAAAGTTAGTCTTCGATGGGTAAAAAAATGCTTAGTCTCTAAGAGACAAAAATATTAGTCTCCGATGAGAAAATTCCCAGTCCCTGACAGTTTTAATTTTATCCTCTGATGATATTATCCATTAAGGTAGAGTTTGGCGCTGACTTGTTAAGTTTGACTACGAGTTTGGCATTGACTTGTTAAGTTTGGCGACGAGTTTGGCGCTGGCTTGTTAATTTTGCCTATGAGATTGGAGATAGCCAAGTGACTTTGGAGATAGTCAAATAGATTACCGACGAGTTTGGCAATGAACAAATTTATCCACTAGTGTCCAATTTATCCCCACAGATGGTCAATTTATCCCCTGATGGGTAATTTATCCCCGGACGGGTAGTTTATCCATTGATGGATAAATTATCCCCTGAAGGGTAATTTATCCCCTAACGGGTAATTTATCCCCTGATGAATTATATACATATTTAATAGTTTGAAAAATCCCTCAGGCTTGTTTAAATTAAAAATCTCAATTCCCAACACACCAAATGATTTAATTAAAACATCAAGGAGATAAGAAATGCACGGACATCACATATGTACATACTCTCATTTATATTCAAAGCATAGATTCTCATGCTATGTGAACATACATGTTTTATAGAGGTATTTCACCCAGCAAGTGAATTAAATTAGCTTAGCTAAGGACAAAAGCAAGTATATTCTCACTCTTATGCTTATTTCAGTTAGACGCATGATCAATTGAATCGACATGCGTACAAGGTTAGGACTTTTATGTTCTAAATTTCCTTGTGAATCAGAATGATATCCTTTAATTTCTGCTAGCATGATATGAATGAAAGTGCATAGATATAATTGAGCTTTGATTTATCAGTTATTTTTCAATCTTATATCTATGCAAATGAATAAGAATGTTACGTCCCTTGCATGGGTCATTAAAGCTCTAATGTTCCACTTGGGTGTTGAGCAATTGATTATGTTAGTCTTAAGAGGATAAGATGGATGTCCAGCATAGTTTACGACAACCTCCTCTAAGATAAATAAGACATGCAAGATGGATAAGTAAGGATAGAGGAGTTTGAAACCTCAAAATCAAAGTTATTTTCTGAAGTGCTAGAGGTTTTGACATTGAATCCATCATACCTCACAAACAGTTTGAACCCTTGTTGCGCTTCAAACCCACCATACATGTTAATATATTTTTTAAGTGTAAATCACTCATTCTTGTTTAGTTCATGATTTTCAGGACCTAAGTTAGATGTTGTACCATGACAGTAACAGAGGGGAATAAATTGAATAGTTTATTATGAACACCCAAGCAAGATAATTACCTATTGTAATAGATTAGTTTCTGCCACAAGATTTATACTCTAAGTTTTTGTAAGGATGTACTATTAAATACTTTAGTACATTAATATTGTATGGATTTTGGGGCTACCATAGTTGACGCTATAGAGTTAATCATTCTATTATTGATTTAGCAGAATGTTAATGGTCCAGTCTTTCCTCCTTCAATTTTACCATTGCTGAGGCAATTTACAGATGTATTACCTAAAGAGTTACCTATAGGGTTGCCACCAGTGAGTGATATGCAACATTGTATTGAATTCTTACCTAGAGAGATGATCCCCAATAAACCAACTTATCACATGAGGAGTTGCAAAGGCAAGTTAAGGAGCTATTGGAAAGAGGGGTTGTGCGTGAGAGCATAAGACATGTGATGTACCTTCTTTACTAGTTCCAAAGAAGGACAGAGCGTAGCTCATGTGTGTTGATAGTAGAGTTAGCAATAAAATTACAATCAAGTACTAGTTTCCTATTCCTTGGTTTGATGATTGAATTGATCAAATCTGCAAGGCAGTGATTTTCACAAAAACTGATCTCCAGAGTGGTTATCATTAGATTTCAATGAGACAAGGAGATGAGTGGAAGACAACACTTAAAACACGAGATAGGTTTTAGGAGTGGTTAGTTATGTCATTTGGATTTTCTAACGCTCCCAGCACAATTATGCAGCTAATGAATTAGGTAATTAGATCTATCATTGGGAAGATTGTAGTAGTTTTATCAAAGTATGAGTTGTCGCATTGGATAAGTTGTTCATAAGAGGTTAAGCCATCAATAGATAAATGGTCATTAGATGATAAAAGTCCTTCATCAGCAGATAATGACCATCGACAGATAATATGCACAAATGGTCATCCGCAGATAAATTCTTCATCAACAGATATTGAAGTTAACATACGGCTGATTGTAGCACACCACTAACTTTGTTAGGGCTCCGAAATTATAATAAGGAAGTTGGTCCAATAAGGAGAGATTATGTACCAGAGACGATGCATAGAGGTAACTCACAAAGGGAGATAGCAGAGATGACGTGACACGCAGATTATGTAACTAAGAAGCTATCTTGTAATTACGAAAGAGATTCAGAGATATTTCTCAAAAATGTAATCTCTCAGCTGTTCACCATGAAAAAGTGAAGAAGGAAGATGTATCTATAAATAGAGTTATAGAGCATTGTACAAAAAAAACATCTCATCTCTTCATCTTAGAATATCTTTACATATCTCATATACGTATCGAGAGAAAAATTGAGAGAGGGTAGCTCTATCATTTCATACAGAGAATCAGTATCAAAATATAGAGAGTTAAAAATTAAGAGAGATACAACCCACCAAAAATAATAATTCTTATCCTCCTACATTTACGCAGTATAATGGCGAATAGGGTCGAGTCCATAGGGACTAGTGCAATTAATTATTTGTTTAGAAAAATAAGTTTTTGAAATTAATATGGAGGATTTTAAAAATAACAATAAAAAATGGGAACTTAAAATAATAAACATTGCAAGAAAAATTAAATATGAGAAATTCAATGGAAACAAGCCTAGCCAAGGTACTTTTTAATCTAGCCAAATACTTCGATCATCGACACAAAAGATAAATTTTATTCATTCAAATAAATAGGGTTATAGCTAAGGGCAAACGCTCTACCTAACCAATCTTTTCTTATTTTGTCGATAATCCCGGACACCCTGATAGATTAGTTCTGTAGACCAAATAGACAACCCCTGGACACCCTGATAGGATTTAATCTAAGGCAGCTTTATGAACGAAAAGACCCCTATCCTAGCCAATAAAATCGGACACCCGTAAATTATTTAAACTAGATTATTTAATTTCACCAACCTTACCCAAAGCCTTTATCAGTGTAAGATCAATTTGCTACTTTGTTAGAACAATGCCAAACGGTCTTCCTATTCTAATCAGCAAGATATCATTCAACAAACCACACAACTGGCCACATTGCATAATAAATTAAATGATAACAAACACAATTTCTAGTGCAGAAATCAGATAAATACTTGAAATTGAATAAAACTAATGAAAACAAAAGTCTCACGATATTATTCTTGGCTAGAAATCAAAGTACCTTAACTAGATATATTCAGTTGTTCATAATGATTGAAGACATAATGCTGTAAAATATAAAAACTGCTCTTTTTCTGCAGAAAAATAAAAGAGGGGCGGAGCATAATCTTAGATCATTAAGTTTAACAAGTCTATTTATAGGATCTCTATGTTTGCCCTACCAAGAAATCCTAATCTTAATTGGCTTCCAAGATCCTTCTCCAATTTGGTTTCTTCTTCTGTCTCTTGCTCCAGGTCTTTCCTTTTTCCGCGCGTTTCTGTCTTTGACGTCAAGGCCTAGCCCATCCATTATGTATAATTTGCTGCTTCGCTTATGCCAGTCTTATCCTGGATACGATATGGGCATGTCGTATGACACATCAGCCGCCCTTCAATTTCCTTCTTTGATTTTCCTTGCACTTTTTGGCCCATTCTGCCTTGTTTTCACCATCTCCACCTGAATCACTCATTCACACAAAAGTAACTCGGAAACACCATAACAACACATAAAACAAACACAAAATAGATGCAGATGTCATGCAAATCTATAAATAAATTGCACACTATCATACAACCCCACACTTAAATGATGTTTGTCCTCAAGTATCTAAACAAATTAGAAAAATAAACAACCAATCCTTAGCTTTATCTTCTCACACCCATCTTACATTTCTGCTCCAAAAATAACATAAGTCAAATCCTCAAAAGCAAATATTCCCTAGAAAGTTTCCAATTCACACCCCTCACCGGTTAAATCACTCATGCACTCTTTTTGTGTTTAGGTTGGTGTTTACACTCAATATCTAGCTATAAAATGTCTTCCCATCACTTGAAAAAATGTCAATCTTCCACCACTTTAATGATACCAATCAAAAAGGACTTTTATTAAGGCTTGTAACGGGGCTAACACATGGTATTTTTTTGGAGGAGAGCAATTCAAACCAAATCATCACATGCCACATATGAACAGAATTTACTAGTGCCAAATAGCCTAATATACATGCATCTACTAATGCTAACATGGCTATCATCCTTAGGTTGCTCTATATATTTTTTTTTCTTTTTTTCTCTCTCTTGAATGCATTTTATGCTCCATCTCAAAAATTGTTTTCTTCTTTTTTTTTCATATATTTTTTTCATCATCATTTTTTATTTTTTATTTTTTTATTGAGCAACATTGGCGTATGTGGTACATTAAATCAAAACTGGACAGCCATACGTTTCTTTTCAATTCACTTCGCAAGACATATCAACTTAAGTAAAAAACATGACACTTATACAAGGAATAATATTCGACATGTAAAGTTTGGTAGAAAGTTCTCTCAATCAAGGTTTTAACAAACAAAGGGGATTTTCAACAAAAATTGGAAGTTGGCTAAGTTTCGGTTTCAAACAAAGAAAAAGGTTAAGGCTCAAAGGGGTAATACTGGTGGTAAACTTTAAATTGGGTAGTCAATCAGGAAATACGATAAAACAAGGGGTTTAACAAACAATGCCTTTTATCACCTTAGTATCGATTTGTGTCGTCTCAAATTGTACTCCAATGTCAAATTCCAGTAGTGTCTCATTGTAGCTAGTCAACTCACAACAAAAAGAAATTAAGAGTGTTTATTTACTCTTTGTTGGCTCAAAATCTCACGTTTATTTTTATGGTGTGAATTATCTCCTTTTTAAGTCATACCATTGGGGAATTTGTTTGTGTCCTAAGAATAAGGATTTTGCCATTTTTAAATTGGAATCTGGATAGGTGCTCAAAGATTTCACAAAGTTTTAGTTATCGAAAATTCTAACCTATCTAGCTACTCAAAGTTTGGCTTCATTCAAATAGTGGGTTTTTTTTAGTAGTGCAATTCCTAACAATTAACATGCAAAATGTAGTGATAAAAGATACAAAATAGAAATTGAATATCCAACAAACCGCAGAAATAGTCATACGACATGCGCATGTCGTATTGTTATTATGGGCAACAAAATAGAAAACTGCACAATTCAAGTATCTGCACTTGAAACAACTAATCAACAATCAAAAAGACATACAATCACAAAAAAAACACAAACAAACACAAGTGTTTCCCCCAACCCCACACTTAGAATAAACATTGTCCTCAATGTGCAAGAAGATAAAATAAAAATGAGGTGAAGTGGTACGTTATGACTCGTGGTGATGGTGGAAATGGTGGGGGACTGGTCCTTTTTCCTTCAAAAACCCCACAGTTATCCTCTGGTACTCATGTGTGTCGTCGAACTCTCCATTTAAAATGGTTTAAACCTATAAAAGATTGTCCACGTGCTATTTGACAAAGAAATTTGTTAGCATGAAATAACAATTTCAAGATAACAAAGATATCCCAGAAACTGCAAATTTTTCTTAGGATTTTTCGGCATTTAAAAGAAAAAAAAAAAGAACAACTAAAATAGAAATTTAAAGAAAGAAATCCTTGAGTTGCCTCCCAAGAAGCGCATTTGTTTAATGTTGTTAGCCCGACGTTCGCCACGCTTAGTTGTAGTTAGGTGTTTGAACATATTGTGCCTCAACTAAATGTGGTGCAAATCCTTCATAAAAAGGTTTTAAACGATACCCATTAACTTTGAAAATCTTTTTCGTATTGGGGTCTTGGATATCAATAGCACCATTGGGAAAAACATGTGCCACTACATAGGGACCATTCCATTTCGAACACAATTTTCCACCAAATAATTTCAAAGTAGAGTTAAAGAGAAGTACCTTTTGCCTTACCTTGAGCTCTTTTGCAGCGATCTTACTATCATGAAACACCTTGACCTTAGCCTTATAGGTTGTTGCATTCTCGTAGGCATGGTTACGAATCTCCTCAAGCTCTTGAATTTGAAGTTTCCTTTGTTGGCCAGCCTCATCGAAATTAGTGTTGCATGTTTTCACGGCCTAATAAGCTCGATGTTCAATTTCAACCGGCAAGTGGCATGTCTTGCCATAGACAATTCTGTAAGGAGACATGTCCAATGGCATTTTGTATGCTGTCCTATATGCCCAAAATGCATCATCTAGGTGCAAACTCCAATCCTTCCTTGTTGGATTCACCGTTTTTTCCAATATGCCCTTAATTTCCCGATTTGACAACTCCGCTTGTCCATTTGTTTGAGGGTGATAAGCGGTTGATACCCTATGTGTAACCCCATACTTTTTGAATAAAGTTTCAACAATTCGATTACAAAAGTGAGTCCCTCTATCATATGACAACCTTGGGTGTGCCAAATATGCAAAAAATGTTAGCTTTTACCAAGTCGACAACAGCCTTAGCATCATTGGTGCGAGTGGCCTTTACTTCTACCCATTTGGAGACATAGTCAACAGCCAACAAAATATATTGATAACCAAAAGATGATGGGAATGGTCCCATAAAATCAATTCCCTAAATATGAAAGATCTCGCAAACAATTATAGGTGATTGGGGCATCTCATTCCTACGGCTAAGGTTACCAACCATTTGGCATCGATCACAAGATTTGTAGAACGCATATGCATCTTTAAACAAATCAGGCCAATAAAATCCAGATTCAAGCACCTTTTTAGCTATTCTATGTGGACCAAAGTGGTCGCCACATGCAGATGAATGACAAAATTGCAGTATGGAAGATATTTCTGTTTCGGGTACACACCTGCGAATGATCTGATCGAAGCACATTTTCCATAGGTAAGGGTTATTCCAGATGAAGTATTTAGCGTCACTCTTTAGTTTGTGTCGTTGGGCTCAATTATAACCTTTAGGGAACCCATTTTTTGTCAAAAAGTTCACCAGGTCAGCGAACCAGGAGTTACAACATGGCCATATCGTATTAACTCGAAACAATTGTTCATCAGGGAATTCTGTAGAAATCATTTGGTATTTTTGTTATTCTGCTGAGGTGATTAGCAACCAGATTCTCTGCTCCTTTCTTCTCTGATTTCAATTTGAAACTCTTGCAATAGCAAAACCCAACGAATCAGCCTTGGTTTTGTGTCCTTCTTGTTCATCAATTGTTTCAAGGCGGCATGATCCGAATAAACTATGACTTTGGTTCCTAAGAGATATGATCTGAATTTTTCTAGCGCAAACGCCACAACAAATAATTTTTTTTCTATTGTGGTGTAATTTCGTTGGGCCTCATCTAACATCTTGGATGCGTAATAGATGACATGGGGATCACGCCCCATTATTTGGCCAAAGATCGCGCCAACTGCAAAGTTGCTTGCATCACACATTATTTCGAAGGGCAGCTCCCAATTTGGTGGTTTGATAATCGGGGCAGTCACCAATTTCTCTTTCAAAGTGTCAAAAGCTTTCTTGCACTTATCACCAAATTCAAAGGTAGCCTCTTTCTGAAGTAAACTCATTGGATGAGCTATCTTGGCAAAGTCTTTAATAAACCTACGATAAAAACCTGCATGCCCAAGAAAGGATCGAACTTCCCGCACATTCGCAGGGTAAGGCAATGAACTAATAATGTAAATCTTAGCTTTGTCCACTTCAATGCCTCTAGCCGAAATTATATGTCCCAAAATCAAAACTTGACTAACCATAAAGTGGCATTTCTCATAATTCAATACAAGGTTAGTTTTTATGCATCTCTATAATACTTTTCGTAAATTTTCCAAACAAGATATAAGGGAATCACCATAAACTATAAAATCATCCATAAAAACCTCAATGATGTCCTCTACATAATCAGAAAAGATGCTTACCATACATCTTTGGAAGGTAGCTAGCGCGTTACACAACCCGGAAGACATGCATTTGTATGCAAAAGTGCCAAAAGGGCATGTAAAAGTCGTCTTTTCTTGATCTTCCGGCACAACTGGGATTTCGTGGAAACCCGATTACCCATCCAAACAAGAATAATGAATTCGGCCAGCTAGCCTTTCAAACATTTGATTGATAAAGGGCAATGGGAAGTGGTCTTTTCTTGTGGTTGCGTTAAGTTTTTGATAATCAATACACACACGCCACCCATTCTGAACTCTTGTTGGAATTTAGTTCACCTTTTTCGTTCTCCACAACTATAATTCCTGTCTTTTTCGGAACTACTTATGCTGGGCTCACCCATTTGCTATCAGAAATCGCATAAATCATGTCGGCATCCAACAACTTTAAAATCTCCTTCTTCACTACTTCCATCATCGAAGGATTGAGCCTTCTTTGTGGTTGCCTACTGGGCTTACAATCGTCTTCCAGCAGTATTCGATGCATGCAAATCATTGGACTGATGCCTTTAATGTCCGCGTTAGTCCACCCCATTGCCTCCTTATTTTCTTTAAGAACTTGGACCAAGCTTTCTTCCTCCTCCTCACTTAATTCATTTGAAATTATCACTGGCAGTGTCTCACCAGCTCCCAGGAATGCATATTTGAGGTGAGAGGGAAGTGACTTCAATTCTAGTTCGGGTGGTTTCTCGATGGAAGGCAAAATCTTGTGTCTGGGCATTACGACATGCCCATGTCGTATCGCTTCTAGTAGTTGAAACTGTAGTTTGTTGTCCTGCAAAGGGTCTAGTTCGTTGAGGTCCTGAGTTGTTTGGACCAAACCCTCTAGAAGTTTACATTCATGCTCCAACTTTGACAATTTTGAAATCCTTGGTTAATGCCACCTATAAGTGATCACAGCCACAAAACTCCAAATACTTTTGCGTGTTTGAGTCAGAATGCTCAACAAAAAACGCAGATGCATAATCAATTGGGTGCTTTATTGTTTTATTGATATTAAATTTAATCAAAGCACCATCAAATTCCATCGTTAGAGTCCTTTCATGAACATCTATTTTTGTTCATGTTGTTTTCAAGAAGGGATGGCCTAATAATATCATCCCACTATTGGTTGATGTTCCATTTTCCATATTCAAAACATAAAAATCATCCGCGAACACCAAATCATTTACTTGGACTAAAACATCTTCCAATACTCCCTCGGGAAAAACACTAGACCTATCAGCCAAAGTTAAAACTACCCCATTTTGTTTCAAAGGACCCACATTCAAAGCAGAATAAATAGATAAAGGCATTAAATTAATTGATGCTCCTAAATCACACATCGCTCGCTCTATGCCTACATTACCTATTTTGCATGGGATAGTAAACATACCTGGATCCCTTTCTTTTGTGGGTAGCTTTCCTCTCAAAACAGTTGATACGTTTTCTCCTATATGAACACTCTCATCCACACGCATCTTATTCATGTCAGTACAAAGTTTCTTCAAGAATGTGCAATCCCTTGGAACGTGTTTGATGACAGTGAGACGTGGGATATTGATTTCCACCTTTTTGAGGGTTTCAAAAATTTCGGTGTATATCAATGGCTTTCTTTTTCCTCACCAATCTATGTGGGAATGGTGGTTTCTTAGGATTGGCTTGTATAATTTCGTCACTTGCGACTGATTTTTCTGCTTCCTCAGATACGACATCCCTACGTCATACTGGTTCTTTAGGTGCTGGGCTTCAAATTCTTTGCCACTTGGCAATATAATGGCACTAACATTGTGCCTTGGGTTTACATCTGGCTGAGAGGGCAGTTTTCCACGATTATCCACCTTGTTTAGTGTTGTCATCATTTGACTAAACTGATTCTTTAATTCCCCAAACTGCTCATCACATTTTTCTTGGCTTTTCATGAACTTGGTCATCATCTCTTTCAAATTGGTGATTTCTTCCCCATAATTCATCCTTGGGGGCTGCTGTGGTGGCTGCTGGTTGTTGCCATAATGCAGATTTGGGTGATCCCTCCAACCTGGATTATATGAATTTAAAAAGGGATCATACTTCCTTTGAGGTTAGGCATTGTAATTACCCATTGCATGTACAACTTCATTGTTGGAATCATCTTGTAAAGTCGGGCATGCATCAGTTTGGTGTCCTTGAAAATAACAAATACCAAAAACTGGGACTTGTTGAACTCGATTAACAACATTTGCGTTTCCAACAATATTTTTCTCCAATAATTTGACAATTCTATCAAGTTTAGATTCAAGATTGGATGATTTCACCTCATGTATGCCTCTTGTTGGCAACCATGGTAGAAATAAGATCTCTTGCTTCTTGAGGTGTTTTACTCACCAAAGCACCACCGCTAGCAGCATCAATTACTCTTCTTTCAAGTGGTAGCAGCCCCTCGTAAAAATATTGGATCAACAACTAATCGGTAATGTCATGTTGTGGGCAGCTAGCACAAAGTTTCTTGAACCTCTCCCAATACTCATAGAGTGATTCTGCATCTCTTTGTCGGATGCTACAGATTTCCCGGTGCAGATTGGCAACTCGAGATGTAGGGAAGAATTGCTCCAAAAACAGTCTTGCCATTTCAGGCCAAGTATTGACTGAACCAGAAGGAAGGTAGTACAACCATTCATTTGCGTTGGACTCCAGTGAGAAAGGAAAGACACGCAGTTTGGTTTGCTCTTCAGATACTGTGCGCGGTTGGATGCCAGAACAATATACATGAAATTCCTTCAAATGTCGATTTGGGTCTTCACTTTGTACCCCATGAAATTTCAGCAAAAGCTGAATCAGGCCGGGTTTCAGTTCGAAACCTTCTTCAACATTTTGGTATTGAATACACAACGGCTACTGATTCACTAGAGGCACAAGCATGTCCCGCAAAGTTTCAGGATTTGTATCGCCCATCTCAAAAATTTCATCTTCTTCTTCGTCTGAACAAGATTCGGAAATGGACAATCTCTCAAATATTTCGGTCAATTTCTGTGCAAAAGCTTCCTCTTGTTGTTTGTGCAGTCTCATTACCTTAATGTTTCGCCTTGTTGTTCTCTCAACTTCAGAGTCAAACAAAAGTTCACCTGCAAAAGAAGATCGTCGCAGCATACAAACACTAAAGAAACGGTTAGGTCGCAAATAATAAACCTTACACACTAATTCCCCGGCAACAGCGTCAATATTGATAGGGTGTCAACCCACCAAAAATAATAATTCCTATCCTCCTACAGTTATGCAGTATAATGGTGAATAGGGTTGAATCCACAGAGACTAGTGCGGTTAATTATTACTTAGAAAAACAAGTTTTTGAAATTAATATGGAGGATTCTAAAAATAACAATAAAAAATGGGAACTTAAAATAATAAAGATTGCAAGAAAAATTAAATATGAGCAATTCAATGAAAACAAGTCTAGCCAAGGTACTTTTCAATCTAGCCAAGTACTTTGATCATCAACACGAAAGTTAAATTTTATTCATTCAAATAGATAGGGTTATAGCTAAGGGCAAACGCACTACTTAACCAATCTTTTTCTTATTTTGTTGGTGATCCCGGACACCCTGATGGATTTTTTTTGTAGACAAAATAGACAACCCCCGGACACCCTGATAAGATTTAATCTAAGGCAACTTTATGAACGAAAAGACCCCTATCCTAGCCAATAAAATCGGACATCTGGAAATTATTTAAACTAGATTATTTAATTTCAGCAACCTTACCCAAAGCCTTTATCAGTGTAAGATCAATTTGCTACTTTGTTAGAACAGTGCCAAAGGGTCTTCCTATTCTAATTAGCAAAATATCATTCAACAAACCACACAACTGGCCACATTGCATAATAAATTAAATGATAACAAAGACAATTTATAGTGAAGAAATCAGATAAATACTTGAAATTGAATAAAACTAATGAAAACAAAAGTCTCACGATATTATTCTTGGCTAGAAATCAAAGTACCTTAAATAGAGAGATTGAGTTGTTCATAATGATTGAAGACAAAATGCTGTAAAATATAAAAACTGCTCTTTTTCTGCAGAAAACTAAAAGAGGGGCGGAGCAAAATCTCAAATCATTAAGTTTAACAAGTCTATTTATAGGATCTCTATGTTTTCCCTACAAAGAAATCTTAATCTTAATTCGCTTCCGAAATCCTTCTCCAATTTGGTTTCTTCTTCTATCTCTTGCTCTAGGTATTTCCTTTTTCTGCGCATTTCTGTCATTGACATCAAGGCCCAGCCCATCCATTATGTACAATCTGTTACTTTGCTTCTGCCTGTCTTATCCCAGATATGACATGGGCATGTCGTATGACACATCAGTCGCCTTTCAATTTCCTTCTTCGATTTTCCTTGCTCTTTTTGGTCCATTTCTCCTTATTTTCACCATCTCCACCTGAATCACTCATTCACACAAAAGTAACTCAGAAACACCATAACAACACATAAAACAAACACAAAATAAATACAGATGTCATGCAAATCTATACATAAATTGCACACTATCAAACAAGTTATTAGAACTTGAGAAGCTGGAAATCATTTTCTAGATTGCAACTGTTTTTTTTAAAAAAATAGAGTATTTCAGTTATTCTTCAAAATTAGAGTATTGCATCTGTTCTTCTTTGAACAAAATTCTCAGAAGTTGGTCATCTACACTAGTTAGATTTTGTAATCTTTCCTTCATAAATAAAAGTTCAGAAGTATTTGTGATATATGGTATTCTTTAAATTCTGCGTTTGTAATACAATATATTCGTTGAGTTCACAAAGTTCAGAAGAATTTTGAGGTTTCTATTGAACCCCCTGCCCCCTTCTTTAAACCATTTACGTTGGGACAAATAATTGGTATCAGAGCCTATTGATTAATACACCAATTAATAAATCAAAAGATGAGACAAAAGGATGGCAATGTCCAGATTCCATTAGTCAAGAGGAATGAGTACTTTTTGTGGAAGAGAAGAATGTTCTTGCACCTACATTCAACTGATTCCCAATATGCTGACATTATCAAATAAGGACCTATCATACCCACAAAGATTGTGCCAAAGAGTATTGTTAATGGTGTTCCAATCCCAGAAACCTTTGTGTGTAAAAAGCCAAAAGAGCTCACCAAAGAAGAAAAAGAAGAAGTTCTGAAAGATAGAAAAATCATGAACATCCTCTACAATGGGTTGGACAACTCAACAGTGTCATTAACTATCAATGTTCCAAGGAGATCTAGGAAACAATCCATGTTCTATGTGAAGGAACAAAAGAAGTAAGGACCAACAAAATATCATTCAACAATATGAGTACTTAATTGTCAAATCTGGTGTGTCTATTACACAGTTGTGTGATAGATTCAACAGACTTATCAGTGATCTGATATTACGTGGGAAAGTCTATGAAAACATAGACATCAATATAAAATTTATAAGGTCACTTCCACAGTCTTGGGATGCCAAGACAACTACTGTAAGAGAAGCTAAAGATATGAGAACCATGTCCGTGGGCAAGCTCTATGGGAATCTAAAAACTTGTGAGATTGAAGTGCTACAGAGAAGCATGATCAATACTGACTTCAAGAAAGAGAAGTCTGTTGCACAAACAGTAGAGATAAAGAACATGGAGCTTGATGAGAAAAAGAGTTCTCATTAAGGAATCAAATTCTGACATAGGGTCTAATGAAGAAGCCAAAGATATAGAGGAAGATGAAGAACTCTACACAGCTGAAGATTGACATTGATGAAGTCCTAAACTCTTATAGCTAGAAAATTCAAGAAGCTTAAATCTACTAGGAGAAATACTGGATTCAACAATGCCTCTATATCAAATAAAGAAAGTCAATAGGGCAAGGTTGACAGATCCAAGTTTGGGTGTTTCAACTATGATGGTCTTAGACACTTTCCAAGTGAATGCAGGAAGCCCAGGTCTAACAAGAAGGCAAGGAAGCCTAAGGATGGTAGCAAAGATGAGGATTATAATAAGAAAAAGTACTTTGAACTCCTCAACAGTAGCAAGGGCAAGGGAAAGGCACTGATCATAGAGGGCAATAATTTGGTTGAATTAGGATTAGAGGATGAAGAGTATGTCAATATTGCACTAATAGCCAATTCCTCTGATAGTAGTGAAACTGATGGAAGTCCAAAGTCCAAGAACTTCAAGGTAACTGACTTAACTATATCTTCTACTATGTCATTATCTGATTGCAAAGAAAGCCTAGCTGACATGTGTAAAGATATGTACAATTTGAAAGGAACACTTAGGTGCTTAGTCAAAGAAATTGCTAGAATCAAAGACTCTATCGAACTTTTAAAAAATAGAAATTCTTACTTAGATTATGAATCCACCCAGTCCTTGCCTTCAGCTATATATGTCTTTCCCTTTTTCTTGAGAAGAACAAAGTAATTCTTTTTATAATCTACTTGATCATCCTTGAAATCTTTCTTTTTCTCAGATTTAGGCTTCTTGCATTCACTAGCAAAGTGACCAAACTCATTGCAGTTATAACACCTGTTTTTGGATTTTTCAATCATGGCAGATTAACTTGGCTTGACAGCAGTAGATGTTGATGTTGATTAGCCTTTCCTAAACTTTCTCCCTCTTTGAAACCTCAGGTTTTTAAATTTCCTAGCAATGTAGGCCAGGCTTTCATTAAACTCATCCAACTCTTCAGATGTATAAACCCTTACTTCATTTTCTTCAGTCTCACTTTCTTCTTCTTCATTATTGGAATCTTCTTTCTCAATAGAAACCTTCATGTGTCCACCAAGCTTCTTTTTCTTTGGCTTTGCAATTAGTGTAACATATTTAGCTTTGGAGTGTTGCTTATTTCATTGTTGGATTTACAATTCATAGGTCTTCAAGTTTCCATAAATCTCATCTAGTGTTAGAAGACCTAGATCTTTGTTGGCTTCTTTGATTGCAGTAGTCTTTGGATCCCAATGTCTGGGAAGAGCTCTCAGAAATCTATGATTCACTTGAACCACAGAATACTCCTGGCCATAGGTAGATAAATCATTAATTAAATGGATGAATCTCTTATAGATCATTAGGAGATTCACCATCCTTGGCAGTAAACAACTCATATTGTTGAATCAGCAGGAGTTGCTTGTTTAGCTTGATTTGGTCATTCCCTTCGCATAGGACAGTGAGCTTGTCCCACATCTGCTTAGATGTTTTTCACTTCATAACATTGTATAGCATGTTGTTATCAAGTGTTGTAATAAGGATATCTCTGACCTTCTTTATGACGGCCCCAAAATTCCACACGGAAGTTGGGCACCATCAATAGAAGGAGAACAACCAATAATACATCCATACAACATTAATATACTAGGTATTATTAGTACATTCTTAAAAAATTCAGAGTACAAATCCTGCAGCGGAAACTATTCTATTACAACAGTTGTAACTATCCTCTTTGGGTGTTCTTTTTAGGCTACTCCATTTATTCCCTTCTTTTGCTGTCATGTTATAGTGCCTCACTCAAGTCCTGAAATTATAAACTAAACAAGAATGAGCAATTTACGCTCAGCAAGTATAAAAACACAGAGGAAAAAAAATATAATCTCTGGAGAACTTAATCAATAACATAATTCAGTTTGTGAGGTTTGGGTGAAGCAATACCATCACTTCAGAATTCTCATAAAACTTCTAAGCATCTCAGATGATAACAAAATCCTATTATCCTTCTTGAATAAAATGACCTTCTATCCATTGGGGCCTGAACCAGTTGGATCTGCTAACCATACGGTAATCATTGGGGCAGACTGTACAACATGGTCCTATAGTTAAGTTATATCTAGGTCAGGTGACCTATAGTTACATCTAGGTCAGGTGACAGAACACATCAACGCCTTCCCTTTCCTCTTGCCAACTACGTGGTATATTCCACATTTTAAGAAACATAATAGTCTCCTCACTTGAAACGTAACAGTTTCATTCATTTGCACAGATATAATGTTAAAAAATAACTGATAAATCAAAGCTCAGTTATATCCATGCACTTTTATTCATATCATGCTAGTAATCTATTTTACTACCACGAAAATCTCTTGGCATTCACCAAACTTTCTTGGCTGTCGCCAAACTCATAAGTCATTGCGAAACTCGTTGGTGGATAAATTGTTCATCGCCAAACTAATAGGAGACTAGTATTTTTGTCTCTCGGAGACTAAAAAATTTTACCTATCGGAGACTAATATTTTATGCTAGCAGAGACTAATTTATATACTGTCGGAGACTAACTTATAATCTCTCAGAGACTAATTTTTATACTCTATTGGAGTTTTTGCTTCATATTTGTCTGGTATAGTAACTCCATCAGAGGTGATGCCAGGCACAAGCTTCTTTATTTATGGAGGACCTATTTCAATAATCTCCAGGTATTGGTCATCTTTTGCATCAAGATAACTTAAGATCCTTTGTTTCCAGAATGAGTATTCACCCTTATTGAGTTGTGGAACTCTAGTGTTGTCCTTTGAATTACTCATGATCTCTAAATCGAATTAATCTAGAACTACTCTTATTCCAATTGTTTGTGTAGAACTCTAGTGTAGTAATTGTGGGGGTGGGGGTGGGGGTGGGGGGGTTGAATACAATTTCTAACTTTTCTTTTAATTAAATTGTTCAGCACTGTTTAAAACTTAAGAATAGTTATACCAACTTTACTGAAAAAATATAATAAGTGAAACAATAAAGCAAATTGCAATATATGAATATCAATTAACAATACAAATTTGTATTGTTACATAGTTTAATCTTTAAAATTTTCTCTGGTAATGATTACTAGCTGCAAATAACTCAGTTAAAAAATAACAACTACATTCTAGAAAAATGATTTCTAGCTACTCAAGTTCTAAAAACTTGCTACTCTCAAGTTATGAAAAATTTGTTTTTCTCAAGTTATTAAAAACTTGTTTCTCTCTGAAATAATAAGAGTACTTGTGTTTTTGTGTATCTCACTGTGTTATGTTATATCTTCTTCTTCTTTTTTTTTCAACTGCTCTATGTCTCTATTTATAGACATAGTTATCTTGTCCTCCAAGCTTCTTTAGTGAGTTGCCTCCAAAAATATCTATGATATTATGTGATAATTGTAGCTATGTCACATAACTTCTTTTTGCATAACCTTCCTTGCACGTCAACCTATTATGTAACATCTTTGGTGTATCAACACACCAGCAATTTCCTCTTAGAGTTCCCATGATAAGTTATCTCTTCAGTGAATAACTTATCTCTACAAGCTTCCTGATTTTTGATTGGACTAGCTTCCAAATTTTCCTCCTTCAAGTTTCTATAAGTTATCTCTGTAGTTTACACATCAGCAGCTATATACGCATGGTAGTGTATAAGTATGACTTATCTCCATATTTTACTTTATCAGTGTTCACACCTACAGTGTATAACTTATATCCTTGAACCTTCTTTGGTAGCCAATCTCTCTTTATTGGACCACCATTTATATTTCAATTCCACCGCCTTTAGACTTAAGTTAGTGGATTTGTGAACTCAGACATATGTCATCCCATATGTCATTTTTATTCTTTAATCATTTTATCCCCTAATGGGCTATTTTGTTCATCAGTGGATATTTATCCACTGACAGCCAATTTTGTTCATCAGTGAATATTTATCCCCTGACGGGCTTCACTTGACTTCCGTGATAGAGAATTTCCCGATGACTTTGGCGACAGTCAAAATAACTTTGGCGTTGAGTAATGTTGAGTTTGACGATGGTCAAATATTCTTAAGGCTACTTCAATGTAATAGAGAGTCTTTGCCTTAGTCTCTGATAGCTTCAACAATTGTCTCTAGTAGTACAAACACTTAGTCCCTGATGAACAAACACTTAATCTCTGAAACACTTAGTCTTTGATGAACAAAAACTTAGTCTCTGATGAACAAAAACTTAGTCTCCGAGAGTTTAATTCCTTAGTCTGGTAGGGGCTAAATCTTAGTCTTTGATAGACTAATTTTGTTTGACCAACTTTGACTTTTGTTGAACTTTCCAAATACATTCCTTGTAGTTTTTGATGCTTACCTGCAATCTCTGATAGTAGTTTCTTATAGTCTAATACTACAGATACTTGTACAATTATAAATCTAACAATTTTAAGTTTGTACATCATCATCAAATTCTATAATTCCTAACAGGCATCATCGCTAATATCCTTATCCAAGTCATCCTCAGCCTCAGACATGGAATCAATAGTAGTAGGCACAAGAATCTCTGTCTTAACAGGTGCAGGTTTATGTGGCTCGACATCATCTAAAGTCCACATATCTAGCTTAGCAATTGCTAAGGCATCCAGGGTATCATCAATGTGATGTACGTCAGATATCTATAAAACAATAGGAAACTTAATCAGTCTTTCTAAATCAAAAGAAACGAAATTACTAATCATTACATGTAGACATAAACAGAAGAACGGTGATTACTTGACAAATTTTAAAGACTAATGTATAGTTATTACTACGTAAAATAACATATGCACAAAATGCAATAAATTTGCTAATCAAATTCTTAATATCATGTACACACATACTATCCCTAAGACTTAAGACTTAGCATTTCTATTCCTAAATTTTAGGACTGGCTTGTCCATATCTCCAATATATCCTAGTTTTCAGTTAAGAGGGAGTTGGCAAATAATGCTACTTAATGAAAAATGCCACATAAGCATCTGACGTCTTTCAATCTGTGACTTACTATATCACATTAACTATGTTTTGCACTAGGGCTTACTGATAGTCCTTCCCATTTAACGAAACCAGGCCGAGCTATCTCAATATGGTCTCGGTGTACATACATATGGCACTTCATATAAATATGTAAGTAGATCTACAAAATCCAATATACTCTCAATTCTGGGGTATTCCATTTAAAGCTTATGCAATTGATTAATCCTGATACCTCAGCGAGGGTCGTTGGGTAAAAACATAGATGATATCACAAGAATGCATAGATATAGCATATAGAAGAGTTAAATTGAATCAAATAATTCAATATATCATGTACTGACATGAAACAGATAGGATGCTAACAAACTAGATACAGGTAGTCAAGCATTTAGCAATAAAATCTTAGCTCAAGTGGAATAAGCAACATTTATCCTCTATCAGTACGTATATGAAATAATTATGTATACGTAAGAAGAAAAGTATGACCACTTGCATATCATATCATAACATGTCATTACGTAGATCGAATCAATTGATCATGCATTTAATTGCAATAAGCATTAGATTGCATATATACTTGCAAAATCATGTATAAGGAAACAATTGTGCTATACGTTAAGAAAATAATAAATATATTATTTTTCTTGATCAGGGTAACTTACATTGGACTCAAGTGTTCCTGCAAGATCTATTTTTGATTCATAATTGATCAAAAGTTAAAATTATAGTTATCTCTAAAGCAATATGTCTCTTTATGTAATGTTTATTAGATTGTGTATTATACAATTTATTATGAGTCTCTCATTTGAGTCATTATGCATCCCTATATTTAGGAATGTCTAAATTCATGTTGTTCAACTTAGAACAACAAGATGTTTACTGATTATTAACTGGTGTGCAGTGGCTGTAAATGCCAGTAATTACTGCAGAATTACTCATTTAGTTAAATAAAACTTATAATTCATAACTGCCATTCTTCAACGAATTGTTAGAAATATAGCATTTGCAGATGATACATATACTTAGAATTGTTAGATTTGTTATTATACAATAGCTACTGGTGTTTGTTTTTTTTAAACATTAGCAGAATAGTTTTTAAAGCTGAAGTTTCTTCAAGTATTATCATCTAATGAGTTATTTGTTCATCAGTGGATAATGGTTAGGTTCAGTTGATATTTATCCTCCACCAGTAAAATTGTGTTTCATGGGATAAATAAACCAAGTAGTTAGTCAACGTATAAATCTATTCCTTGGTAGATATTTTGTTCACTAGCATTTAATCTGCATTAGAGGGTAAATGGTCATCAATAGATAATTTGTTCATCAGCAAATAATTTGCATCATAAGGTAAATGGTCATCGACAGATAATTTGTTCATCAGCAAATAATCTGCATCAGAGGGTAAATGGTCATCCACTAGTACAAAACTGATCATATGCGTCGGTTAATTAAAACATTTTGCGTCGGTTACGAGGAGACGCATATGGAAGAGACGCAAAAACTTAAATATTTTGTGTTGGTTAAAAGACACGACGCAAAAACGAATAATTTGCGTCGGACCTTTATAAACCCGACGCAAATAATAGTGTCATTTGCGTCGGTTATTTAAAAATAACCGACGCAAATGATTATTTTATAAAAATTCATTTTAAAAATAATTTAATCTATTTGTGGTGGTCATTTTAAAACAACTGACGCAAATGATTATTTAATAAAAATTCATTTTAAAAATAATTTAATCTATTTGCGTCGGTTATTTTAAATTAACCGACGCAAATTATTGTTTAATAAAAATTCATATTTTAAATAATTTAATCTATTTGCGTCGGTTCTTTTAAAATAACCTTCGCAAATGATTTTTTTTTTAAAATTTTCTTTTTAAAAATAAAATATCCAACTTGTACATAAAAAAGGATACTCGATATGCCACAACAAGCCAAAATAGTACAAAATTCAAGCACTTTAATATTTGCAAAACAGGAATATATACAAATCCAAATTTACAAACAGTTCAAAACATAAATGTTTACAAACTGTTCAAACTCCATGTCCAAATGCACAATATGCAAAGCTCACATACAATAACTTAAAAAATCTGCACACAGGTCTCTAATTTCATCAAGATTAGACTGAGTATACGACTCTTGTGCATTCAAACCCTGGAGAAATAAAAAAGAAACAATTTTGCATATAATTAAAACCAATATACAAGGTACTTTGTTAATAGATTGAAATAGTTAATTGCATGCATATAATTAAAAACAATATACCTCAGTCCATTTTGTAAAGGGAGCCCGTTGATGCAACTTGACGATGTCATACATGTACCTCATGACATAGTAGTCGCATTCAACACTTCCTTTTTGTTGAGGACACTATATAAATAATCAAGTTGATTAAAATTTTAATAAGAAATTAGATTAAGAACCAACAAAATCAACTTTGTTTGGATAAGTTAGCAAGTATTTTATACCTTAACCTCTTTCATACACCATTGCAACTTATTTTTTTTGTGCTTGCCATCTTGAGCAACATATGATTTAATGCCCTACAAAATTATATATATAATATGAGTAAATAAATATGTTAAAAGAGTTTAGTTTAACTTATATTAAAAACTTAGGAACTAAAATATAATTTACTTACACTGCCATTACGTTCTTTATCGGCATATTTCTTTCCTTCTTCAATGAGTCGTACACATATACTGTGCTTTGCTCACAAGATATGAGAAACAACAGTCAATGCTCACTACATTTTTACAAATTAAATAACAATGTTAAATTATATCAATGAACAAGCTAGCTACAATAAATTAATCCCACCATTTTTATGTTCTTACTTTTGGAAGTACGACGCGAAGATGAATTTGGTTCCTCGGCAACCTAGAAAAATTGACGCAATGTATCGACCAGACACATCTGGATCATTTTTGGCATTTGCCAGTGCTTGAGGACACAGGAATCCAAATGCATTAGATCCCTTAGTCATCTCGTTCAAGTACCTTAAATAATACAAATTACTCATTAGTTACTTTATAAAATAAACCTGTATATCAACTAAAAAAAAAAGAAGATAAATGAGAATGTATGAAAATTATAGTCTCACCTCATCCAAATTTGTACGACACTTATATTCAACCATTCCATTCTACAGAATTGGATGATATCTTTGCACGCGACGTATATAAGTTGTTCATCTTCCTTCTCAATGGAGTTGTCATAATCCAATGACACTAAAATTAAGTCCGAGGAAGGAAATCCCATAATCATTTGTGCTAAATATTTACATTTTTCACTCAAATTCGGATCAACATCAGTAGCTGACCCTTTGCTACGAACTTCATTATTTTTGGCGGGGGAGGATGCAGGCTCTTTACCCTTACCCGGTAAGATGGGATCCTAATTAATTAGATATAAAGTGTTAAACAATAACATTTACATGAATTTAATGAATTAACAACAATAATTTATAATTAATAATGTTAACTTGAAATTTGTTACCTGCCCCAACAGTACAAGTTGTTTAGGCCACTAAACAAAGCTACCTAATGCGTCACCTACTCTTGTATGTTCATACGTAGGCACGGGAAGAGGAGCTTGTTGAAATAAGGTGACGCATATGTCGGTATCTGTACTAGTGATCTATAGATAATTTGTTCATCAATAGATATTCTGCATTAGAGAGTAAATGGTCATCGATAGATAATTTGTTTATCATCAAATAATCTGCATCATAAAGTAAATGGTCATCGACAGATAATTTGTTCATCAGCAGATAATCTACATCAGAGGGTAAATGGTCATCGGTAGATAATTTGTTCATCAACAGATATTCTGGATTCGAGGGTAAATGGTCATCGACAGATAATTTGTTCTTCAACAGCTAATGGCCATCGTCAGATAAGATGTTTATCAGCGGATACTTGTTCGTCGTCAGATAAAGGTTAAATGTTTAGTACACAAATGTTTTTACTAGGATGCAACAAAACCAAATCTGATAAAGATTTGAAGTTGCAAACAAGGAGTCAATCAAGTCAGAACAGAGACACGTTAGGATTGACAATACCTGTATTCCAAATCTTAGAAGGAAGTTGATGAAAGATAAAGTAGAAGCTTTCCAACATAACAGAATTTCAGAAAGGAAGAAAGATCGGGTTAAAGCAGTAACTAGAATTGGTTAGGAATTGAATTCCTTTATTACTTGTAAGGTTGTATATCAACCTTTCTAGTTGATAGAAGTTGTATAGAGTATAGAAGAATAGAGTACGATATATTCTTATTCAATACATAGAAAAGCTCTTGAGTACATTGGAAGAAACAAAGGCTAACCGTGTATTTCATCACTATGAGAAGATTACAGTGAAGGAGAAAGAAAAAGAAAATATGTTTTAATTAAACAAAGTATTTAACATTGTTCCTACTTTAGTTAAAGGACAAAACAAATATAGACTTCATCTTTCATTTTCTCATTCAAATTAAATAAATAATTAAGGCTTTAAAAATTATCTTACAAAGCTTCCACTCTGCAACACTTATTGTGTGTATATTATTTAGAATTAGAAAGAGTTTAGGGGCAAAAAAGCGATAGTACAAGGGTCTTCTTTACATAAGAGAAGCCTATGTACACGTATATCAAGCGTGGAGGTGTCCACACCTCTAACTAGCATAATATGTGGGATTAACTAAACCACCAATTCAATAAAAATAATAAACAAAAATACTTGATCAACCCACTTAAACGTATGTGTGACATGGAGGTTGTACTTCACAAAAGTATCGTACAAAAGTAATTTATAGTACTAATGTATGAGCTGCTCAACTTCCTTTACTCATCCTTATGAGACAAACTAGAAATTAGCTTATCAATCTCATCTCTTTTGCAACAATAATAGTAACAACAATAAGAATAACACTAATTTTTATCACTACATATACTACTATTGACTATCATAATAATAGTAATATCCTAACTGAAACTTTGACCTCTCTTGAGATCATGCTAGAAAAATAAACAGCAATAACTAAAATTTATTTAATTAATATTTTAATGTTATATTAATATTTAGAAAAGTCTTGGGTTTCACAAGTTACCCATCATTGGATAATTACCTGCTGGTGGTGAAAGTTAAAATATTATCGGCTCATGACTTAACATCATCAGTGGATAAAATCTTTATTTCTTCTACTTCTGCTACAAAACCTGTATTCCAAATCTTAGAAGGAAGTTGATGAAAGATAAAGTAGAAGCTTTCCAACATAACAGAGTTTCAGAAGGGAAGAAAGATCGGGTTAAAGCAGCAACTAGAATTGGTTAGGAATTGAATTCCTTTATTACTTGTAAGGCTGTATATCAACCTTTCTAGTTGATAGAAGTTGTATAGAGTATAGAAGAACAGAGTACGATATATTCTATTCAATATATAAAAAAGCTCTTGAGTACATTGGAAGAAACAAAGGTTGATTGTGTAGTTCATCACTATGGGAAGATTATAGTGAAGGAGAAAGAAAAAGAAAATATGTTTTAATTAAACAAAGTATTTAACATAGTTCCTAGTCTAGTTAAAGGAAAAAACAAATATAGACTTCATCTTTCATTTTCTCATTCAAATTAAATAAATAATTAAGGCTTTAAAAATTATCTTACAAAGTTTCCATTCTGCAACACTTATTGTGTGTATATTATTTAGAGTTTGAGAGAGTAAATGATTGTTCATCAGAGACCAAGAGATTGTTCATCGGAGACTAATCTTGAAGCTACCAGAGACTAAGGCAAAGACACTCCAATGCATTGAAGTAGCCTTGAGAAGATTTGACCATCGCCAAAGTTATTTGGCTAATGCCAAAGTCATTTTGACCGTCGCCAAAGTCATTTGCCTATCGACAAAGTCGTTAGGCAAATCATGAACAGTTCCAAACTCAAAATAACTATTGTCAAAGTTGTCGGGCAAATCAACAACATCGCCAAACTAAAAATGACTATCGCCAAAGTCGTCGGGCATATCAACAATATCGCCAAACTCAAAAAGACTATCGTCAAAATCATTGGGAAATTCTCTATTGCTGAAGTGAAGTGAAACTCGTCAGGGGATAAATATCCATTGATGAACAAAATTGTCCGTCAGGGGACAAATATCCACTGATGAACAAAACAGTCCATTAGGGGATAAAATGATTAGAGACTAAATATGACATATGGGATGATACATGGCTGATTTCACAAATCCACTAACTCATGTCTAAAGGCGATGAAATTAAAATATAAATGGTGGTCCAATAAGGAGAGATTGGCTACTAAAGAAACTTCAAGGAGATAAGCTATACACTGCAGGTGTGAACACTAATATGAAGATAAATCATTTTTATACACTAGCATGCGTATATAGCTGCTGGTGTGAAAAATGCAGAGATAACTTATAGAATCTTGAAAGAGGAAAATTTGAAAGCTGGACCAATCAAAAACTTGGAAGCTCATAGAAATAACTTATTCACTATCGAGATAACTTATCATGGGAAATAACTTATTCACTGCAGAGCTGGTGTGCTGATACACCAGAGATATTACATAACAGGTTGGCGTTTAAAGAAGGTTTTGCAAAAAGAAGTTTTGTAACAAAGCTGCAATTACCAAAGAATATCAGAGATATTTTTGGAGGAAACTCACTTAAGAAGCTTGGAGAACAAGGGAGCTATGTCTATAAATAGAGGCATGAAGCAGCTGAGATAAAATAACACATATATAATAAGATATCACAGAGATACACAAATCCACTAGAACACATATTATCTCAGATCATATCACAACTGTAATAAACTTACATAAAGAGGGAATCAATTTTTTGTAACTTGATAGAAGCTAGAAATCATATTCTAGAGTGCAACTGTTCGATTGTTGGAGTATATGAAACCAATGGCGTAGTTGATGTTTTTCCCACAATATGGTCTGTAGAAGGGGGAGTTGAATATAAATCACAAAATTCTTTTGAACTTTGTGAGTTTAGTGAATATACTGTATTAAAAGTTATGGAATTGAAAGAATACAATATATCACAAGTGTTTTTGAACTTTTATAAATCAATGAAATATTACAAAAGTTCGCTGGTGTGAATGACCAGCTTCTAGCAACTCTGTTGAAAATAATAGTTGCACTCTAAAATATGATTTCTAGCTATGAAAACTTGTTTCTCTCCCTCTATAAGTTTATTACAGTTGCAATATGATCTAAGATAATATATATATGACTATTTTTTTTTATCTCAGAGATATCTTGTTGTATTTGTATGTTATTTTATCTCAGTTGCTTCATGTCTTTATTTATAAACATAGTTCCCTTGTCCTCCAAACTTCCACAGTGAATTGCCTACAAAAATATCTCTGATATTTTTTGGTAATTGCAACTCTGTCACATAACTTCTTCTTGTTGCATGACCTTCCTTGCACGCCAACCTATTATGTAACATCTCTGGTGTATCAGCACACCAGCTCTCTTATTTTCCTCTTGGAGTTCCCATAATAAGTTATCTGTGCAATGAATAAGTTATTTCTATAAGCTTCCTGGTTTTTGATTTGACCAACTTCGATATTTTCCCCCTTCAAGTTTCTATAAGTTATCTTTGTAGTTTTCGCATCAGCAGCTATATACTCATGTTAGTGTATAAGTATGACTTATCTTCATATTTTACTTTATCAGTGTATAACTTATATCCTTGAAGCTTCTTTGGTAGCTAATCTCTCCTTATTGGACCACCATCTATATTTCAATTCCACCGCCTTTAGACCTGAGTTAGTGGATTTGTGAACTTAGACATGTGTCATCCCATATGTCATTTTTGATTTCTAATCATTTTATCCCTTAATGGGTTGTTTTGTTCATCAGTGAATATTTATCCCTTGACAGCTAATTTTGTTCATCAGTAGATATTTATCCGCTGATGTGTTGTTTTGTTCATCAGCAGATATTTATCCCATTGACGCAATTAGTTTGTTGCTTCACAATTTATCCACTGATGTTCGAGTACTTTGGCGTTAATGTACTCTACAGCTTTGGCGATGAGTTATTTTGCGTTTGGCACTATTGTTGATTTGCCCGAAGACTTTAGAGATAGTCAATTTGAGTTTGGCGCTGTTGTTGATTTGCCCGACGACTTCGGCGATAATCATTTTGAGTTTGGCATTGTTGTTGATTTGCCTAACGACTTTGGCAGTAATCATTTTGAGTTTGGCGCTGTTGTTGATTTGCCCGACGACTATGGGGATAGGCAAATGACTTTGGTGACAGTCAAAATGACATTGCCATTGAGTAATGTTGAGTTTGGCATTAGCCAAATAACTTTGGCGATGGTCAAATCTTCTCAAAGGTACTTTAATGCAATAGAGAGTCTTTGCCTTAGTCTCTGATAGCTTCAATAATAGTCTCTGGTAGTACAAACCTTAGTCTCCGATAAGTTAAAATTTTAGTCTCGATAGGCTAAAATTTTAGTCTCTGATAGGCTAAAATTTTAGTCTCAAATAGACTAAATTTTAGTCTCCGATAGGCAAAAACTTAGCCTTTGAGAATTCAATTCCTTAGTCTCCGAGAGTCTAATTCCTTAGTCCCCGATAAGCAAAAACTTAGTCTCCAATAGGCTAATTTTGTTTGAACATCTTTGACTTTTTTTGAACTCTCCAAATGCATTCCTTGTAGTCTCAGATGCTTACCTGCAGTCTCTAATAGTAGTTTCTCATAGTGCACTACTGCAGATACTTGTAAAATTACAAATCTAACAATTCTATGTTTGTACATCAACATCAAATGCTATAATTCCTAACAAGTCTCTGATATACTAGAAATAATCCTTGACTTTGTTGAATTCTCCAATGTAGTTTTGGTAGTCTCTTACAATAAAAATTAACTTACTATCATATGAAAAATATATTACAATAATTAGATAGTAAACTATCAGCTACAAAAACTCAATTGCTATAAACTAGCACTAACTCTCTGTGACGGCCCCAAAAATCCCATACTGGACTTCGGGCACAGTCAATAATTGATAGAAGAAAACTAATATCATCCAAGTAGGCATATCAATTAAATAAGAGAAATAATTAGCAATCTCTATTACATTATCCCAAAAATGAATGTGTAACAACGGAAGTCTATGAGGGCCCCACACAGGCTTTACAATCTAAACATTTTAATGATGGCCTCACGCTTCACTCTTCCACTAAATGCCATCCAAAGGAGGGCGATCAAGAAGCGCTCATCGTGCAATTTTCGTCTTGCCTTTATTAGACAACTCAATCTTGTCGCCATATCTTGTAAAACGTTTGATAATAGCAAAGTGAGCTGCTTGAAAGATAGATAATGTTAGGAATTATAGCATTTGAAGATAACGTATAACACTTAGAATTGTTAAAATTTTGTAAATGTACAAGTATCTGCAGTAATGCTCTATGAGAATCTACTATCAAGAAACTGCAGGAAAGCATCAGAAGCTACAATGAATACACTTGGAGAGTTCAACAAATATCAAAGTTGATCAAGCAAAATTAGCCCATCGGAAACTAAGCTTTTGTCTATCGGAGACTAAGAGCCTATCAGAGACTAATTTTTTGAACTGTCGAAGACTAAGTTTTTGAACTGTCGGAGACTAAGTTTTTGAACTGTCGGAGACTAAGTTTTTGAACTGTCAAAGACTAAGTTTTTAAACTGTCGGAGACTAAGTTTTTGAACTGTCGGAGACTAAGTTTTTGAACTGTCAAAGACTAAGTTTTTAAACTGTCGGAGACTAAGTTTTTTGTCTGTCAGAGACTAAGATTTTGTCTATCAGAGACTAAGTTTCTGTCTATCAGAGACTAAGTTTCTGTCTATCAGATACTAAGTTTTTGCCTATTAGAGACTAAGTGTTTGTTCATCTGAGACTAATGTTGAAGCAACCAGAGATTATCCATCAGAAAATAAATTTCCACTGACATAAGGGATGACATATGACTAAAGACGATGGAAATAAAGATAAGGATGGTTGTCCAATAAGGAGAGATTGGTTACCAAGGAAGCTTCAACGAAATAAGTTATACACACACACACACACATCAAGTTGCAAGTTTGAAACCTGCAAAGCCGCAAGCATGAAACCTGTAAAACAGCAAGTTGAAATACTGCAGAGACAACTTATAACAACTTGAAGCAAGAAGTTCATTGAAGCTGGACTAATTATGTCCAGAGAAGGCAACAAAGATATAGATATATATTGCTGATATCTTATCTTGGGAACTCCAAGAAGAAAAATGGAAGCTGGTGCAGTAAATATATACCAGAAAAATCACATAAATAGGCTGACATCTAAGGGAGGCTGAATAATGAAGAAAGTTGTGTGACAGAGTTGCAAGTACCAATAAACTATAGAGATATTTTTGGAAAACAGCTCAGAATATAAGCTTGGAGTATATGGAAGCTGTGTCTATAAATAGACATAGAGCAGCTGCGATAAGATATATCTGAATATCTGAGAACTCTGAGTTTAACAACAAGAATACATCTGATCTCACATCACATATCTCTCAAAACAACATTTCCATACTTATAGAGAGTTAGCAGCTGTAATTAGTTTTATAGAAAAAGAAGCAAGTTATTACAACTTAAGAAGCTGTTTTTTAAACAAAAAAAATTGTAAAGATTCAATTTAATTGACAATATCATTCTTTATTATTGATTACAATTTATATCTTGCAATTTTACTTTACTGTTTCTATTGTTTTATCATTTCAGTAAAGTTTTATAACTATTCTTAGAAACTAAATTGTTCATAACAGTTTAGTTTTAAAGAAAAGTTTGTAATTGTATTCAACCCCCCCCCCCCCTACAATTACTCACACGGGACAAACAAATGGTATCAGAGCTATTCTAGATTAATTCAATCTAGAGATCATGAGTAATTCGAAGGACAACACCAGAGTTCAACAACTCAGAAAGGGTGAATACTCATTCTGGAAACAAAGGATATTGAGTTATCTTGATGCAATAGATGACCAATTCTTGGAGATTATTGATAAAGGTCCTCAAAAATAAAGAAGCTTGACCTGGCATCACCTCTGATGGAGTTACTGCACATGGCAAGTATGGAGCAAAAACTCCAAAAGAATATACTCAATTAGAAAAAGAAGAGGCTGCCAAGGATAAAAAGCTCAAAGATATCCTTATCACAGCACTTGATAACAACATGCTATACAAAGTTATGAAGTGCAAAAAATCAAAGGAGGTTTGGGACAAGCTCACTGTCCTATGTGAAGGAAATGACCAAATCAAGCTGAATAAGTAACTCCTGCTGATTCAACAATATGAGTTGTTTACTGCCAAGGATGGTGAATCTCCTGATGATCTATATGAGAGATTCATCCAATTAATTAATAATTTATCTACCTATGGCCAGGAGTATTCTGTGCTTCAAGTGAATCAAAGATTTCTAAGAGCTCTTCCCAGACATTGGGATCCAAAGACTACTGCAATCAGAGAAGCCACCAAAGATCTAGGTCTTCTATCACTAGATTAGATATATGGAAATTTGAAGACCTATGAGTTGGAAATCCAGCAATGGAATAAGCAACACTCCAAAGATAAATCTGTTGCTTTGATTGTAGAGCCAAAGAAAAAGAAGCTTAGTGGACACATGAAGGTTTCCATTAAGAAAGAAGATTTCAATGATGAGAAAGAAGAAGAGAGTGAGTCTGGAGAAAATGAAGTTAGAAGCTACGCACCTGAGGAGCTAGATGAAATTGATGAAAGCTTGGCCTACATTGCTAGAAGATTCAAAAACTTGAGATTTCAAAGAGGGAGGAAGTCCATGAAAAGCTCATCAACATCAACATCTACTTCTGTCAAGCCAAGTCAATCAACCTTGATTGACAAATCTAAAATTAGGTGTTATAACTGCAATGAGTTTGGTCACTTTGCCAGTGAATGCAAGAAGCCCAACACTAAGAAAAAGAAAAACTTCAAGGATGATCAAGTGGATTACAAAAAGAAGTACTTAGATCTTCTCAAGAAAAAGGGAAAGGCATTCATAGTTGAAGGAAAGCACTGGGTGGATTCAGATGAATCTGATGCTGAGGAAGAGTTTGTAAATTTGGCTTTAATGGTTAAATCCTCAAGCAATTCTGAAGGAGAAGCTGAATCACAAAACTCATCACCATCTAAGGTACATAACTTCAATATTTCTTCAATTTCTAAAGTTGAATGTGATGCCACCATTCAAGAAATGGCCAAAGAGATTTATGACATGCATTCTAGTTTAAGATCTCTTACAAAAGAAAATAATAGGATTACTGAGACCAATAATATTATTTTTAAAAGAAATACTTTACTAGAATCTGATTTGTTAATCCTAGAAGAGGCCAAAACAGAAGCTCTTAATGCTAAGAGACATCTTGACAATGCCTTGAAAAGAGAAGCCTATCTAGTTGAAAAACTCAAGGCTAGACAAGATAAAATAAAACGATGGACACAATCCTCACACAAAGTGCAGGATCTTTTAAACTCACAAAATCCTAATCAAAAGGTTGGATTAGGATACTTAGATGTGCCCATTATTGTATCAGTTGGTGAACAACCTATCAGCACTGATAAAGAATTAGAAGCTAGCTCAGAGCCTAAATCAGTAGGAAAATTAAAACCAATCAAATTTGTTAAACCTACTAAGATTGAAAAAGGTGAGAGTTCTAAAGGTAAAAATTCGACTTCTGTAAAAAAAACTTTGGAACCTGGGCTAGAGAAAAAGGCTACTAAAAATGTTTGTTTGCTTTCTAACAAACCATTAAAAGAGAAGCTAAAAAGCAGTCCAATATCTAAGCCTAAGAAAAACAGGAATGGCAAATTAGGTATTAATACAATAATTATGCAAGAATGCCTAATGCACCTAGGAAGACATGCACCAAGAGTGGGAACTCCAACTACCTTGCTTTTAAATGCACAAAAATTACTAATAACATGCATGCTCCTTCTGTTTCATTTGCAGCTCCTTGTCCATACATTGCATCACCTCAATATATGCCATGTTATAATTGTGGTGACTTTAAACATCCATCATATGCTTGCAATGCTTTTGGAAATTGTTATTATGCTCATCCCTCATTGCCTAATGTTTATAATAACACAAGGAGAAAATCTCCTCAAAGATCAAAGATTGTCCACAAACCACCTAGGACCAAGGTGGATCTTTCACCTCCTAAAAAGAGGAAAGAAAAGAAAAAGAATACACAACCAATGACTAAGTGTAAACCTATGATTAAAACTGTTAAATCTAAACCCAAGCAGGCTTGGGTTCCTAAAAGATCTAACTAGTTTACATATGTGTGCAGGGCAAGAAGAAGCAGCAGTTGTGGTACTTGGATAGTGGTTGTTCAAGACACATAACTGGAAATAAGTCCCTGCTCTCACAGTTTGAGGAGAAAGCTGGCCCTAAAGTGTCATTTGGAGATGATAGCATTGGATACACTATGGGATATGGCAAAGTAGTTCATGGAAATGTCATCATTGAAAATGTAGCTCTGGTTGATGGTTTAATGCACAATCTACTCAATATTAGTCAATTTTGTGACAAAGGCTATCAAGTTGTTTTTAAGGATGAACAATGCCTTATAAGCAACAGAAAAACTGGAGATGTTACATTGTCTATAGTCAGAAAAGACAATGTATACATAGCTAACTTCTGCTCAACAAATGAAGGACTATACACATGTTTTTACAGCAAAGCATCAGCAGATGAAAGTTGGCAATGGCACAAGAAGTTGTCTCACCTAAACTTCAAGACTATCAATAGTCTGGTGAGAAAAGGATTGGTGACAGGAATGCCACAACTTGAATTTTCTCAAGATGATCTTTGTGGATCTTGTAATAAGGGAAAACAAAAGAAAATTTCCTTCAAAAGTAAAGAAGCATCAACAATAACAAGACCAATTCATCTAATTCACATAGATTTATTTGGTCTTGTTAATGTGATGTCAATATCCAGAAAAAGGTATGCATTTGTAATTGTTGATGACTACTGAAGATACTCATGGGTTAAGTATCTACATACCAAGGATGAAGCTCCCCAACTGATCATTGATCACATTAAAAGAATAGAACTTGAAGCTGGAGAAAAAGTCAAGGCCTTAAGGAGTGATAATGGGACTAAATTCAAGAATTCAACAGTGGAAATGTTTTGTGTGGAAAAAGGCATTTCACATACCTTTTCAGCTCCTAGAATTCCTCAACAAAATGGAGTTATTAAAAGGAAAAATAGGACCTTGATTGAAGCTGCAAGAACCATGCTTGAAGAACCTAAGTTACCTACCTACTTCTGGGCTGAAGTTATCTCTACTGCTTGCTTCACTCAGAACAAATCAATAATTGTAAAAGCTCATCAAAAGACTCCTTATGAGCTCATGACAGGTAGAAAACTCACACTTAAGTTTCTTCATAGGTTTGGTTGCAGATGCTTTGTTCTCAAAAGTCAAGGAGAAAACTTAGGAAAATTTGATGCCAAAGCTGATGAGGCAATTTTCCTAGGGTATTCTTTAACAAGCAAAGGATATAGTGTTTACAACCTTAGACTCCACATTGTTATGGAATTAGTTCATATAGCCTTTGATGATAAAAAGATTGAAGGAATGAATGATAATGCAGAAGGAAGCCAAGACAAACTAAGGTTTGAAAATGAAAATGAGTCAACGGATGCTGAAATTGACTCATCAGATGATGAAGCTGATGTATGCAAATCAATGGAAAATCTAGTAATCCCTGATGATAATTGAAGTTATCTAGAAGCTTCATCAGGGAATGCATCATCAGGGGAAAACTTAAACCCTGATTTGAGCACTAATTCAGGGGGAGTTTTCAATGAAGTTGAGAGCACTGAACACCATGGAGGAAACTATAATCAAGAAGCTTCTTCCTTAAGAAGTTTTCCTCCACAAATAAAATGGACAAGAGATCATCCTAGGGAGCAAATCATAGGAGATCCAACGAAAGGTGTGTCAACAAGAAGTGCTACTCAGAATGAATGCCTATACCTCAACTTTTTATCAAAGATTGAGCCTAAGAAGGTTGACGAGGCATTACAAGATGCTGATTGGGTAATTGTTATGCAAGAGGAACTCAATTAGTTTGAAAGAAACAAAGTCTGGAGATTAGTACCAAAACCAAAGAATAAATCAATATGTACTAAATGGATCTTCCGAAACAAGCTGGATGAAGCTGGTACAGTGACAAGAAATAAGGCCAAACTGGTTGCACAAGGTTATTCACAAGAAGAAGGAATTGACTATGATGAAACCTTTGCACCAGTAGCTAGATTGGAAGCCATCAGGATATTTCTTGCCTATGTTGTTCATGCAAATTTTAAAGTGTACCAAATGGATGTAAAGAGTGCTTTTCTGAATGGGAAAATACACGAAGAGGTGTATATCCAGCAACCTCCTGGCTTTGAAGATCAGAAGTTTCTCAATCATGTCTACAGGTTAGACAAAGCACTTTATGGACTTAAACAAGCACCAAGAGCATGGTATGATACTCTTTCTCAATTTTTAATTGATAATAAATTTTCTAGAGGTATCATAGATAACATGCTGGTCACATTATACTTGTTCAAGTCTATGTTGATGATATTATATTTGGTTCTACAAATGAGAGCTTATGTTCTAAGTTTTCTAAGCTCATGCAAAGTAGATATGAGATGAGCATGATGGGAGAATTAACTTTCTCTTTAGGTTTACAGGTTAAACAAACCTCTGATGGAATTTTCATCAGTCAAACAAAATATTTAAAAGAGCTTTTAAAGAAATTTAATTTATAAGATGTTGCAACTTCTAAAACTCCCATGGCAACAACAACTAAACTTGACAAAGACTCAATTAGTAAAAAGGTTGATGTTTCAAGTTATAGAGGCATGATAGGCTCTCTTTTATATCTCACTGCAAGTAGACCTGATATAATGTTTTCAACTTGTTTATGTGCAAGATTCCAATCAGATCCTAGAAAATCTCATCTGATTGCAGTTAAAAGAATATTCAGATATCTCAAGGGTACTCCAAATCTTGGAATTTGGTATCCTAGAGATTCCGGATTTGATCTACTAGGCTATTCAGATGCAGATTATGCAGGTTGCAAATTAGACAGGAAAAGCACAATAGGAAGCTGTCAATTTCTTTGAAGCAAACTAGTATCATGGTTTAGCAACAAACAACATTCTGTGTCAACCTCAACAGCTGAAGCAGAATACATTGCTGCTCAAATCCTATGGGAGTTGCTGTGCTCAAATCCTATGGATGAAAAATCAACTGATGGACTATGGTATGGTGTACAATCATATTCCTATTTATTGTGACAACACAAGTGCCATTTCCATTACAGAGAATCCTATGCAACACTCTAGAACAAAGCACATAGACATCAGATACCACTTCATCAGAGAACATGTGATGAATGGTACAGTGGAACTTCATTTTGTTCCAACTGAGAAGCAGCTTGCAGACATATTCACCAAACCATTGGATGAAACCACCTTTAACAGGTTGGTAAGTGAGCTAGGTATGCTCAATTTTGGTGAATAAGATTCTTTGAAAATTTTGTGCAAGTCTAATTTTTGTAGCAGTAGTTAATTATTTTTTGATGACTTAGTTACCAGAGAGAAATTAACAGCTGATTGAAGCAGTTGTAATTATCTTTTGACAAAATTAATTGTTCATAAAGATAATAACACTGAAAAGCATTACTCAATAATTATTCTTTGTAAAGGAAAATTATTACCAGATGATATTGCAACAGTGGCTAATTATCCTACAATTGCTTAATTGTTAGTAGATAATTAACTACTATTTGTATATATATAGTATAGAAACTAATATACTATGCAGGATTCCCTATGTTTAATATTCTTCATCTATTTAAGGATCTTGTCATAGTTGATTCAGGTGTTATCTTAACTCTCTACTATATTATTCTTTATTTCTTCTAATTCTGCTACAATGAAGGATGTTAATAATGAACCAACTCCTTCTACCCAAGTAGCAAATCCCTTTAAACACAAGTCTATATCAAAAGCCACCTCCTCTATCTCTCAAAAGATAAAAGTTGTAAAATCAAAACAATCACCACCATCATTAGCTGAGGGGGAGGGTGAGCATTAGGAGAAAGTTATGAGGAAGAATTAAGGAACAATGAGAACCCTTGGAGACTGCTTAATATACTCTCAAAAGGATATTAAGTTCTAAAAGGAAAAAGCACATTTCTAGGTGCAACCTCTCAAAAGGCTGTATCTATTGAAAATAGTCCACCTCCAAGGACACAGGTATTTGAGTCTACAATGATCACATCTATAAATACCTCTCAAAAGAAGAAGAAGAAACAGGCTCTGATCAATGATCAACCTATCACTTAATGCACACATAGGGTGTCACAATGATGTTTCTCTTTTCTCTATTCAAGAGGAGCATCCAATATTTAAAATTCTACCCTTATTCATTCTTCTTTTCTAATTCATATTTCTTAAGCAGCAATGGAAATTTTTTAATTCCATTGGTTTCAGATTCTTTGATATTTTAATCATCAAAGAAGCCAATTTTTTTAAGCTGAAACAAAGAGCAGCTCTCAACTCATCAGTGGATACTACAATAACTAATTTATCAAACAATTCACTGATGTAAAACACTTTCTTACTATATTTTCTACACCACTCCAGGTCACCCACAACAGGAAGATTTTATATTTAGTGAGCCTGAGAGAATTCAAAATGAGTGTCAGACCTTGTGTCTGGAAAAAGGTGAGGAAAAAGTAATTAAAGAATTTTTTTTAGATAAGTGTGAGAGGCTGACTTATACAAGTCAGGCAAAAGGAGAGAGTGTGAGCAAGGATGAGATCCTTGAAGAAAAGAATAGAGAGAAATTGTTTCACTCACTGCCTTTGCAGCTCATGTATTCTCTGATCACCATTCTGATAAAAAATCAAAGGATACTGAGAAAAGAATTTGTGATTGTTTGGTTGGATGCAAGCAAAACAAGAGCAACACACTTAATATTAGCATATTTGATCACACGTCATGTGCAGCTGTACTCACAGAATGTTTCTGAAGCATTGATAAAAGAAAGTACAACATAAAGCTCCAACACTTTATTATCAATGATCTTCAAACAAAGCTCAAACAATTTCTTCTTTCTAGTCAACCTCTACTGATGATTCCTACCTTCCAACATTAAGATGCTGATGTCAAAAAGGGGGAGAATGGGAGAATGATCAAGGCGGGGGAAACAAAGTAATTCTGATGAAGACAGGGGGAGAATTGTTAAAAAGGCTAACAGAATGACGGTTGGGCTTTGAAGAACTGAAAACAACAAAACCATCATTGAATTGTGTTTTTGTACATTTATGTCTTTACATGTTTTAATTCAATTCTAAGTTATGGAGTTATAAGGTTGGTGTTTTGACATCATCATCAAACCTTGATTTATGCTTATCATTGATAAACATAAATAAGGGGAGATTGTTATGAATTATAGCATTTGATGATAATGTATAACACTTACAATTGTTAAAATTTTGTAAATGTACAAGTACCTACAGTAATACTCTATGAGAATCTACTATCAAAAAACTGCAGGAAAGCATCAGAAGCTACAATGAATGCACTTGGAGAGTTCAACAAATGTCAAAGTTGATCAATCAAAATTAGCCCATCGAAGACTAAGCTTTTGTCTATCGGAGACTAAAAGCCTATCAGAGACTAAGTTTTTGAACTGTCGGAGACTAAGTTTTGGAACTGTCGGAGACTAAGTTTTGGAACTGTTAAAGACTAAGTTTTTGAACTATCGGAGACTAAGTTTTTGAACTGTCGGAGACTAAGTTTTTGAACTGTTAGAGACTAAGTTTTTAAACTGTCGGAGACTAAGTTTTTTGTCTGTCAGAGACTAAGATTTTGTCTATCAGAGACTAAGTTTCTGTCTATCAGAGACTAAGTTTCTGTCTATCAGAGACTAAGTTTTCGCCTTTCAGAGACTAAGTGTTTGTTCATCTGAGACTAATGTTGAAGCAACCAGAGACTATCCATCAGAAAATAAATTTCCACTGACATAAGGGATGACATATGACTAAAGACGATGGAAATAAAGATAAGGATGGTTGTCCAATAAGGAGAGATTGGCTACCAAGGAAGCTTCAACGAAATAAGTTATACACAAATACATATCAAGTTGCAAGTATGAAACCTACAAAGCTGCAAGCATAAAACCTATAAAACAGCAAGTTGAAATACTGCAGAGACAACTTATAACAACTTGAAGCAAGAAGTTCATTGAAGCTAGACAAATTATGTCCAGAGAAGCCAACAAAGATATAGATATATATTGCTGATATCTTATCTTGGGAACTCCAAGAAGAAAAATGGAAGTTGGTGCAGTAAATATATACCAGAAAAATCACATAAATAGGCTGGCATCTAAGGGAGGTTGAATAATGAAGAAAGTTGTGTGACAGAGTTGCAACTACCAATAAATTACAGAGATATTTTTGGAAAATAGCTCAGAATAGAAGCTTGGAGTATATGGAAGCTGTGTCTATAAATAGACATAGAGCAGCTGAGGTAAGATATATTTGAATATCTGAGAACTCTGAGTTTAAAAACAAGAATACATTTGATCTTAGATCACATATCTCTCAGAACAACACTTTCATAAATATAGAGAGTTAGCAACTGTAATTAGTTTTACAGAAAAAGAAGCAAGTTATTACAACTTAAGAAGCTGTTTTTTAAACAGAAGAAATTGTAAAGATTCAATTTAATTGACAATATCATTCTTTATTATTAATTACAATTTATATCTTGCAAGTTTACTTTACTGTTTCTATTGTTTTATCATTTCAGTAAAGTTTTATAACTATTCTTAGAAGCTAAATTGTTCATAACAGTTTAGTTTTGAAGAAAATTTTGTAATTGTATTCAACCCCCCCCCCCCTTCTACAATTACTCACACGGGACAAACAGATAATTTATTGGGCTTAAGTGTTTATGAGGTTGGGCGAAAACAATGCCCACACCTCTTGATAATTTGGAGAAATGTAGTTTCTAGGATCCCCGAATGATAACGAGGGATTTGACCCTTTACTTACAAGAATATAGAATAATTTCGCATGCCCCTTGTAATCCTGTCCGTTTGGCGCACGTGCCCTTAGGAACTCCATATCGAATAGTATATCACCTGGTCAGCTTGACCATCGTCTGACTTCATCATAATGACATAGGTAGTCGATGCAAAAATCTTTTATCTGTAAGGGTTCAGTTACCGATGCCTCAGTTTCCATCCCTTATAGATCCTAAGCCCGAGATACCAGGCTGATACATATCACTAGCCTTTAGTTACCCACATGCATATACTTTACAAGCATGGGGTAAAGGATAACTTTTCTACATCCGTATAGGATTTACTTTGGCGTGTTAGTGAATTTGAATAGTTAGCAATCGCCCAAAGAATACTTGATTCTAGTACAACATTTTTTATGTACATCAGATCAAGGGATCATACATTACTTAGCATTGAATAAAATGAAGCGTGAATATTGACATAATATAACTTGGATACATTACGTATATCGAAAGAATGATCATACGTATAAACTGAAAGAAAATAGAGTGAGTATGTACTTGCCTTGAGTCCTTAGTGAAACTTAGAGTTAATAACTCGCCCAGAAAACAATTCTGCAAAACATGTACATTACATAACATGAGTAATCTAAACTTAATTACACACAAGGATACACATGCTAAGTGTTCATGAAATCCTCAAGTTTGTGATTGATTAATTGAGTTGTCGTTAGTTGAATTGGGATTTGGTTGGAACCTAATTGGGGTCCGAAAGATTTTTGGACTGATAAGACGTTGTTCGTAGGCTCCTGATAATTTAAATTTAATTGTTAGAAGTCTTAGATTAATTAATTAATATTAATTAATCAATTTTAGCTTAAATGGTTTATTAATCATTTAATATTCATCAAAACCTTGTTCCTTAATTATTATTTAATTATATATATATATATATATATTTTATATTAATTAAATATATTACATAATACAATATATATTCTTGTGATATATATTATAGACATTATATATATTAAGTTTATTTTTATAAATGAAAAATATTAAAATGTAAAAATTACTATTATAATCTTAGAAGGAATTTGGTATATATATTAATAGATAATAACTTTGTTAAATAAGGAATGATATACATTTTAACAGTAAAATAGTTAGGAAATTAAAATAAAATTAGTGCATATCGTTAGAGTTAAATGATGATGATGATGATTATGTAATAAATTATGCAACTATAAATACTTGAGGTATTTTACAAACCTTAAGATCAGCACAAGTTATGCATCCACTGATAATAAACTTATTCATCAGTGGATGGTCAATCTCTTCACAAGACAAGTCAGAAAACAGAAACATTAAAAGGACTTGACAAAGTGAAAAAGAATGTCTGATGTTACTTGTAAACAGTCAAAGTATTCCACACATCAGAAATTCTAAACAAAGTTACGTTGATTAAGTACCGTCAGGGGAACCCATCAGGGGGAACTCATCAGGGGGAACCAGTCAGGGGGAACTCATTAGGGGAAACCCATCAAGGGGAACTCATCAGGGGGAACTCATCAGGGGGAACCCATCAGGGGGAACTCATAAGGGGAACCCATCAAGAGGAACTCATCAGGGAAACCTGTCAGGGTATGACGAAGGTAGACCAACCCGTCAGGGAAACACTTCAGGACATGTCAGTGTCAGGCCAACCCATCAGGCTAACCCGTCAGGGGAAATAGCCAACATGGCATCAGTGGAAGCTATCAGTGTGTACTGTTAGTCATGACCATCAAGATCAAGAAGCACTGAGTGAAACTCAAGTGAAAGTTGAAGCCTTGATCCAGTCAACAAGCATCAGGGGATTCAGAAGCACTGATCAAGGTACATCAGGGCTGGTAGTCAGTGGATCGTTATGATAGCATGCACCCGTCATCAGTACTTACACGAAAATCAACGTAACGTGTTACAGAAGCAAGAAATATCAACTGGAAAGATATTTCTTGATGTTTGTTTTTGATCCAATGAGAACTCTCTCGCATTAAATGCACACAGATCAGGGGAAGAAAAAGTAGCAACAAAGCATGCAGCAGTCTGACACATAGGGCTACGATGTGACATACTTACGGCTAAGTTGAGAGAAGCAGCACGTCTCAAGCGCATGATTTCAACCACTGATTCAACATATAAGCAAAGGAGTTCTCATTACAAAAACACAGAGAGATTGAATCTATCAATGAAGATCAAACAAACATAGAAGCACACAACACTAGGAAGCTCTGTAATATATTTCTTGAGAGATTTATTTTTTCAGAGAAAAGTTTTCGTAGCTAGTGAGTGTGAGAAGTTGTGAATTTTATTTACAGAATTTGTAGCTGTAAATCACATTTGTGATTATACAGATTTTCAGAAAAACCCCAAGTTTTAATATAACTATTTTAACTTGAATCTGTGTGTTCATATTACATAGCTTTTCTGATCTGTGCAGCTGTTTCCTGTAAGTTCTCTTAAAACATAAAAAGAGCAAAAAGTTTGAAATGTTTGTATTCATCTCCCCCCTTCTACAAACACTTGAGCCTATTTTGCACCTATCAGAGCCTCTTAGCAGATTTCACTTGCTAAAAACGATCATTATCTATGGCCAACAAAGCTAGAAACAGTAAAGTCCCCATGTTGGAAAGGGGCAAATACTTCTTCTGGAGAGAAAGAATGATAGTTCATCTAAGAGCTATTGATGATGAATATTTATAGATTCTAGAAGAAGGCCCTTATGTTCCCAAGAAGCTCATTCCAATAGAAGTCGTTAATGGAGTCAGTATTCCTGAAAAGCTTGTCCCAAAGACAACTGATGAAATGACGATAGTGGAAAGAGAAAAGGTGAAAAAGGATCTTAAAGTCACTGGGATCCTGTATAATGGTTTAGACGATGATATGCTGAATAGTATCATGAATCTTACCACGTCTAAATCTATATGGGATACCATACAAATCCTTTGTGATGGTACCGAGGAAGTGAGGGAGAACAAATTGCAGCTGTTGACACAACAGTATGAGTGGTTCACAATGAAAAATGGTGAAACACTCACTGAAATGTTCGACAGATTTAATAGGTTGGTAAATGACCTGAGATTATATGGGAAGACATATACTAACAAGGATGTGAATAGAAAATTCATGAGAGCCCTTCCCATATCATGGGATCCTAAGACGACAGCCATCAGGGAATCCAAGGACATGAATCTTCTAGACTTGGATAGGCTATATGGTACTCTCAAGACATATGAGCTAGAGGTTCAGCAAAGATCTGAAATGTTAGGGGATGCCAGAAAGCTTAAATCTGTAGCCCTGATGGCTGCCACGAAGGACAAACAAGAAACAAGACCAAGTGTCTTGATGAAGCAGCAACTAGAAGATGCTGACATAGAAGGGGACAAAGAAGCTGACACCAAGGAGGAAGAATATATTCCGGAAGAGTTAGAGGAGCTGGATGAAACCATGGCCTTTCTTACAAAAAGGTTTTCCAAGCTGAAATTCGAAAAGCCTGTAGGATCTAAAAGATTTTCAGCAAGGAAACCTAGTAGCACGAATAACTTTATTGACAAATCAAGAATAAACTGCTACAAATGCAATGAGCTGGGCCACTTCGCAAATGAGTGTCGTAAGGCCACAAAAGATGGTGAATCCAAAAACAAAGAAGCTGTTGTGGACTACAAGAAGAAATACTTTGACCTTCTTAATGCAAACAAGAAGGGAAAAACATATATTGCAGAGGGAAAGGACTGGCTAACTCTGATGAAGAAGAAAATAAAGAGTATGTCAAGCTAGCCTTAATGGCCTCATCCACTGATAGTAGCAGCTCGTAGGGAAAGATCAAAAGCAGTCAAATCTGGTTTCTAGATAGTGGCTACTCAAGGCACATGACAGGAAACAAAGCCCTGCTCACAAAATTCCAAGAAAGGGATGGTCCAGTAATTTCTTTTGGTGATAACAGCAAAGGACTAACTCTTGGTTATAGCAAAGAAGCAAATGAGAATGTCTCATTTGAAAATGTAGCATTGGTTGATGGGCTCAAGCACAATTTGCTAAGCATAAGTCAACTTTGTGACAAAGGATTCATCACTTCCTTCAAAGGAGATCAGTGCCTAATCTCAAATGAAAGTTATGGGAAGCTGGTTTTGTCAGGAACAAGAAAAGGAGATCTCTATGTTGCTAATTTTAATTCAGTAAGTGGAGAATCATGTTTCTACAGCAAGGCAACCCCTGATGAAAGTAAACTATGGCACAAGAAGCTTTCTCACCTGAACTTTAAGTCAATCAATGATCTGATGAAGAGAGAGTTGGTAATTGGACTACCCCAAATGGAGTTTATCCAAGAAGGATTATGTTCAGCATGTCAACAAGGGAAGCAAAGGAAATCATCCTTTGTCAGCAAGGAAGCCACCATGATCAAATATCCAATTCAATTGTTACATATGGATCTCTTTGGCCCTGTCAACATTATGTCAGTGTCAAAGAAAAGATTTGCAATGGTCATTGTGGATGACTACACCAGATACACTTGAGTAAAGTTTCAGCATGCTAAATCAGAAGTTCCTCAACAAATCATTGACCATATCAAGAAGGTGGAAACAAAATCAGGGTCAGTGGTTAGAATGTTGAGAACAGACAATGGAACTGAGTTCAAGAATGCAGTTGTTGAGGGATTTTTTGTGGAGAAAGGCATAACTCATACGTTTTTTGCTCCAAGGACTACTCAACAAGATGGTGTAGTGGAAAAAAAGAATAGAACCCTGATAGAAGCTGCTATGACAATGCTAGTAGAGGCAAAGATTCCCACCTATTTTTGGGCTGAAGCAATTTCCACTGCTTGCTTTACTCAGAATAGATCTCTAATCAACAAGGCTCACAACAAGACACCATATGAGCTAATGACAAGGAGAAAGCCAAGCATCAAGTTCCTCCATGTCTTTGGGTGCAAATGTTTTATTCTGAGGAATTTTGGTGAGAACTTAGGAAAATTTGATCCAAAAGCTGATGAAGCAATTTTCCTAGGTTATTCTCTGTCATCCAAGACCTACAGGGTTTACAACAAAAGACTTCAGGTGGTGATGGAGTCCATAAATGTAGCTTTTGATGATCAAGAGATTTCTGGACTTGAAGACCCTGGTTTTCATGAAGAACTCAGATTTGAAAATGAAGATGAAAATGATTATCAAGAGAATGAAACTGATGAGTGCAGACAAATGGAGAATTTATCCATTCCTGGTGTCAATCCAAACATTGTAGAAGCCCCTTCAGCAAATAGAGTCAATTTCCTGGACAACAGATCAGGGGATACTCCATCAGGGGATCATTCATCAGGACATGCACCATCAGGGGATAACTTGAACCTTGAATTATCCACTAATTCAGGGGGAGAGTTTTCAGAAGCTGGAGCACAGGCTTAGGGGGAGGAGATAATAGTCAAGCAAGCTCATCAAGACACATCTCTAATTCTAAATGGGCCAGATGTCACACAACAGATATGATTATTGGTGACCCAAGCAAGAGAGTGCAGACCAGGAAAACAACATCTAATGAATGTCTATATGCTTGTTTTCTTTCTCAAATTGAGCCAAAGAAGTTTGAAGAAGCTATTCAAGATGCAGACTGGATGTTGGCTATGCAGGAAGAACTAAATCAATTTGAAAGAAATCAAGTATGGAAGTTTGTACCTAAACCCAAAGACAGAATTATAATAGGTACTAAGTGGTAAGCGATCCTCTTCGGATAATTCGTTGTTCAGAAATAAGATGGATGAAGCTGACATTGTTGTAAGAAATAAAGCAAGACTGGTTGCAAAAGGATATCTTCAAGAAGAAGGGATTGATTTTGATGAGACCTTTGCACCAGTAGCCAGACTTGAGGCTATAAGAATTTTCTTAGCCTATGCAGCACATTCAAATTTTAAAGTATATCAAATGGATGTGAAAAGTGCTTTTCTAAATGGAAAATTGGAACAGGAGGTGTATGTCCAACAACCTCCAGGGTTTGAATGCTCAAAATTTCCAAATTATGTATACAAACTGGAAAAGGCACTTTATGGACTGAAGCAAGCACTTAGAGCTTGGTATGACACACTGTCAAAGTTTCTGGTGGAAAACAAATTTTCAAGAGGTATCATTGACAAAACCTTGTTCTTCAGACAACACCAAGGTCATCTGATTTTGGTTCAAATTTATGTTGATGATATTATTTTTGGATCCACTAACACATGATTGTGTGAAAAGTTCTCCAAACTCATGCAAAGCAAATATGAAATGAGCTTGATGGGTGAGTTATCTTACTTCTTGGGATTGCAAATTAAACATGTCTCTGATGGAATCTACATTCATCAAAAAAAATATGCTAAAGAACTTCTCATGAAATTTGATATGGAGGACTCAAAAGTAGCAAAGACACCTATGGCCACTGCAACCAAGATTGACCCTGATAAGAATGGAAAGAAAGTTGATTTGAAGACTTACAGGGGAATGATTGGATCATTGCTGTATCTGATAGCAAGCAGGCCAGACATAATGTTTACAACATGTCTTTGTGCAAGATATCAAGCTGACCCAGAGGAATCTCATCTCATTGCAGTGAAAAGGATCTTGAGATATATTAAGGGCACTACAGAGTTGGGACTTTGGTATCCAAAGGAGTCTGGATTTGAATTACTAGGATATTCTGATGCTGACTTTGGAGGATGCAGGATTGACAGAAAGAGTACAACGAGAAGCTGTCAATTTCTAGGAGGAAGGCTTATATCTTGGTTCAGCAAAAAGCAGCACTCAATCTCTACATCTACTGTTGAAGCTGAATATATTACAGCTGGAAGTTGTTGTGCACAAATTCTATGGATGAAAAATCAGCTAATGGATTATGGTCTAAACTATTCCAAGATTCTAATAAGGTGAGATAACACAAGTGCCATTGCCATTGCTGAAAATCCAATGGAACATTCCGAAACCAAGCATATAGAAATCAGATATCATTTTACCAAGGAACATGTTATGAATGGGAATATTGAACTATAGTTTGTACCTTCAAATCAGCAGCTAGCAGACATATTCACCAAAGCTCTTGATGAAGCCAAGTTTTCAAATCTTGTGGGAGAGCTGGGAATGGTGAATTATGCATCAGGGTCAGAGTCAAACTCCTAAGTTTTGGTATTTCTAACTCATTTCATAAGTTCTTGATAAAATCAATTGATATGTGGTTATATATGTTCAAATTGTAATTATATATATACTTGTATATTCTGCATTTTGTTGTTTTGTTTTTGCTTTGACTGATGCATCAGGGGCAGGGCTTCCTTAAGGACGCATCAGGGTCTGGGAGTCCGACCTGTGTCAGGATCAGGGTGTCCGTCTTGTGCATTAGGGTCAAGGTATGTACATAGAGTAAATCATCAGGGTAAGTTTAAATGTTTTTTTTACTACATCGGGATTCATGGTCAGTTAAGTGATGACAACTCATCATTAAGTTCTTCTCTCATTGATGACGTGTCATCACAGAAACTAAACTGACTCCCTGATGGTGTGTTTTCAGGAGAAGTTTTCAAACGTCAATAGGCGGGTATTAATACTCTATCTCTCCTACTTTTTAAAACTCCTCAAAACTTTTAATCTTTTCATGATATTTGCTCGAGTTTTCTTCTTCTTCTCTCTCATTTTCACAGAAACCCTAGAACTTCAAATCTTCAAAGCATCCATGGCACGCCAACAGATTCCAAGGAACTTGACAGTCCCACCCACGAACTATGTGGGTTTCTCTGACATTGATGAGATAAATGAATGCTTTAAACCAATAATGAACTATCTACTCAACTCAGAGTATAGTAAAGCCATCTTTACTGATGAAGAAATGTCGGGGGAAGCACTGTCTCAACTGTGGACGAGTGCCAAGTTCAAGTACTCCACCACTAGGCCTAATGCGGTTAAGGGAATCTCATTCAAAGTTTCCTCTGAGAAAAGGAAAATAACCCCTTCCAGACGTAACTCTGCTTTGGGGCTACCTACTCAAGATCTAGTGGACGCACCCAGTGATGCAGACCTACTGGATTTCTTGAGGGAATTGGGCTATAACGCTGCTCCCAACGCAGCGTTAAAGCTCAAAGACCTCAAGAGGGTGAATGTTAAGCGGGAGATCTCTTACCTGTTTGATACAATCACCAAGGCATTCTCAGATAAGTGTTCTAACTTTGAGGTTATTACCTCTTTAACTTTGAAAATAGCATACGCAATAATTAAAAATGTAAATATAAATATAGGTAAAATAATTTTTGATGACCTTGTAAATAAATTAGGTAATTTTAATAATAGGAAAACTGAAGTATATTATGCAAGATTTTTTTTATGATTATTAAAGAACAAATTACTAATTTTTCTTTTGAGAATGATATACCTGTATAGACATACAAGCAAACAAAGAAATTGTCTGCAGAAATAATAAAGAAATCATATACAGCCGAACAATTTGCACTTCCGCAGCATATGGTACAGGTAGTAAATTCTTCACCTTCAACTTCTCAAATTGTACATTCTTCACCTTCATCTACTACGGCAGAGAAAACAACCACCTCTCTGCCTACCCAAGTAGAACAACTAATTTCCACCCAACCACTCTCAATAACCCAACCAATAGTCTCCCAAAAGACTATTGGGATTAAAAGAAAACCTAGTGAAGTTACCACATCAACTGAGGGGGAGCAAGGAGAGAGAGTGATTGGCTATAGGCGTAAGAAGAAGAAGGGAGCCACTAGTGTTACCCAATAGCCTGACTAGGCAGTATCCTCTCAAAAGGATACTGCTTTTGATAAGGAATTAAACATATTTCTAACTAGTTCCTCTCAAAAAGAATTAGTTATTGAAAATAGTCCCCAACCAAGGACACAGTTGAGTGAGGCACTTACACTGACCATAGACACTGATGAACCTATCATCAGGGTCTCTGAGAGCCACTTACAGATATCTAACACAGTGAGTGCACACACCACTCAAGATGTTGTAGTTCAGAAGCTTCTCAATAAGATCAACATGAGTCATAAGCATTCTTCTACAGCATTTTTTGATGAATCACCTCCTCGTTCAGTGATTCAGGCAACACTCCCATCTACACCACTTCCTTCTTTCTCTGTTCCTCAATTTTCTTCAAATATAATGACACACACATTAAGTGTCATACAATCAGATTCTCCACATTCTCAATTCGTGGAGGAGCCAATATTCTCTGACACAGTGTTTGGTAGTCAACACTCTCAAATGGTTGACTCATTTTTACTTGATACAAACACTGATGATCAGACAGGGGACATAGACTCCAATGTACATACTACAGCTATAAGTCTTTATGTACCCCCAATTGTATATACTTCCTCTATAGAAACATACACTTCTCCAATTATACATACATACTTTACTTCTTCTCCTACTCCTATCACAACTGTGGAACCAGAATCTCTACATACATCACTTGAACTGGCCACAGTTGATGATTTCCAAGCCCATAGGAGCCCCTCTAGGACAATTTTGAGTGAGACTAAGAGAATACATAGCGCAGAGAGGCAAAGTCTAACCCTTGAGTGGACTTTGGCAAAAGGAGATCAAAAGAGTATTGCCTTAGTAGGCAAAGAAAAAGGAGAGGATAAGAGTGATGCCTTAGAAGGCAAAGAAAAAGGAGAGGATGAGAGAGATAAGGATGAGATCCTTGTAAATAAAGAACAGAGAGAAAACACAGTTACTGTATATACTACTTCTACCTCTAAAAGTGATGAAGATGATGCTCCACAAGATGATTTTTCCCAGTTCATCGGAGTTGATTTGTACTTTCAGCAAAATCAAATAGTGGACACTGTACAATTGTTAAAGCAAGAGTTAGCTAGGACCACTGATCCCATCTTGATCAAAGTGTTAAAATCACGGATCATGATCGGTTAGTCAATAGATATAAAAAATCAAAAATTGTATACACATTTTTCTTTAAAGATACAAAATGTACAGCAAGTTGTCGACTCCCTGGTCACCAGCCAGACCCTGCTCCGGATTAAGAAACAAGCTGACACTGTAGACAAGAAGCTTGTTGATCTCACTTCCCAACTGACCAGCATGGAAACTCTGCAACATTCCATGGCTGGCATTTTGCAACAAGTTCTTCAAGTCACATCCCGACTCTCAACTCCCACTGATGATGCTGTAAAAAAGGGGGAGAAATCAACCAAGCAGTCGTCAGGGGATGTTGCTGAGAATTCAAGTCAACCATCAGGGGATGTGACTGCTCCTGTTGCTGCTCCAAAATCCAAGGATAAAGGCAAGGGTATCCTGATTGAGGAACCAAAGAAGAAATCCAACACTCAATCAGGGCCTAAGCTACTTGGAGATGCCATGAAGACAGCCCAC
>CM025786.1:44345324-44403651 GCA_014636745.2 Centella asiatica | reverse complement strand
CTAAGCTACTTGGAGATGCCATGAAGACAGCCCACTTTCCAACACCCGTTGAAGCTGTAATTGATGGGAAAGTGGAGCTGGTCTACCCTCAAGATAAAAAGCAAGCTGATGCACTATTTGCACGGCAACTTCAAGAAGATAAAGAGAGGGAAATGGCAAAGGAACAGGAGGAAACAAAGAAGAAGAAAAGTGTCAAGCCCAGGACCTCTAGGAATTCTCAACAAAGAAGATCTCAGAACCCTAATGGTGCATCAGGGGATAAAAATCAAGACAAATCCGAAGACCTTGATGCCACCAAATCCAACTCATCTGAAGCCAAGGATCAAGCACCTTCTCCTATTACCACAACATTTAGTCCACCCACTCTAGCTGAATCCCTCAAAGAAGAAAGGCGCAAAAACCTGTCATTTATGTTCTCCATAAAAAGCATAGATGTCAGGTTCAACAATAGAAGGGAGCAGCTGATAACAGTTCAACTTAAAAGTGGGTCACAATTTAATGTCACAATGGACTGGTTTAGGAGAATGGATGTTGAACAGCTGGGATTAGTTCTGAATTTAATTTCAAAATTGGCAATGGCTAACAGAGACTTGAGGGGACTGATTGATAAGCTGACGAGAGCCATCAATGATGATAGGAGTCTGTCCACAGCCTTGGAAAGACCATTGAAGCTGTTTTATAAATCCACTGTTGGGTAGGAGAAAAACATTAAAATCAAAGACGTTGATGGTCTCGACCTGGAGGAAGTGATGCATGTTCTAAGCCAAATAGCTTATCACAAAAATGAACATGTCATCCAATTCAGAATCCTGCTGATTCAGAAAGTGTTGAAGGAGATTGAAGAAACCAAAGCTGATGATGGGAACACTGCAGTAAGGGATGTACCACCAGTGAAGGGATTCAAAGAATATCCAAAAATGATCACTAGCCCCATAGGTGTTAAATTCAAAAATAAAAAGGGGGAGATCATTACGTTCTACTGGTCACAACTTGCTATAGCCAATGTTCGAGAAATTAAATCTGTCCTTGATGCTTTGGAATCCAGCAAGCATGTCAACATTGTCAACTTCAGAAAACTTCTTCAAAAGGAGCTGGAGCAACTGGAAGCAGGAGGAGAAGACAACAGATTAAGGATTCCTAATCAAAACCCAGATCAAAGAAGACAAGGCCTTGGAAGTGACTCTCAACCGATTGAATCAAGTCATCCATTGCCCTTTGTCTCAGCAAAAGGGAAAAGGGATCCTGATGTCTAATATAACATTCTTTTTCTAATAGTTATAGGAAAATACTTGTATAGAAATTCTTTTATTAATTCATTCAAAATTCTTTCATGTATTTAGTATTGGTTTTGACATCATCATCAGTGCATCTAGGGATTTATGGTTATCAAATTGATAAACATAAATAGCGAGAGATTGTTAGAGTTAAATGATGATGATGATGATGATTATGTAATAAATTGTGCAACTGTAAATACTTGAGGTATTTTATAAACCTTAAGATCAACACAAGTTATGCATCCACTGATAATAAACTTATTCATCAGTGGATGGTCAATCTCTTCACAAGACAAGTCAGAAAACAGAAACATTAAAAGGACTTGACAAAGTGAAAAAGAATGTCTGATGTTACTTGTAAACAGTCAAAGTATTCCGCACATCAAAAATTCTAAACAAAGTTACATTGATTAAGTACCGTTAGGGGGAACCCATCAGGGGGAACTCATCAAGGGGAACTCATTAGGGGAACCCATCAAGAGGAACTCATCAGGGAAACCTGTCAGGGTATGACGAAGGCAGACCAACCCGTCAGGGAAACACTTCAGGACATGTCAGTGTCAGGCCAACCCATCAGGGTAACCCGTCAGGGGAAATGGCCAACATGGCATCAGTGGAAGCTATCAGTGTGTACCGTTAGTCATGACCATCAGGATCAAGAAGCACTGAGTGAAACTCAAGTGAAAGTTGAAGCCCTAATCCAGTCAACAAGCATCAGGGGATTCAAAAGCACTGATCAAAGTACATCAGGGCTGGTAGTCAGTGGATCGTTATGATAGCATGCACCCGTCATCAGTACTTACACGAAAATCAACGTAACGTGTTACAGAAGCAAGAAATATCAACTAGAAAGATATTTCTTGAAGTTTATTTTTGATCCAATGAGAACTCTCTCGCATTAAATGCACACAGATCAGGGGAAGAAAAAGTAGCAACAAAGCATGCAGCAGTCTGATACATAAGGCTACGATGTGACATACTTGCAGCTATGTTGAGAGAAGCAGCACGTCTCAAGCACGTGATTTCAACCACTAATTCGACATATAAGCAAAGGAGTTCTCATTACAAAAACACAGAGAGATTGAATCTATCAAAGAAGATCAAACAAACATAGAAGTACACAACACTAGGAAGCTCTGTAATATATTTCTTGAGAGATTTATTTTTCAGAGAAAAGTTTTCGTAGGTAGTGAGTGTGAGAAGTTGTGAATTTTATTTACAAAATTTGTAGCTGTAAATCACATTTGTGATTATACAGATTTCTAGAAAAACCCCAAGTTTTAATATAACTATTTTAACTTGAATCTGTGTGTTCATATTACATAGTTTTTCTGATCTGTGCAGCTGTTTCCTGTAAGTTCTTTTAATAGATAAAAAGAGCAAAAAGTTTGAAGTGTTTGTATTCATCCATAAACACCTCACATTAAACTTGGTTCAAAATGAAACCTTTTTGAAAAGTATAAGGACTATTAAGATAATTAAATTGTACACTGACTAAATTGAAATCAAATAAAAAGTACAAGAACCATTTCAGTATTTTTTTTTTCCTTCATCATAATATGTACATTAATTGTTATAGTATATAATTCTTGTCAATATATGTAATTTTTTATATGAACAAGATGTAATTTAAATGTTTTGTCAAATTTTATCAAAACATTATTTTTAAAAAATTCTACTATATATAAATTATAATCTTTAAATTTAACCTCTTATAAATATACATATATAATCTATAATTAAAATGACAAAAATAAAAAAAATTAGCACACTATAATACAAGTAACAAAAATTAAACAAAATATAGTTAGAAGATTGGTGTTATTCCTAGATGAGTAATTATAGAAGGGGGTTGAATACAATTCTCAAATTTGTTCCCCAATATAAAGAACACAGTACAATATGTAGATAAATTGCAGAAATGAAAACACAATAGATTGTATCAATCAATAAAGAATGATTTTTATAAATTTTGAATCTGAAATTACAATCTAGTTATCAAGAACTGATACTAGTTTCTGAAAATCCTGTTCAAGAATGAACAACTGTTATCTATAAATTAATTTATAGCTTGTCAAGTTATGAAAACTTACTTCTTAAAATCTCTTAGATTTTGTTGCATTATTAAAGAATTAATGAATTGAATTATCTCTTTCTTTATTTTTCTTTTCTCTATTCTATATTTTGTTTTGTAATAAGTTTCGTACTATATCTCTATAACTACATTTTTGTATACTAAAAATGACTATCTCTATCTATATCTTTGTGTCTCTGATATATCTTTTGTATATTGCGATGTATCTATATGTTGTAGAGATCTTTCTTTTGTTTGATAGATCTTGAGATATGCCTTTCTTTTTCATCAGATCTGAATCTGGGTATATAAATGAATTCTGATAATTCAAACTTGATTCAGACCAACTTCCCAACCTTGTCAAGTTCTAACAATTCAGAGCTTTAACCAACTTAGGACTTTTCACTGCATTAGAGAGTAACTGTTAGGAACTATAGCATTTGATGATGATGTATAATACTTAGAATTGTTAGAACTTTAAATTGTACTAGAACCTTGTTAGGTTTTATTAACATTTGATGATGATTGTCTTTAGAATACTTAGAAATACAAATGTACAGAAAAGTGTTGGTTTGTAACACTTTAGTTTTGTAGCTAGCAGTAGTATTTCTTGTTTGTAATTTAGTCATTATAATAAAGAGATAGGTTCATTACTTTTGTATGTACTGCTGGAATACTCGTTGAGTTTGTTCAACAAGTTGTTTAAGTTAATTAGTCCTTCAGAGATTGATTTTGGCTTGTCGGAGATTAAGGGAAAAGTCCATCAGAGATTAAAATTTTGTTCATCAGAGATTGGACTTTGCCCATCGGAGATTGAAGAATCCTTCATCGGAGATTAAAATGTTTTGTTCATCGGAGATTGAAGGATTGGTCATCGGAGATTAAAGCTTACGTCATCGGGGATTGTAATAAAGAGTCAGAGATTAATGCTGACGTCATCAGAGATTAAAACAATACCTCGGAGATTAAATGCTGACATCACCAGAGACTAAAGCCAAAGCATCGGAGATTACTCGAAGTAAAGCATCGGATATTACATGAAGTAAAGCATCAGAGATTACACGTTGTAAAGCATCGGAGATTACTCGAAGTGATCAGGGACTAATTAAAGAAGCTATCGGAGATTAGTCGAGGACTTAATCGCTGATGGAGTTAGAGTTCAAATCAAAGAAGGAAAGTCTTCCATGAACACGTAGACTTTATTGAAGACGTAGCTGACAAGGAAACTTATTAGAAATCTTTCAATTGGAAAGATTGTATTTGATTTGAATTAGGAAGCTAGGTTTTTGTAAACTTAGTTTTAGAAGCTGTAATTATAAATTACAGAATTGTAATTCGAAGCTGTGTATGTCTATATAGATAGAGAGAATTGAAAGTGTTATTTTTTTCTATATACACAGAATAGAAGCTGACGATCAAAGCTTGTTTTTGATTGTTAGAAAACTTGTAATCAATTGTTAAATCAATAAAAACAATTGTTTATAAAGTTTTGATCTTGTTCTTTATATTCCGCAGAAAGTTAATTTCTTAAAGAACAGGAATTCGGAAAAAGTTGTAAGAACTTGTATTCAACCCCCCTTCTACAAGTTCTAGGCCATCTCACTGGGAAAACAAACCTATTGTTGCACTATTAGAGACTATCATCAAAGACTGCAGGTGATCATCAGAGACTACCAGGAATACATTTGGAGAGTTCAACAAAGTTGAAATTAGTCAAGTCTATCAGAGACTAAGAATTAGTCCATCGTAGACTAAGAATTAGTCTATCAATAACTAAGAATTAGCATATCAGAGACTAAAAATTAGCCTATCGAAATCTAAGAACTAGTCTATCAGAGAATAAGGATTGCACTTATCGGAGACTATTTGAAGTATAAGAGACGAAGGGAAAGATTCTCTAATGCAGTGAAGAGTCAACAAAGCTGGTTAGAGGATAAATAGTTTGACACAATAGACATCTAATTTGAAGTTGGTTAGGTAATAGATATGTTACAACTACTAGGAAATGAGGACCTACTCTAATTTGAAGTTGTTCAAAAAGGAACAATGAAGTTGTTGAAAAGCAGAACAGATTAGATATAAGAAGATGTATAGAAAATATACAAATACAATTAAGAAGATAATAAAGCATAGAATTACATAACACATAGAGAGAGAATTCTTCACTTCATAACTTTGTAATCTTTCGTAGCAAAATCTAAGAGATTTTGAGAAGTAAGTTTTTCATAACTTGAAAAGTTAGAAATTATTTTTTACGTTGCAGCTGTTCATGTGATCTATTTTGTTAGGTCCCAAAGGGTAAATATACTAAAAGGGGGGGGGGGGGGGGGGGGTTAATAGTTTTTTCAAAAAATAAAGTCTTGCTTAGAAAACTTTACTGATTTAAAACATTTCTTGCTTATAAAAGAGTTTCTTATGTTTTACAAAAGTTTAGCAGCGTAATTTGTTTAAGCAAGGTACCCCTTAGATTTTGTAGCAAGGGTTAATTGCTAAAAGTAGCAAAGATAGTAAGTCTTTACTGAAAGAGTTCAACAGGATTTAAGCAAAGCACAGAAGAAAGCAAATAAGCAATATAAAAGATAAGCAGGAATAGAGATGAGAATTTTTATAGTGGTTCGAACTAAGCCTACTCCACTCTTCTTTTCTTTTACTTAAGAAGGCTATCACTAGAACTTGTTCACACAAAACAATCAGCCAGAGGACACTTAGTCCAATTTACACTAGGTCACTTAGACCAAATTAGTCACACAGACTCTAAGCAGATTTGAAAAAATTTTGCTTGCTATCTTCAAGTAGATTGCTCCTTAGTTGAGCAGATGGATAACACTTGTTCAAGCTTTATAATGTCATGCTGAAGTCTTTAATGTGTCAGAGAGGTTGTTCAGACTTTGCTCAGTTAGTTGGAGGTTAGTCATAAATGAAATTTATGATTCCTATTTATACTTCTCCAAAAAAATCTATCCGTTGGGAATTTGAAATAGATCCGTTGGAGTGTACTGAACTTGATGTGACTTGTACCTTTTCAGCATTCCTTGCTTAGTCCAAAAAGTTAGCCATTATTCTGTCTTCTAGTGCCTTTCAGAAGAGTTTCCTAGAAGTTGACTAAGCAGGGATAAAGATAAACTTTTTTGGCAACATGACTTTGATCAAGTGAAGGATCTTGCTTATTTCCATTCTAAGCAGGACTATACTTGGAAAATTCTTCATATCTTCAGAATCCTTCTTGACCAATAAGCAATCTTCAGTGAAGTTATCATATTAGTAGACTTCAAATTAGCAGACTTCAATGGTGATCAAACTCCTTGCTTAACTACATATTATATCCACCTAACAAGTTGGATATTTTTCTAAGTCCTTTTACAATATTTAAGTAAGGACTATATTACATCATCAATTGTTATATATTAAATGATAAATATACTTCTTAAGCAAAGATTATATAAGCAGGGGTGCAACAACAATCTCCCCCTAATTGATGATGTCAAAATGAGTTATTTTGATCACCACAGCAAGAACCAAAAAGAATTTCATTTTATATCAAAATGTTTGAACTTACAAGATAAAATGAAATTCCAAGATAAAATTATAACTATTTAGCAGATTCTTCTGAACCCTGCTGATCTTCTCCTTTGCCAAAATTCAGCAGCTCTTGCCTCCGCCTTTCCTCCGTTTCCTCCTTTTCTCTTTTCCTTGCTTCCTTTTCCTCCTTCCTCCTCTGCATCTTTTCTTTCTTTTTGTTGTACTCCAGTTGAATTTCCTGTACCCTGAGTCGCTTCATTTCCAACTCATACTGCTTGATCTTTGATTCTGATTCCTTGATACTTGCAAGCAACTTGAGATTTTCAGCAGGCCCTGACTTCATTGATATGACATCAGCTTCTTCAAGAGCCTTCTGAAGTCTCATGTACGGGGAAGGACTCATAATTTGCACAGCAGACTCAGGGATATGCTTGGGAAGTCTTTTTCTTCTTGGAACAGCAACCGGAGCAATAGAAGGGGTAGTTTCAGCAGGAAGATCAGCAGAGGTTGGAAGGATAAGAGTTTGGTCTGCTTGTTCTTGCTAGGCTTCATGACCTCTCTCCCCCTTTTTGATATCATCAGCCATAATGGGAAAGAAGTCAATCAGCTTATTTAGAGTTTGCTGAAGCTTTTCAAGCTTATTTTCCATTTTAGTCAGGCTGGAGTCGAAGGCAGAATCAGCAGAAGAGGCTTTGGTAGCAGCAGTGTGCTCAGCAGGAAGTCTTGCTAAAACTTGTTCTAGTTGGGCTTCAAGTTTAGCAAGCTTCTGCGAGGATGGGGAAGACTTGCTATCAGTAGGATAAGATTCAAATTCAGCAGGTTCTTCTTCCTGAGTTGCCTCTTCTTCAGTAGCAGTGTCCTTGAGCTCCCCCTCAATTGCAAGCAACTCTTTAGTAGATGATTCTGGAGTGGGCTCCCCCTCGGTCAGTACCCTTGTTGGAGAAAGGTGGCTGGGGCCTTCTTGAATGTTCTCAGCAAGGTAAGCCTTAGGATCGAAGCCAACTGCCAAGGAATCTTCGATCAGCAGTGCCTTGATGAGTTCCTCTGATTATTTTTCTTTTGCTCGTTCAGCAGGAACATCAGTAAGGTCATTGTTGCGGCTGCTGCTGGATACTTGTGTTTGTTTTCCCTTGCCTTTGCCCTTGATTACAACATGTTTTCTTCTGGGAGGAAGGGTCGGGTCAGCAGGTGAATGGATAGCAAAGCCAGGGAGAACAACTCTTCGAGCAGCAGCAGGTTTTGCGATTGACTAAGTTGGCTCAGTTGTCTTTGTTGGTGGCTCCTTTGGGGACACTGCTGATCGATCAATTTCAGCAGTGTCGTAAGTAGGAGGAGGATTGGCTTTATTTGCAGCATGGATTACAATCTCCACTTCAGCAGGCCCTATGACGAAGTCTGGAGTTTCAACAGACTCGGTCTCTGTAAGCTCCAAAACTTCAGTAGGAGTGGCAGGCTCTGCTGCTAAAGTTTCAGCAGGGATTGGTTCATCAGCAGCAGCTGCCACCTCTGTGATCTCATCAATCTCTCTGAAGAGTTCGGTGGAAGAACTCTTATGATCATCAACATGCGTTGGAGACTGGTCAGCAGGGATGTAGTTGTCTATTTGATCAAAAATGTCATCCCCTGTTGACTCAGGTGTGAGAGGAACAACGGTGGGAATTTCTTGTTCGTCTTCAGAGGGAGGCTCTATGTCAGATCCTCCAGCAGCGATAGCTTCAGCAGTAGAGTCTTCATCAAATAGCTCCATGTGGAATTCATATACGACCCTTTCTTCATCATTCAAGGTCGAGAGGTCAAATTCAGCAGGCGTGGCCTTGGATTTATTTTTGGGCCTCTGAATTTAAGCCGCTGCTTGCCTCTTCTTGTTGTGTTGGACAACAGAGATGCGTTCGTCACTTCTAGTATTCAGGGTTAAAGATGTGTGGATTTGGGACTCTGCTGATCCCCTTGCTCTCCTTTCAACAGCAGCTTTGGCAAGAGCAGCAGGTTTGCGCCCGTAGTTCTTTAGCAGAGAAGGTATGATAACTTTGCTGCTGATCAGCTTTTTGGACTGGGTCCCTGCTGGGAAGTTTACTCCAAGAATTCCCTTGATCAGCAGGGACATAGTTCGTCCATGACAAATCTTCGTCTTTGTCTTGCTGGAGAAGGATTCAGCAAGGACTTCAAAGAAAATTTGAACCCAGTTGATTGGCTCCCCTAATTTCAGTAGGGAAACGATAGAAATAACCCTTGTTGATGCCTCGTCCTGGGAGGTGAACTTACACAGCAAGGTCTTGTGCAGGATGTCCATCAGAAGGTCCCATTTCCTTGGGAAGTCCTTCCTTTTCTTGTTGCTGTGGGTCTTGATATACCCCAGATCAGTAAGTACAGCAGGAGTTACTGTAGGTGGAGTCAGCAGTCCTGTTTTTCCAGTGAGATGACAAGAACTTGTAGAAGGGGGGTTGAATACAAGTTCTTTGAAAATTCTTCGATTACTTGTTCTTTAAGAAACTAAATTTTTCTTGCAGAATAAAAAGAACAAGAACACAAATCTATTTATAAACAATTGCTTTATTGATTTACAATTGAATACAAATCCTAACAATCACAATAATGTAATCGTCATCTTCTTTTCTATTCTGTATAGGAAAAGATACAAAACTATGAAAAACCTATACAGCTTCTTAATCACTCTCTGTAACTAATTACAGCTTCTATAACAACTGAATTACACTTAACTCAGTTCCTATTCTGACCAAAATCCAGCTTCCTTATTCGAATCAAATACAATCTTTCCTTTTTGATTAGGTAAAGATATCTGGTGAGTTTCCTTACCAGCTACGTCTTCAATAACATTTAACTTTACGTGAAAGACATTCCTTTTTCAATTCGAACTCTGTATCTTTCAGAGATTAATTCACAATTAGTCTCTGATGCTTCTTTTAGTCTTCGATAGCTTTAGTCCCTGACATATCTTTTAGTCTCTGGTACAATTAGTCCCTGATGACTCTTTTAGTCCCTGGTACGTTTAGTCCCTGATGACTTTTCCCTGATGACGTCAGCTTGTGTAGTCTCCGATAATGTTATTTAGTCTCTGACACGTTAAGGCTTAGTCTCCGATGACGTCAGCTTAGTCTCTGATTCCTTTTTCTTTAATCTCTGATGACGTAAGCTTTTAGTCTCTGATAGAAAAACTAGTCTCTGACAGTTAAAATATTTTAGTCTCTGACAAGTTCTTCTAGTCTCCGATAAGCCTTATTACAAACTCTAACAGATCAAATACACAACTTGACTTCTTGAAGCTTTGATACTCCATTCCAGCAGTTAATTACAAATAAAAATAATTGTATCTCTTTACAAAGAATAAATGAATTACAAACAAAGAGATAACTACTGGCTACAAAACTTCAGTGTTACTAATTAACACTTTCTATACATTTGTACTCTAAGTAATCTAAAGACAATCATCATCAAATGTTCTAAAACCTAACAATCTCCCCCTAATTATGAATATCAGAATGATAAGCATAATTTCAAGGTTGATGATGATGTCAAAACTCAATATTACAATTACTTAGAAAAAGAATAAAGAATTACTAACTACAAATGTATTCTGAACTAAGATCTTTGATCTTTTGTTCAGCTTCCACCAAGACTCAGGTTTAAATCCTATAAGTCTGGCTTCAAAAAAAAATAAAATTACAACTTTCATAGCAAACAACATACCTTTAGCTCAACAACTCCTTTCTTTTCCTTCTATTCTCCCTGAGAACCTTTCCATCAGCAACTTTTTGAGGACAACTTCTGTTGTTTCTTTTGCATCTCTAAGAAGTTTGATAAATCCTTCTATATGATTTTCACTCACTCGATTGATATCTCTATTGTAGTTAAAGAAAACTTTCTCACCATGGAAAGTCTCATACCATAATCCAAGAGGTACTGATTCAGGAAGATCAGTTGGCTCTTTTTCCACACTCTTTATCCCCTTTATAGCCTTCTTGATCTGACTTCGAAATTCCATGTTGAGCTTTGTAGTAAAAAGTATAGTAGACAATAACCATTCCAAGTCGTCTTTTGATTGCTTCTCCAAGTCTGGCTTAGCATACTTTACAGAGTCTCCATCTTTGAAAAAGATATGCAGTAAATCCTTGCCATTTTCATCCTTGACAGTCTCAGTTGCATTCTTCTTCAGGGCTTTGATCACTTCACTTGTACTAGCCATATCAACTTTATAAGGCTTCCTTGATGGAACTGTTTGTGGTTTTGTTATTCCACTTACAGCCACCAAGGCACTCTCAGTTGACTTTGGAGATTCTTGCTTTGTAGATTTTGAAGTTCTTTTCCTGGTCATAGCCACCTTCTTTGTACTAGTTATCCTTGCTGAGTGTTTTTTCTTCTTAGATTCCTCCTCCTTCCTCTCTTGTTCTGCAGCAATATCTTCCTCTTGCTGAAGTTTTTGAGCAAGAATTTCATCAGCATCTATCAATCTTGGATTTCGAGGATTAACTAACTCAACTTTCCCTCCCAGCTCAAGTTCAATAGGAGTGGGAAAGTGAGTAGTCTTCATAGCATCCCCCATTAGCTTAGGCTGTCCTGGTTGAGTAAGAGAATTTTTCTTTGTATCTTCAACCATGACACCTTTGCCTTTATCTCTTGATGAGCTTGGGGCTTCTGCAGTCGGTTTGGGAGAAGGAAGAATTGTTGCTGGTGGTGGTGTTGTTGTTGTTGTTGTTTGTGCAAGATCAGCATGCTTCTTCAAAATTTGTTCTTTATAGGCTTGCAGTGCAGCATTTTCTTTCAATGTTTTCTCTTTTAATGCTTGCAATTCCATCTGCATCTGCAAGGAAGCACTTGAGTCTGGAACAGTAGATTTGGATGATTGTACAGGTGGTTTGAAATGACTACTCTCCCCCTTTTTGACATCAACATCTTGGGGTGTGGAGGAGGTAGCCAATTGTGGTAGTGCCTGCAGCATAAGTTGTTCCATTCGATCTTGCTTCTGGAGAAGGAGACTGACATTGGATTCGAGGGCTTGAAGTCTACTGTCAGTTTTGGACTTTTCTTTGATAAGAGTATCAATGGCAGTGATTGTCCTCCTTGGAAAGTGTCCTTCATAACTCCGTCGAATCTTATCTATCTCAATCTCCATCTGCTGCTTGATTTCCTTGACTGCTGAATTAAGTCCAATAACTAAAAAGTGGTGAAACTTGGTGTGTTTCTTATCCACTTTGGTTATCTCTTCTAATATGTCCTTGGAAGATGGTGCAGCTGCTGTTGACCCAATGTTGGTCACATAATCCTGCCTTAGTTGAGCAACTGCATCCTCCAGAGAATTTATGAACTGTGCATTGAGCCACTCGTCCACATTCTCGGCTTCAATTTCTTCAGGAACAGGTTCATGTGCCATGGATGTCTTTAATGCAGATATGTGATCTTGAGATTGTTGAAACCATAAAGGATCTCAAAATCTGCATTTGACATGTCAGAAATAACTTGTAATGTGGCATCCCCTGTCCTGGAGCTTCCCCTAATTTCCTCTGTTGGAGTTGACTGTTGAGAAGAGGAAGTTTGGGCTGCTGGTGTGGTGGATGTTTCAACAGGTTTTAAAAAATCACCTGCTGAGAATTTCTCTCTTTTATTTTCTTCAAGGATCTCATCCTTGCTCACACCCTCTCCTTTTGCCTGGGATTAGGCACCCAGCTTCTCATGCTCTCCTTTTTCCAAGCTTTCTAAAGCTTGACTCTCTTTTATGTGTATGTGCTCTCCTTTTTCCAGGTCAGGAGCCTGACTCTCACTATTTATTCTCACAACCTCACTCAATTGGATGGTGTCACTCTTTCCTACAGAAGTGGGGGTTTGCACTACAAAAAAAATGGCCTTCAGTGACGATCGATTTTTGGTCACTAAAAGGCCTTTAGTGACGAAATATGGTCACTAAAGGCCTTTAGTGACCAGAAAATTGCTCATCACCTGCTCGTCACTGAAGCTCAGTCACTAAAGCCTTTGGTGACCATGATTTTGTATGCGGTCACTAAGTTCCTACAGGGAAAGTGGTCACTAAAAGTAAAAAAAAAAAAAATACAATGGGTCAAATGTCAAGTGGGTCGGATCCGAGTTGGATCAACCCATTTTCTTCCTTGCAGCACGTCGCCAGCGCCGGCGTCGTTTCCCTTCACGCCGTCGCCTGAAAACCACTGAAACGGAAGATACCAGTTCACCGCCGGCAGTCGCCATTAACGCCGGAAACCTCCATTAAAGCCCGACCTCCGAAACCTCTCAAACTCAATCATTTTTGACGAATCAAGTATGGAAATGAATTGTGAGACTTCCAGGAACTTATTCATTGAATCAATTTCACGTTTTAACAACAAAATCGCAAGAAAAATCAAGAAGAAGAATTCAGTTTTCAAACTATCGGGTTTTACAAGGAAACGAGCTATGCTTTGCCATTTTTGAAATTGATTGAGGGTAAATGAAGGTTGTAAGTTCAGAAACGATTTCATATAATCAATTTGGAGAAAAAACACGTAATCCGGCCGGAATTCGCATCTGAAAATCTCGGGTATTATGTTCAAACGTAATTATTTCTTGATTTTTTATTTTTTATTTTGATTAAACTTTAAAAATCAATAACTCTCAAACCATAAATGCTATAAATATGTGCTATATATGAAAATGATACTGAAAATTATGATCTACACAATGGTATAAACAAAAATGATAATAAATGTAAAAATAAAAGAGAAGTATATATACCTCTTTAAAGCTTTAATAGAAAAAAATAGTAAAAAAAATATAAAGTAAAAATAATATAAATTAAAAAAATAGTAAAAAAATATATAGTAAAAAAAGTAAATGATAATATAAAGTATAAATATAAAGTTAAAACATAAATGATAATAAATTGCTTAATATGGAGAGCTATAGTAAAAAAAAAAAAAAAATAGTACCTTTTTTTTATAAAAATGTTATCACTAATATTACATAACAAAAAAATAATATATCATAAAGTTATATGTTATTATAAAGTAAACAAAATTGCTATACATTATTATATCATAAAATTATATAGAGTGAAAATGTAATTTTTCACCAAAAAATTTAGTGACCGACATCTCTAGTCACTAAAGAAAAATTTATTGACGATACAAAGATGTGGTCACCAAATTCGGTCACTAAAGGAAATTTATTGACCACTTTCTTGTTTTGGTCACTAAATTTGTTTGTTCACTAACATTTGGTGACCAAAAAAAAATTCGGTCAGTAAAGGCTACTTTTGGTGACCAGAATTTTGTTCGTCATTAAAATTTTCGTCACTAAAGCCCATTTTTTTTGTAGTGTTGAGAAGTGCTTGTGACAGCATGGATAGGGGGTTCCCTTTGTGTATCTTGGGCTAGGGAGCTATCCATGGAAATTGTATGAGAACTTGTCTCAAGTATTGGCTCCTCTTGGGAAAAATCAAGAGAATCAGTTATATTTACATCAAAAGAATCAAGAATGGGAGAAAAAGGAGAAGAAATGTATAGTGGGGAGTGTTGGCTGTTCCTCAGAGATTAAAAATTGAGGAACATCAATAGTTGACTCTGTGTGTGCACTCCTTATGTCACTCTTTTGTTTTATTAACTCTCTTATGGGTTCCTCTTGGTTGTGACCAAGAGTTTGTGCTGACTCTGTACAGTATGTTCCTGGTTGGGAACCTTCTTCAATATCAACATCCTTTTGGGAGGATGGTGACAGTTCACTGTTTGTCCTTATAGCCTCCAATGCTTTTTGAGAAGCACTGGATTGGGCTTGGCTAAGGGTTATAATTCTCTTTTTCCTCTGAAGTGGAACTTCAGCTTCTGGTTCTACCTCGTCCTCACTTGCTCCCTCAATTATTTTTCTCTTAATTGGGAGTTTTGTGATTGTCTTGGTTTTTACAACCACAGTCTTTTGGGAGACTGTGGAGGGGGCTATTGATTGTTGTGGTGAAGTTGTTGGAGGATTTACAAGGTTTTGGCTTTTATTATCCTCAAAAAATTGCAAAGAGTAAAGATTGGGAAGCCTATCAATAAGAGTAGATCTCATGATAGGAGGGAAAAATAAAGGAACAGTTACCTTTGCAGAGTTCTTCACATCTTTGACTATTCTTTTACTCTGCAAAACAGTTGGTACAACTTGTATTCCAGTAATATTTAGGTTAGGGATTAGATAATAAGCAATCATCATCAAAAACCTAGCATAATAAATTTTAGTTTTACTGGTTTTAAGTTTTGGCAACAAGTTTTGCGGAATTAAAAGCCCAATGTTTAGATGTCTACCATACAACACACTAAAAGCAATTTGTTGTGTGAGTGTAGTGATAACATCATATCCACTGCATTTTGTTGTAAAAGCTTTAGTAATTATGTCAAAGAACAGTGACCACTCTTGCCTTAGATGGGGTCGTGTAATAGACCCAACAGACCCAATTTCAGCAGAATAATTTAAGTTTTTCAACATAGAAATTATTTCTTCATCAGAGGCAGGGGAGTCAAAGTTTTCATAAACTGGTAAATGTAAAGCATTATTTATAACGGTATGATCTATAGTATAAGTAGTGTTTGCATACCTGAAACTTACCATAGGTGAGTCAGTTTTTGCACGTTGTATGGTAGCAGTGGACCAAATAGCCGTGATGACCTCAGCGGCTTGGACTGGAGCTTCATAAATGGCGTAAGTTAGTGTGGAGTTTTGAAGAAAATCCATGAAGGGGTGGTACTGGGCTTCAAAGACATTTTTATCAGCCACCCCTGCATGGTTGGTCTTAATGAAATCAAAGTCTCCAAACTTGAAAGCAACTGTTTTAGCGGCCATTGCAAGAGATCTGTGAACTTTGGAAGAAACTTAAAAGAGGGTTAAATTGTAGAGTATTATCAGAGAGAAAATAATTTCAGAGCTTTGAGTGATTGTGATTGCAAAGATGTTTGAAATTTGTTAGAAACGTTTGCAATTCCTACGGATGGGTAACTACCAGTTTACCCTCGATCGGAGATTGTTCTAATCTCTGATATGTTCACTCGTAAGAGATTAGAAGAAGATTAGTCTCCGATAGGGTTTACTACCAAGGACTAAGGTAGTCTCCGATAGAATTTACTATCGGGGACTAGTTAGTCTCTGATAGTATTAACTATCGGGGACTAAGATAGTCTCTGATAGTATTAACTATCGGGGACTAAAATAGTCTCTGATAGTATTAACTATCGGGGACTAAGATAGTCTCTGATAGTGTTAACTATCGGACACTAAGATAGTCTCTGATAATATTAATTTTTTTAATTTAGTCGGGGACTAATTAAAAACAACTATCAGGGACTAGTTAGTCTCTTACTCACTTTAGCTCATATTATTCAAAAATCAATCATTTGATTATTCATTTTATCAACTTTTTCCAGAAATAAAATTCCTCTATAACTAGTGATATCAACTTTCTTTCCTTTTAAATCTTTATCTAGTTTAGTGGAAGTAGGCATGGGTGTTTTTGCAGGTGCACAATCAATCAAATCATATTTTCTCAGTAAGTCTCTGATGTATTTTGACTGACTGATAAATATTCCATCAGGTGATTGTTTAATCTGCAATCCTAAGAAGATTGGACAAGGAATGATTGGACAAGGATTGCATGAACCTCTCAGTTTTGAGAATGAATTGGATGCATGGGAATATCCATCAGAGACTACTGAACAACCCCAAGATAGCAATGATCCCTACATAATTGAGGGGGAGCTAATAGTTGTGCATAAACTGCCTAAAACTAATACTCTATCAGAAAATAGAATGTTAGATGAAACTCAAGAGACTGGTAACATTAGTATCCCATCGGAGACTAATGGTCTACCAAAGACTAGAGTCACTGATGCACAATTAGAAACTATATTGACACCAGAATCAGTAGAAATAAACAGCTCAGGGGGAGCGAATAATGAAGGAGTCAATGGTTTAGGGGGAGCAGTCTCTGATCATGAAGCTAGATTGAATAACACCAATCTAGACAATGAAGCCTCAACTTCAAGGTCAAATCTGTCACGTGCAATTCCATGGTTGAGAGACCACACGCCAGATTTGATAATTGGAAGTTTAGAGGATGGAGTTAAGACTAGAAGTGCAACTCAAAATTAATGTTTATATCTCAGTTTTCTTTCAAAGATTGAGCCAAAGAAAATTGAGAAAGCACTTCAAGATCCTGACTGGATAATTGCCATGCAAGAAGAATTAAACCAATTCACTCGAAATAAAGTCTGCAGACTGGTACCCAAACCAAAGAATAGATCAATTATTGGTGCCAAATGGGTCTTCAGAAACAAATTGGATGAAGCTGGTACAATTACAAGGAACAAAGCAAGACTGGTTGTAAAAGGATATTCTCAAGAAGAAGTAATAGACTATGATGAGACTGATGAGACTTTTGCACCAGTAGCAAGACTTGAAGCGATAAGAATCTTCTTGGCATATGCAGCCTACAAGAACTTCAAGATGTACCAGATGGATGTCAAAAGTGCTTTCTTAAATGGTAAATTGGAAGAGGAAGTCGATGTTTGCCAACCCCAAGGTTTTGTAGACTCCAAATTTCCAAATCATGTCTATAGATTAGACAAAGCACTTTATGGCTTAAAACAAGCACCAAGAGCCTGGTATGATACTCTATCTCAATTTTTACTTGAAAATAAATTTGTTAGAGGTATCATAGACAAAACATTATTTTATAGAAAGCAAGGCTCTGACATTATTTTGGTGTAAATATATGTAGATGATATTATATTTGGGTCTACAAATGAAAATCTCTGTAAAAAATTTTCAAAACTTATGTAGTCTAGATATGAAATGAGTATGATCGGAGAATTAACATTTTTCTTAGGTTTGCAGATAAAACAATCAACTGATGGAATATTTACCAGTCAGTCTAAATATATCAAAGACTTATTGAGAAAATATGATTTAGTTGATTGTGCACCTGCAAAAACACCCATGCCTACATCCACTAAACTAGATAAGGATTTAAAAGGAAAGAAAAATTGATATTACTAGGTATAGAGGAATGATAGGCTCTCTTTTATATTTAACTGCAAGTAGACCTGATACAATGTTTACTACATGTTTATGTGCTAGATTTCAAGCTGACCCTAGAGAGTCAGATTTGATTGCTGTAAAAAGAATACTCGGATATCTAAAGGGTACCCCAAATCTTGGATTATGGTATCCCAAAGAATCTGACTTTAAACTAATTGGTTATTCAGATGTTGATTATGCAGGGTGTAAGCTTGACAGGAAAAGCACAAGTGGAAGCTGCCAACTTCTTGGAGGCAGACTTGTTTCTTGGTTCAGCAAGAAACAAAATTCAGTTTCTACTTCAACAGCAGAAGCTGAATACATCGCAGCTGGGAGTTGTTGTGCTCAAATCCTATGGATCAAGAATCAACTCCTAGACTATGGTATGTCATTATCCAAAATTCCTATTTATTGTGATAATACAAGTGCCATAGCAATAACAGAAAATCCAGTGCAACATTCAAGAACAAAACACATAGATATTTGGTATCACTTCATAAGAGAACATGTAAGTGAAGGTAATATCGAATTACACTGGGTAACAACTGATAAACAACTTGCAGACATATTCACAAAACCTTTAGATGAATCTACCTTTTCTAGATTAGTTTCTAAATTAGGTATGTTGAATATGTCTCTAAAAACTGATTAAAAAATTGAAACAAGTTGTTTAGTTTTAAGAAGCTAGAATTTACTTTCTAGAATGCAGCTGTTTTTAATTAAACAGAATTTTAGAAGCTAGAATTTTAATTCTGGAAAAATATGAAGAAATGAATAATCAAAAGTTTGATTATTGAATAATATGAGCGAGAGTGTGTAAGAGACTATTTTTAGTCTCTGATAGTTGTTTTTAATTAGTCCCCGACTTAATTAGAAATTGAACTATCGGAGACTACCTTAGTCCCCGATAGTTAATACTATCAGAGACTACCTTAGTCCCCAATAGTTAATACTATCGGAGACTACCTTAGTCCCCGATAGTTAATAGTATTAGAGACTAACTAGTCCCCGATAGTTAATACTATCAGAGACTACCTTAGTCCCCGATAGTTAACACTATCAGAGACTAACTAGTCCCCGATAGTTAATACTATCTGAGACTATATTAGTCCCCGATAGTCAACACTATCAGAGACTAATCTTCTTCTAGTCTCTTACAAGTGAACTTATCAGAGATTAGGGCAATCTCCAATCGAGGGTAATATGGTAGTTATCCCTCCCACGATCAAAAACGGTTCACTATCCTTAAGAATTGCAAACGTTTCAAACAATTTGATAAAACAAAATTCAAACATCTTTGCAATCACAAACACTCAAGCTCTAAAATTATTTTCTCTCTGCAAATACTCTGCAATTTAACCCTTTTTCAAGTTTTCTTCAAAAGTTCACAGATCTCTGAAAATGGCCGCTAAAACTGTTATGTTCAAGTTTGGAGACTTTGATATCATCAAGACAAACCATGCAGGGGTGGCTGATAAGCATGTCTTTGAAGCCCAGTACCACCCCTTTGTGGATTTCCTTCAACACTCCAATCTTTCGTATGCCATTTATGAAGCCCCCATCCAAGCCGCTGAGGTTATCACGACTATCTAGTCCACTGCTACCATCCAGGGTGAGAAAACTGACTCCCCTGTGGTAAGTTTCAGGTATGCTAATAATGTCTATACCATAGATCATACTGTTGTAAATAATGCTTTACATTTACCTGTTCATGAAAACTATGACTCACTTACTTCGGATGAAGAAATTGTTTCTATGTTTAAAAATTTGCATTATTCTGCTGAAATTAGTTCTGTTGGGTCAATAACACGACCCTATCTTAGGCAAGAGTGGTCACTATTTTTTGACATAATAACAATAGCATTTTCTACTAAGTGCAGTGGCTATGATGCTATCACTACACTCACACAACAAATCACTTTTAGTGTGCTGTATGATAAGCATATTAACATTGGGCTTTTAATTCTGCAAAATCTTTTGATAAAATTTAAAACCAGTAAAAATAAAATTTATTATTTTAGGTTTTTGATGATGATTGTTAAATATCTAATTCCTAACCTTGATATTACTGGAATGCAAGTTTTACCAACTGTTTTGCAGAGTAAAAGAATATTTACAGATGTGAAGCATAAGTCTGCAAAGGTAATAGTTCCTTTATTTTTCCCACATGTCATGAGATCTATTCTCATTGACAGTCTTCCAAATCTTTATTCTTTGCAATTCTTTGAGGATATTGAAAGCCAAAACCCCATTAATCCTTGAACCACTTCACATCAACTATCTATAGCCCCCTCCACAGTCTCTCAACAGATTGTGGTTGTAAAATCAAAGACAATCACAAAACTCCCAATTAAAAGAAAAATAATTGAGGGAGGAAGTGAGGATGAGGGAGAACAAGAAGCTGAAGTTCCACTTCAGAGAAAGAAGAGAGTTATAACCAAAAGCCCAAAGCAATCCAGTGCTTCTCAAAAAGCATTGGAGGTTATAAGGAAAAATAGTGAACTGTCACCATCCTCCCAAAAGGATGTTGACATTGAAGACAGTTCCCAACCAAGAACACCCTGTACAGAGTCTGTACAACCTCTTGCTCATCAACAAGAGGAAACCCAAAGAGAGAAAATAAAAGAAAAAAGTGACACAAGGAGTGCACACACAGGGTCATCTTTTGATGTTCCTCAATTTTCAATGTCTAAGGAACAGCTAACACTCCAAATTGTACATTCTTCTCCTTTTTCTCCCACTCTTGATTCTTTTCATATACAAATAATTGATTCTCCTGATTTTTCCCAAGAGGAGCCAATAATAGAGACAAGCTCTCACACAGATTCCATGGATAGATCCCTAGCCTAAGATAAACAAAGGGAACCCCCTATCCATGCTGTTACAAGCACTTCTCAAACCCCCACTTCTATAGGACAGAGTGACACCATCCATATGAGTGAGCTTGTGAGAATAATTAGTGAGAGTCAGGCTCCTGACCTGGAAAAAGGAGAGACCATATAAATACAAGAGAGTCAAGCTTTAGATAGCTTGGAAAAAGGAGAGATAGAGAAGCTAGGTGCCCAACCCAAGGCAAAAGGAGAGGGTGTAAGCAAGGCTGAGATCCTTGAACAAAAGAAAAGAGAGAAATTTTCAACAGGTACATTTCTACAACCTATTGAAACCAGCTCACAAGAAGCTCCGGTTTCTTCGGCTCCTTCCATCAATATCCAAACAGAAGAATCAGAGAAAAGTACAAGCACAGGGGATACAACATTTCATATTATCTCTGAGATGTCCAATGCAGATTTTGAAACTCTTTATGGTCTACAACAGTCTCAAGATCATATCTCTGCATTAAAGACGAGGCTTGCAGATGAACCTGTGCCTGAAGAAGCTCCAGAGCATAATGTTGATGAATGGCTTGATGCCTCTTATGCCAACACTCTGGAGGATGCAGCCGCGCAATTAAGGCAGGACTATGTGACAAATATAGGGTCAACTACATCTGCACCATCAATTCAAGACATAATGGAAGACGTAACCAAGGTGGATAAGAAACACACAAAGTTTCACCACTTCTTGGTTACTGGCATCAATGGTGCAGTGAAGAAAATTGAGGAAAGGATGGAGTTAGAGACCGAAAAGATTAGAAGGTGCTATGAAGGACACCTGCCAAGGAGGACAATTACTGTCATTGATACACTTATCAAAGACAAGTCCACGACTGACAGTCGACTTCAAGCCGTTGAAGTAAACATCCAACTCCTAATCCAAAAGCAAGACAGAATGGAGCAGCTACTTATGCAGGTAATTCCAAGTCTGGCCATCCCCTCTAAACCTAAAGATGCTAATGTCAAAAAGGGGGAGAATGGTCCATTCAAATCTGTACCTGTACACACGACTGGTCCTGTCCTTGAAGCTGAATTACAAGCAATGATGGACAGGATCTTAAAGAAACATGCTGATCTTGCAGCAGCTACGACAACAACACAACTTCCAACACCAGCAACAACAGCAACAACAAAAGTGGCAACAAAAGCTTCTCCTTCTTCCTCTTCACAAGCCCCTACATTCAAAGACAAAGGCAAGGGGGTTATGGTTGAAGATTCAAAGCAAAAAAGCACTGTTCAACCAGGACAACCCAAGCTAATGGGGGATGCCATGAAGACATCTAACTTTCCCACTCCAGTTGAACTGATAGTGGATGGGAAAGTGGAGTTGGTCTATCCTCAAGAGCAAAAATTGATAGAAGCTGATGCTCTATTGGCTCAAAAACTTCAAGAGGAGGAAGACATGGCTGCAAAAAGGGAAGAGGAGGAGGCAAAGAAGAAAAAGATTTTCACAAGGAGATCAAGTGCACAGAAAGCAGCCATAACCAAAAAGAAAAATAAAGAGATGGAAGAGGCAGAGAAGAAATCACGAAGGAAACCCTTGGTTCAGGAATCTGCAAAGAAACCTGTAACCAGGGCAACTATCAAGAAGCCTACTGCTCAAAATCCTCCAAGGTTAACTGAGACTGCTTTGGTGGCTGTGAGTGGACCAACAAAGCCACAAACAGTTTCATCAAAGAAGTCTTACAAGGTTGAAATGACAAGTACAGAAGAAATCATCAAGGCCCTTAAGAAGACCACAAAGAAGATAAATCTGGTAAAGGGTACAAATAACAAAGAATTTCTCCATGTTTTCTTGAAAGATGGAGAATCTCTCAATTTTGAAAAGCCAGTCTTGGAGGGACAAAAGAAAGAAGACCTGGAGTTGTTGCTGACTGTTGTGCTTGAGACTTCTGATCTCAACATGAAACTTCGAAGCCAGATTCAAAAGGTGATGAAGGTGAAACATAAGGTGGATACTGTGCCGGAAGCTAATCCTAAACCTCTAGGATTATGGTATGAGACTTTTCATGGAGAGAAAGTCTTCTTTGATTACAACAGAGATATTAATAGTGTCAGTGAGTGACATATTGAAGGATTTATCAGTTTGCTCAAGGATGCTACAGAAGAAATTGAGTAGGTGCTGAAAAAGCTGTTGATAGACATACTAGAGTTGCTGAGTAAAAACAGAAAAGAAAGGCTGGAGTTGTTAAAGAAAAAAATGAGGTAAACTTGTTATGTTGGAGTTGTTTGATAAAAAATAAGCTGTATTTTTTTTTGAAGCCAGACTTATAGGATTTAAACCTGAGTCTTGGTGGAAGCTGAACAACAGATCAAAGATCTTAGTTCAAAATACATTTGTAGTTAGTAATTCTTTATTCTTTTTTCTAAGTAATTGTAATGTTGAGTTTTGACATCATCATCAACCTTGAAATTATGCTTATCATTTTGATATTCATAATTAGGGGGAGATTGTTAGGTTTTAGAACATTTGATGATGATTGTTTTTAGATTACTTAGAGTACAAATGTATAGAAAGTGTTAATTAGTAACACTTAAGTTTTGTAGCCAGTAGTTATCCCTTTGATTATAATTTATTCATTATTTGTAAAGAGATAAAATTATTTCATATTTGTAAGTAACTGCTGGAATGGAGGATCGAAGCTTAAGAAAGTCAAGATGAGTATTTGTTTCGTTAGAGTTTACAAAATGGCTTATCGGAGACTAGGAGAACTGGTCAGAGACTAAAAAGATTTTATCTGTCGGAGACTAGTTTTGCCTATTGGAGACTAAGAATTAAGTCATCAGAGATTAAGTCTAAAGGAGTCGGAGACTAAAGTGTACGTCATCGAAGATTAAAGATAAAACTATCAAAGACTAAGCTGACATCATCGAAGACTAAGCCTTAACCCGTCAGAGACTAAATAATTCTATCAGAGACTACACAAGTTGACGTCATCAGGGACTAAATGCACCAGAGACTAATAATGACGTTATCAGAGACTAGAGTTGAAGCATCAGGGACTAATCGATATTTAATTCCTGAGAAATACGAAGTTCGAATTATAAAGGAATGTCTTCCATGAAGTTCAAGATATTATTGAAGACGTAGCTGGTAAGGAAACGCACCAGATATCTTTTCCTAATCAAAAAGGAAAGATTGTATTTGATTCGAATAAGGAAGCTGAATCAGTTTTGTTTCAGAATAAAAAAAAACTGAGAGTTAAGTTTTTTTTTGGTGAAAAAAAAAGAGAAGCTGTGTGACGACCCCAGAATCCCTCACTGGATCAGGGATTCGTCAAAAGAAGGAAAAGATAACCACACATCCATTCATATAATAGTTACTGAAAGAAACCATATAAAGAGTTATTACAACCTAAAATATTACGTTGTTAGCGGAAGCTATACTGTTTCTATACTATAATACAAAACATCACTTCTCAGATCATCTCCCTTTCTTCCCTCTTTATTGGCATTACAAAGGCTAGCCAACCTCAGTAACCGATCATTTTTGCCTTTCCCTTGTCTGAGGCCTCAACCTTTATATTCTGTCCTGTAAAACATTAAAATTCTACAAGAATGAGCGGTTCACGCCCAACAAGTATATAAACAATTTGGGAAAAACAATTCTAGAATGTTTCAAAAAAATTCAATTCTGCTAAAAGGCTTAGTGAATCAATACTAATGCCTCAGAAATCTTTAAGGAATCTTTAGGACTACTGATGATAAACAATTGTGTAATCCTTCCTAAAACAAAGCATAACTTCATTGAAGTAAAAATATCCATCGGGGGCTAAAACCGCTGGATCTGCTAACCATACGGTATACAGCTGGCCTAACTGTGCCTGTATGATACCTCCTTGTGTGAACGTATGTAGTCACATAAAATTCCTCTAGGTCAGGTGAAGAACAAATCAGCACATTTCCTTTCCTCTAACCATCCATGTGGCATCATCATTCAAGGAACATAGCATTCTCATTTATTGCACCGATATAACATTGAAAAATAGCTGAAAGAGTAAAGCTTCTTTATATCCATGCACTTTTATTCATATCATGCTTGCGGAAATTTAAAGCATAGCATTCTGTTTCACAAGGAAATTTAAATATAAATATCATAATTTTGTACGCATGTCGAATCAATTGATCATGCGCTTAACTGAAATAAGCATAAGAGTAAGAATATACTTGCCTCAGTCCTTTGCACAAAATTCAAATCAATTTACTTGTGTGAGAGAGACATTCTGTAAATTATGCAAGTAATATTTTAATACCTTAATAAGAATTTATGAAAGAAAATATGTATGTGATGTCCTTAAACTTTTACTGTTTTAAAGAATAACATCATAAAATAATTTTAAGAAAATAATGTTTTATAGTCTTGATAACAGACTATGCATCGGAGAATAATTTTCTCATTAACAAACTCATCAGGAACTGATATCCTTAGCCATCAGAGACTAGGAATTCCTTCATCGGAGACTAAGAATTCCTTCAGAGACTGATGACGTCGTCAGAGACTAAACTTTAGCCTGTCGGAGTCTAAGGCTGACGTCATCGGGGACTAAACAACTCCTCAGGGATTAATGACGTCATCTTAACTCATCGGGGACTAAGGATGATGTCATCCGAGAGTAAATAACTCATCAGAGACTAATGACGTTATCTTAACTCATCGGAGACTAAGGGTGACGTCATCATCAGAGACTAACAACATATCATCATCGACTAAAATTATCTCGTCAGAGACTAAGAATATCTTGTCAGAGACTAACAACTTCTCATCAGAGACTAAAGAAATTCCTTCATCGGAGACTAACTCCAACCCATCAGAGACTAAGTTGGAACTCGTCTCAGATATAGGGTCGTCTTCCTCACTCCTCCATGGGTGGTGTTCTCAACCATAACCACACTAAGGACAACTCTCATCATCTTTTCAGTGACACGACACAATATTCTTGGGGTCTACTAAAACTTGCAGACACAGTTTAGGCTTCAAAACTCAAGTTGACAAGGCTCAAGCATGGTGTTTTAAAACTGATGAACAGAACGTACAAACTCAAATTTAGGATGCATAATCATCCTTTCTGTGGTGCATAAACTTCTTTTCATAAAACAACATATTCTTTAAAAACTTTATTCTTCTCTTGAAGACTTAGCACACACAGCTAATATTCTCGGATGCTATGCAAGAAAGAAAAAATAGAGCAGAACATAAGATTCTTACCCCTTTGTTCTCAATGGTGAAATCAAAGCTGGTCTGAAAATAATTTTCCGAAAGAAGAACTTGGAAATTTATGGAGATAATAAGTTTAAACGAAACTCTAAAAAGAGAAATTTTGGTAAAGGAATTAAAATTTCATCTCGAATGAGGTATTTATAGAGTTCAAGAGCAGTAAACTAAGGTTACGCATTGGAATAAAACGATTGGTTAATTTGGATGGTAAAACGGCTGCTCATCATGACTAGCAACGTAATAAACAGCTGCTGTCACACATGCACATAAGCTTCGTCAAATAGTGACAACCAGGTAGCTTACTAACCCAATCAACATCATACGTACTTATGAGATCATTCCCTTACGTAAGCCATTCAAATTGCTTTGAATGAAACTTGCTAACCCTCACACTTGCATTCCTTTAAGCAATTTATGAACATCACTAACAACATAAATACACCAATTGCTTGTTCTCATCTCAGAAATCCAAAAAAATCATAACCCTTAAGTGGTTCCAAAAATAATAAAAATATCCAAACGTCCAAGGAATAACACTTTACTAATTGAGGGTGTTCTTAGGGAAACCTCCTTCCATTGCAGTTACTAAGCACACTCATTCCCTTAATCATGCTCGATTAAATTAATCTCATAAAGATTTGAGATTAATATATTCATATCCCTTTGATGATTTTACAAAGGAAATTGAGATCATTAAATTTTGGACATCACATGGACATAATACTCAAATATTTAAAATCCAAACCTCATACCTCAAAAGAAAAACTCCTCAAAACATCTTATTTCTATTATTTAAGAAAATAAAATTTTGGGTCGTCACAAGCTGTAATTAGGTTTACAGAGAATTGTAATTTGAAGCTGTATAGGTTTTTCATAGTTTTGTATCTTTTCCTATACAGAATAGAAAAGTAGCTGATGATCATATTTGTTATGATTGTTAGAATTTGTAATCAATTGTGAAATCAATATAGCAATTGTTTATAAGTTAATTTGAGTTTTTGTTCTTTATATTCCGCAAGAAAGTTTAATTTCTTAAAGAACAAGAAATTCGAATAGTATTCAACAAACTTGTATTCAACCCCCCTTCTACAAGTTCTCGTCATCTCACTGGGAAAACATGTACTTAGTTTCAGCAGTGGATGTTGATACAGAGTTTTGCTTCTTGCTAAAGCATGAGACAAGTCTTCCTCCTAGAAATTGGCATGTACCACTAGTGCTTTTTGGATCAATTTTACACCCAACAAAGTCAGCATTCGAGTATCCAACAAGGTTGAAGTTAGAATCTTTTGGATACCAAATTCCTAAGTTAGGAGTTTCTCTGAGATATCTGAAAATTTTCTTGACAGAAGCTAAATGTGATTCCTTGGGATTAGATTGAAAACGTGCACAAACACATGTAGCAAACATAATATCTGGTCTACTAGCAATTAAGTATAGCAAGGATCCGATCATACCTCGATAACTTGTTATATCTACGGATTTACCTTGCTCGTCTTTGTCTAACTTTGTTGCTGATGACATAGGAGTCTTCATTGGACTTGCTGTTTTCAATCCAAACTTCTTCAGCAGGTCTTTAGTGTACTTGGATTGGTTTATGAAAATTTCATCATAGCTTTACTTAATTTGGAGTCCAAGGAAGAAATTCAACTCTCCCATCATGCTCATCTCAAACTTACTCTGCATAAGCTTAACAAATCTTGCACAAAGTTTTTCATCAGCAGAACCAAAGATTATATCATCTACATAAATTTGTACCAACAATGTTTTATCTTTATGTTTTTTAATGAAAAGTGTAGTATCTACTTTACCTTTACTGAAACCTTCATTAATTAAAAAGGAAGATAAAGTGTCATACCATGCACGTGGAGCTTGCTTAAGACCATATAAGGCTTTATCAAGCCTATATACATGATGAGGATTAGCATGATCAGCAAAACCTGGGCGTTGCTCCACATAGTGTGAGAACCCGAAAATTTTAAATGTATTTTATGGTAAGAAATAATTTTATTTTGTGTTACTATATTTTTTTTATAGAGTTAGCCTTTTTAAATATGAATGATAAATTCATATCTACAATGAAAATTTTGATGATGATGTGATATCCATGATGATGAGGTTAAGTTCCTTAAAAAGGTATCAAAAAGGGGATTAGCAAACCCCATATAAGATTATATTGAACAGCATGGAGGAAGGGGAGAGGGTTACGTAGCATTTGTGATTACGTGTTTGATTAGAAACTGTTTAGGTGGCTAAGTTTTCATGCATGTACGACAGCAGTTGTTTGCTGTCAAGAAGTCATGATGAACAACCGTTTTACCGTCCAAATTAACCTATCGTTTTATTCCAATGCGTAACCTTAGTTTACTGCTCTTGAACTCTATAAATACCTCATTCGAGATGAAATTTTAATTCCTTTACCAAAATTTCTCTTTTCAGAGTTTCGTTTAAACTTATTATCTCCATAAATTTCCAAGTTCTTCTTTCGGAAAATTATTTTCAGACCAGCTTTGATTTCACCCTTGAGAACAAAGAGGTAAGAACCTAGAACCTTACTAAGTTTCTTTCGTGCATAGCATCAAGATTTATGCTAAGTTCTTATTCTTTTGCATCTTCATAAGACATCATAAGCTGGGTTTGAGCATGATAGGTCTTCCATCGTAGTAGAATCAAGAGATGTTGTTAATCTCTGATGAGATATTCTTAGTCTCTAATGAAATATTCTTAGTCTCTGACGAAATAATTTTAGTCTCTGATGAGATGTTGTTAGTCTCTGATGATGACGTCACCCTTAGTCCCCGATGAGTTAAGATGACATCATCAGTCTCTGATGAATTATTTAGTCTCGGATGACGTCAGCTTTAGTCCCCGATAGGCTAAAGTTTAGTCCCTGATGACGTCATCAATCTCTGACGAGAAGTTAGTCTCCGATGACGTCACTTTTAGTCTCCGATAGAATTAAGATGACGTCATCAGTCCCTGATGAGTTGTTAGTCCCTAATGACGTCATTCCTTAGTCTCCGATGGGCTAAGTTCAGTCCTTGATGACGTCATTCATAGTCTCTGATGAAGGAAATTTCGTAGTCTCTGATGAAGGAGATTTCTTAGTCTCCAATAGAGGAAATTCCTAGTCTCTGATGGCTAAGGATATCAGTCCCTAACGAGTTTGTTAATGAGAAAATTATTCTCCGATGCATAGTCTGTTATCAAGACTATAAAACATTATTTTCTTAAAATTATTTTATGATGTTATTCTTTAAAACAGTAAAAGTTTAAGGACATCACATACATATTTTCTTTCATAAATTCTTATTAAGGTATTAAAATATTACTTGCATAATTTACAGAATCTCTCTCTCACAAGTAAATTGATTTGAATTTTGTGCAAAGGACTGAGGCAAGTATATTCTTACTCTTATGCTTATTTCAGTTAAGCGCATGATCAATTGATTCGACATGCGTACAAAATTATGATATTTATATTTAAATTTCCTTGTGAAACAGAATGTTATGCTTTAAATTTCCGCTAGCATGATATGAATAAAAGTGCATGGATATAAAGAAGCTTTACTCTTTCAGCTATTTTTCAATGTTATATCGGTGCAATAAATGAGAATGCTATGTTCCTTGAATGATGATGCCACATGGATAGTTAGAGGAAAGGAAAGGTGCTTATTTGTTCTTCACCTGACCTAGAGGAATTTTATGTGACTACGTACGTTCACACAAGGAGGTATCATACAGGCACAGTTAGGCCAGCTGTATACCGTATGGTTAGCAGATCCAGCGGTTTTAGCCCCCGATGGATATTTTTACTTCAATGAAGTTATGCTTTGTTTTAGGAAGGATTACACAATTGTTTATCATCAGTAGTCCTAAAGATTCCTTAAAGATTTCTGAGGCATTAGTATTGATTCACTAAGCCTTTTAGCAGAATTGAATTTTTTTGAAACATTCCAGAATTGTTTTTCCCAAATTGTTTATATATTTGCTGGGCGTGAACCGCTCATTCTTGTAGAATTTTAATGTTTTGCAGGACAGAATATTAAGGTTGAGGCCTCAGACAAGGGAAAGGCAAAAATGATCGGTTACTGAGGTTGGCTAGCCTTTGTAATGCCAATAAGGAGGGAAGAAAGGGAGATGATCTGAGAAGTGATGTTTTGTATTATAGTATAGAAACAGTATAGCTTCCGCTGACAATGTAATATTTTAGGTTATAATAACTCTTTATATGGTTTCTTTCAGTAATTATTATATGAATTGATGTGTGGTTATCTTTTCATTCTTTTGACGAAGCCCTGATCCAGTGAGGGATTCTAGGGTCGTCACAGTTGGTATCAGAGCCCAGTTACGGCCAGAAGTGATTCGTAAGGAAACACTGCCCGTAAGCCACATCCAGGAGTAGGGAGTACTGCGGTATGTCCCAGAATTACTCCAGTAAAGGAATTTAAGAATTTGATGCTAGAACTGAAGTACTAGGATAGGTTAATGGGCCAAGGACTAAGACTTATGTTGGACATTAAGGTTGTTGAACACCTTAAGGTTAGAAACTGCTAAGGGAAAATAAAACTGAAATGCAGGCACCACCTCATAGATATATTGTTGCATGTATGGTTTATTAAGAAGTTTAGACTTATTGACTTGGATTGTTTCATGTAGATGGCCAGAGATCGTTCTAGATCCCCCGCACGTTCTCCTAGAATAAATCTCCCGGTTTATAACTCTTCATCTGAAGAGGGAGAGGAGCCTAGTGTGGAGTCTCCACTGTTCACCTCTACACCATTGAACGAACATCCACCATCACCAGTATATGAAGGTCCCAACCTCGCCATGAAGCCAATGCAGGAGGTCGGACCTTCCACTGTTCGCCTCGGGCCGCGCATTCGCCACACAGCACGGAAAAGCACAATACGCCAACGTTCTGATCGCGATTATGTTGTGACACAAGATACCCCTAGGATGAAATGTGATACTCCGAGGCCTGCTTCATCCTCACCACATGCAGCAATGCCATCCCATGATGAGATGATACGTAGTTATGACACAGAAGTTCACTATCATTTGGCAGCTCGCACCATGACAGTTCAACGACAGGCTGCCACTATTACTAGGTTTTGTACAGCAGCATTAGCATGACAATCTTCTTTTTGGTTGACTCAGAGCTTGTACCATCGGCTAGCATTAGAGATGCATGCACAGATGGTAGCAACAGCAACAGCTAATCCCACGGTGACACGTTTGGAGCAAATGAGCAACCACTGTGCGCGCCGCATTGAGGAGACACGTATACAGTCTCGACATTGGGAAAGGGAAGTGGAACGTGAAGGATCTTTGGACACGGAAGATGAGGAGGATTAGTTATAGAAGTGGATGTAAAATTTAGACGGAGGTTATTTCGTGTGTATTTTGAACTCTACTTGGGATAGTTGTGACTATCTCAGATGTATTCAAATGTATTTTGATTTATGTATGGCTTGTTTTAAGAATGTTAGAGAACGATGTTTATGACAGTCTTCTATGTACATGAATGATAAATATTTTGACACATCTAAATGCTTATGTGTTGCTTAATGATCTTCACCTTATTGAGTTATAAATTCTTGAGCCATATAAAAATGGAATGTTTCGTGAAGGATGTTTAACTCTTTACGTATATTATACTAGATTATGGTCAGAGGAAGGAGACCAGGAAGACCCGGGAGAAGTAATCTCCATAACAACCTATCAAGGTCTGAAAATTTGGAAAATTTAGAAAGAGAAAACCAAGCTGGTAATGCTGACAAAGTGGTTGTAGAGGATGATAGCTCAGAGGAGGTTGTTGGAATGAATCACAATACCCCACATGTTCCACCACCAACCCCTGTTAATGACAATGATTCTGCCAACAACAATGCTATAGGGAATGCAAACAACAACCCGCTAGCTCAATTTCTTCAGATTATTCGTGAAGCTGTAGCTATGAACCAGCCAGCACCACCACCACCTCCAGCCCCAAGGCCTGTTACCCGTAGGCTATGTATCCGAGAGTTCACAAGCATTAACCCGCCAACTTTTGATGGTAAGGGAGGACCTACTGTAGCACAATATTGGTTGGAAGAGATCAAAAAATCTTTCGATTTAGTAGACGTGCCGGAAGATTGCAAAACTAAGTATGCGGCTTTCATGCTGAAAGAGGAAGCCAATCACTGGTGGAAAGGTGCCAAGAGAATGGAGTTAACAAAAAGGGAAGCTACAAGGGACACAAACATCGTAATAACCTGGGAACTGTTCACCCAAAGGTTTAGGGAGAAATTTTACCCCCCTAGTGTCTCCAATGCGATGGAAGTAAGGTTCCTAAATTTGAAGCAAGGGTCCATGACAGTGGACGAGTATAAGGCAAAGTTTAATGAACTGATGAGGTAGGCTCCTCACCAGGTAAAGGATGAAGAGAGAAAGGCCCAAAGATTCGAGCAAGGATTGAATCCTTGGGTTTTGAGGCAGGTAGCAATTTTTCAACTAGGAAACTTTGATGCAGTTGTGGAGAAAGCAAGAATTGCGAAATGGAGTAACAAGACAGTATATGATTTCAATCGAGAAAATAAGAAGGGAGATAGGAGGAAGGGAGATGATAAGGGAAGCCATCAGAACCTTGGTGGTGTAAGTGTAAAAAAGGAAGAGAGAAGCAACAACAATATTAATCTAAGCAATAGTGGAAAGAGGAAGTGGAGGGAGCAATCATCTGATATCATTACAAAGAAGGCTACTGTGTGTGCAAACTGTGGAAAGAACCATGGTACAACCCCATGCTTGAAAGGGAAGGATGCTTGCTTCAAGTGTCGCCAACCGGGGCAATTTTCCTCAAATTGTCCGACTTTGAACTCCACTGCTGCCCCGCTCCAAGGAAGACCACCACAACCTCAGCAAAATAACAGACACTGGCCGCAGTAAGGACATGTTTCATGTGCGGAATGGAAGGACACATCTCCCCCAATTGCCCTCAAAGGAAAGGTGGGAAACCAATGCTGACGGGAGCCAACACTATATCGGTATGACCACAAGCAAGGACTTACAATATGACGGTGCAAGATGCTATGGCTTCCGATGATGTTGTTACAGGTACACTTCTAGTGAACTCCTTACATGCTCATGTATTGTTTGATTCGGGTGCTACTCGAAGTTTTATATCTGAACAGTTAGCTTGGAACATGTTGACTCGACCTGAACTACTACCGAAGCCTTTAGATGTAGTAGTTGCCAATCGTGAGGTGATAAGCGTTTCTCACATTTACCTTAATTGTACTTTGAAGATAGATCAACATGAGTTTATTGCTGATCTTATTTGTTTTCCTTTGGGAGAATTCGACGTAATATTGGGAATGGATTGGTTATTCAAATATCAGGCCAATATTGACTGTAAGAAGAAGAAAGTTGTCTTACGATCTCCCCAAAAGGTGAAGGTTTGGTTCCATGGCACTAAAATGGAGAAATTCTTGCCATTCTTGACCATGATCCAGACAAAGAAAATGATTCGCAAAGGTTGCGAAGCTTTCTTAGCTTATGTGCACGATGTCAACAAGAACGAAAGTAAAATCGAGGATGTTCTTGTGGTAAGGGAGTTTGTAGACATATTTCTAGAAGAATTACCTGGACTACCCCCAGATAGAGAAGTGGATTTTGAAATTAACTTGATCCCCGGTACCGCACCCATATCCAAGGTCCCGTATCGAATGGCACCATCCGAATTAAAGGAGCTGATGATACAGTTGCAAGAACTCTTAGAACGAGGGTTGATCAGACCAAGTGTTTCACCATGGGGAGCACTAGTGTTATTTGTTCGAAAGAAAGATGGATCGATGAGACTTTGCATCGATTATCGGGAACTAAATAAGGTTACAATCAAGAATAAGTACCCCCTGCCAAGGATAGACGATCTTTTTGATCAACTTAAAGGAGGAAGGTACTTCTCTAAAATTGATCTACGCTCAGGATACCACCAATTGAAGGTCAAAGAAGGGGACATATCAAAGACAGCATTTCGAACTCGCTATGGTCACTATGAGTTCTTGGTAATGCCATTTGGACTAACAAATGCACCCGCAATCTTCATGGACTTAATGAATCGTGTCTTCAAGCCATTCTTGGATAAGTTCATTATCGTTTTCATTGATGATATTCTTATCTATTCAAAGACGGCAAAAGAGCATGACGAACATCTAAGGATAGCGCTGGAGGTTCTAAGAAAGGAACAGTTATATACCAAATTCTCCAAATGTGAATTTTGGCTAAATGAAGTAAAGTTTCTTGGTCATGTGATCAATGAAACTGGTATTGCAGTGGACCCCAATAAGATAGAAGCAATCACGAAATGGCCTCGGCCAACAAACCCAACTGAAGTAAAGAGTTTTTTAGGTTTGGCAGACTATTACAGAAGATTCGTTAAAGACTTTTCAAAACTAGCTGTACCTTTGACGTACTTGACAAGAAAGGCTACAAAATTTGTTTGGACCCCGGATTGTGAGAAGAGCTTTCAGGAAATCAAGACAAGGTTGACTATAGCCCCTATTCTGACATTACCAGATGACAAGGGAGAATTCATTATTTACAGTGATGCGTCAAAACAAGGACTTGGAGCAATTTTGATGTAGCATAGCAAGGTGATTGCTTATACATCAAGACAACTAAAAGATTGCGAGAAATGATATCCTACGCATGACATAGAATTGGCAGCTATCATTCATGCGTTGAAGATTTGGAGGCATTACCTTTATGGTGAGAAGTGCGAGATATATACGGATCACAAAAGTTTGAAGTATATATTCACGCAAAAAGAACTCAACATGCGACAAAGGCGTTGGTTAGAGTTGATTCAGGACTATGACTGTTCTATCAACTACCATCCCGGAAAAGCAAATGTAGTTGCCGATGCGCTCAGTCGTTGTGAAAGACTGAATGTAATGACCATTCAAGAGGAGATCAGAAAAGAATTTGAATGCTTGCAACTTCATCCCCTTACCACTACTTAGAAGATAGATATGGAAGAAGAAATTCGAGTTCGGCCTCAATTGTACGATCTCATTAAAATCGCACAAGGAGAGCATTGCAAAGAAATGGACAGATTAATTAAGGGAGATAAAGGCAGATATCGCATGCATAGTGATGGATTGCTTCGATATGAAGATCGGGTGTGGATTCCTGCAAAGGCTGAATTAAAACACGAACTGTTGCACGAAGCTCATAACTCAAAGTTTTCTATTCATCCAGGAAGCACGAAAATGTACCAAGACTTGAAACAAAGCTTTTGGTGGCCCAACATGAAGAAAGAAATAGCTGAATGGATAAGTAGATGCTTAACATGTCAAAGGGTTAAAGCAGAACATCAAAAACCAAGTGGACTACTTCAACCATTGGAAATCCCCGAATGGAAATGGGAATTTGTCACAATGGATTTCATAGTTGGATTACCAACCACGCTTGGAGGGATGAATGCCATTTGGGTCATAGTCGATAGATTGACCAAATCGACACACTTTTTGGCCATCAAGTACGCATACAAGATGGATCAAATGGTAAGGTTATATGTTAAAGAAATTGTGAGTCGACATGGAGTGCCTGTCTCCATCGTCTCTGATCGAGATCCAAGGTTTACCTCAAGATTTTGGAAAAGTTTCCAAGATTATCTAGGAACAACACTGGATATGAGCACAGCCTATCACCCCCAGACAGATGGTCAATCTGAACGCACGATTCAGACACTAGAAGATATGCTTCGAGCTTGCGTTCTCGACTTCAAAGGCCATTGGGACAACCATCTGCCACTAATCGAATTCGCGTACAATAATAGTTATCATGCTAGCATTGGCATGGCCCCTTTTGAAGCATTGTATGGTAGAAAATGCAGAACCCCACTTTACTGGAACGAAGTAGGAGAAAGGAAGCTAATTGGACAAGAGATAGTTCAACAAACTGAGGAGGCAATTAGGATGATCAGAATGAGAATGAAAGCAACTCAAGACCGACAGAAACAATATGCTGATCAACATAGGAAGGATCAAATTTTGGAAGTTGGAAGTTATGCACTATTGAAAGTATCACCCTAGAAGGGCGTAATACGTTTTGGTAAGAAAGGAAAGTTGAGTCCCCGTTATGTAGGACCTTTCGAAGTAGTAAGGAAGATTGGAGAAGTGGCCTATCAACTAGCACTGCCATTGACTTTGGGCCACATTCATGATGTATTCCATATATCTGTGTTACGTCCTTACAAGGCAAACCATGGAGGAGTAATTGATTATCAACCGATAGAGCTGCAATCGGATTTGAATTATGAAGAGGTTGCAATTCAGATTTTGGATCGACAAGTTAAAACTCTTAGGAATAAAGAAATTCCTTCTCTAAAAGTGTTATGGAGGAACCATAGTATAGAGGAAGCTACTTGGGAGCTTGAAAGTGTTATGATTAACAAGTACCCCCATTTATCTCTTAAAGAACAAGTAATTCGAAAAGTATTCAAAGAACTTCTATTCAACCCCCCCCCCCCTCTACAAGTTCTCGGCATCTCACTGGGAAAACAAATGTTATTAGAGTTTGTAATTGAATTTTTTCAATTAATACGTTCCAAGAGATGGCCAACGACGAAGCAAGTAGCTATAACATAATTGTGTATGCGGGAAGTCGTGAAGGTGGTACCAGAATTCCAATTCTTAAAAGAGAAGAATGTTCGATGTGGAAACAAAAGATGTACATGCACTTAAGAGCAACATCTCCTGACTATATTGAAAGGATTGAGAAGGGTCCTTATCTACCCAGGAAATTTATTCTTGCTAAAACTGTCGATGGATCTGTTGTGGCGGAACACTTTGAACTTGCTCTAGAATGTGATTATACAAACGAAGACAAGTTGCAAGTGTTGAAGGATTCTAAGGCAATGAACATACTTTATAATGGAATCGATAAAAATATATTCACAAGCATCATCAATTGCACAACATCTAAGCAAATCTGGGACACCATCAGAGTCCTATGTGAAGGAACTGACCAAGTCTGAAAGAACAAAAGGTCATTGTTGACACAACAATATGAGTTCATTCAAGCAAAGCCTGGTGAACCAATAACGTCAGTTTATGATAGGTTCAACACTTTGCTCAATGATTTGAAAATACTTGGAAAGTCTTATGACAATGAGGATGTCAACACCAAGTTCATGAGATCTCTTCCTCCAAGTTGGGATTCAAAAACAACAGCAATAATATAGGCTCATGACTTGGATATCCTCACACTGGACAAGTTCTACGGGAATTTAAAGACATATGAACTTGAAGTAGAGCAACGACAATGCATGCATGGCAGGGACAAAGGAGCTGCATTGATGGTTGAGACAAGCAAGGCTCAAGAGAAGCTTGATGAGGAGTCTTCCAGTGCTAGCTCGACTGATCAGGAAGATGAACTGGACACTGATGATGACATGGAGGAATTCATGGCATTCATGGTCAAACAGTTCAAGAAATTTAGGGCCAACAGGAAAGGAAGAAAATCGTCAAGGAAGCCTAACCCTAAACGTGAAGGTCAAAAAGTCACCTTCGACTTAAAGAAAATAAGATGTTACAATTGTGACAGGTTAGGGCACTTTCCCAATGAGTGTAGGAAGCCTAGATCTAGTGATAGATCTAAGGATGAAAAATCAAGGAAAGACTTTGTTGACAAGAAAGCTAAATCAAAGAGCAAAGCCTTGATTACAGAGGGTAAAGATTGGATTGACAGCGACTCTGATGAAGAAGTTGTCAACTTTGCCCTAATGGCTCGAAGTGATGAGTCAAGTGATTCTACAAAGGTATGTGATGCAGCTCAGAATTTTAATGTGCTTAATTTACTTGACACATCTAGCATTGAAAGCATACAAAAAGATATGTCTGAATTGCATGTTAGTTTTAGATCTTTAACTATTGAGCATACCAATGTAAAAGAATCACGTGACATTCTCTTGAAAAGAAACAAGTTTCTCGAAGAGAGATTGGCAAAATTTGACACTATCAAGTCTGACTTAAACAAAGCTCATCATATGATTGATGTTTTGAAAAAGAGGGAATATTACTTAGTAGAGCAACTTGAAAATGCTCAAGCTAAGATTAAACAATGAAATACTTCCTCTAAAAAGTTGACAGACTTGGTAGAGTGTCGAACAATAGGTCAAAAATCTGGACTAGGTTATGATGAAAATCTAGACAAGAGTTTAGATTTAAATGATCTAATCGAAGCTGCGAACTCCTCAACTAGTAAGCTAAATTTTATAAAAAGAATTAATTTTGTCTCTCTTGTTATTGAATCCAAATTCATTAACACTCAAGATCAACAAATCTCTGCAAAAACAGAAAGTGATCAAAAGACAGTGAATGTTGTTGATAAGAGTGAAACAAAAAGATTAAATATTGGGTTCATGACAAAGACACAATTAAATAAAAAACTGGAAAATATTCCAGACAAAAAGGCTGAAAAATTAGTGGAGTTAAGTAGAAATAAGATAAATGAGAATGGAAAAATCGGCATTAATAAATATACAAATTATGCTAGAATGCCTGATGCTCCTAGAAAGACATGTCATGTATGTGGTAACCCCAACCACATAGCTATTAACTGTAGGAGCAAAAATAAAATTCCTATAACTGAGACTGCATCTTCAAAAAGAATAAAAGATGAAACACCTGTAAAAAGGTTAAATAATCTTTGCATTAACAATGAAAACCCTAAAATTGGCAGCCTCTCACAAACAAGTAGCAAGACTAATGATTGTCCAATTAAAGTCAAAATTGCTAAACGACAATCAACTCAATCTGAGTCAAGTCTTGAGTCTACAACTAGTGAGAAAGGACCCAAGAAAGTCTGGGTTCCAAAAATCTCAAACTAGTTACTCTCTACTGTGCAGGGCAAAAAGAAGAAATCATGGTACTTGGACAGTGGTTGTTCAAGGCACATGACCGGAGATAAGACCCTGCTAAAACAGTTTGAAGAGAAAAGTGGCCCAAAAGTCACTTTTGGAGATGACAGCAAAGGCCATACAAAGGGATATGGCAGTGTTGAACATGGAGATGTCATCTTCACAGAAGTAGCACTGGTTGACGGCTTAAAGCACAATTTACTAAGTGTGACTCAACTATGTGATAAGGGGTAATGTCACATTCAAAGAAGATCAATGCTTGGTGTGTGAAAAAGAATCTGATAATGTAATTTTGACAGGGAAGAGAAAAGGAAATTTGTATATTGCAAATCTTATTTCTTTTACTGATTAAATCACATGACTTTATAGCAAACCTTCAACTGATGAAAGTTGGCTTTGACATAAGAAGCTTTCCCACTTGAATTTCAAGAACATAAACAAGCTTGTGCGGAAAGGATTGGTAGTTGGCATTCCACAATTGGAATTTACACAAGATGGATTGTGTGATTCATGCCAGAAAGGGAAACAAAGAATTGTGTCATTCAAAAGCAAACCAACAACATCAATCACTGACCCTTTATAGTTGTTACACATGGATTTATTTGGTCAAGTGAATATGATGTCAATCTTAAGAAATAGATATGCTTTGGTTATTGTGGATGATCACACGAGGTATACTTGGGTAAAATACCTCCATACAAAAAATGAAGCTGCTCAGTTGATAATTATCATATCAAAAAGATAGAAACTGAGTCAGGAAAAACAGTAAGGGTGATAAGGAGTGATAGAGGAACAGAATTCAAGAATTCCCAAGTTATCGAATTCTGCATTGAAAAAGGAATAACTCATCAATTCTCAGCTCCAAGAACCCCTCAACAAAATGGAGTTGTTGAGAGAAAAAATAGAACCCTTATTGAAGCAGCAAGGACTATGTTACAAGAGGCTAAGCTTCCCACATATTTTTGGGAGGAAGCTATAAGCACTGCTTGCTTTACACAGAATAGATCCTTGATAAACAAAGCATACAACAAAACACCTTATGAATTAATGACTGGGAGAAAACCAACTCTTATGTTTTTACATGTGTTTGGTTGTAAATGCTTTGTACTGAGAGACTCATCAGAAAGAAGAGGAAAATTTGACAACAAGTCTGATGAGGCAATCTTCTTAGGTTATTCTTTGTCAAATAAAGCATACAGAGTATATAATCTAAGAACAAAGGTCATTGTGGAATCAATTCAAGTTGTATTTGATGATAAAAAGATTCCACGAATGATTGGACAAGGATTACATGAACCTCTCAGTTTTGAGAATGAATTGAATGCATAGGAATATCCATCAGAGACAACTGAAAAACCCCAAGATAGCAATGATCCCTACATAATTGAGGGGGAGTTAACTGTTGTGCATGAAGTACCAAGAACTAATACTCTATTTGAGACTAGAGTATTAGATGAAACTCAAGAGACTGGTGAAATTAGTATTCCATCGGAGACTAATGGTTCACCAGAGACTAGAGTCACTGATGCACAATCAGAGACTATTGAGATAAACAGCTGAGGGGGAGCTAATAGTGAAGAAGTCAATGGTTTAAGGGGAACAGTCTCTGATCATGAAGCTAGATTGGATAACATCAATCTAGAAATGAAGCCTCCACTTCAAGGTCAAATCTTCCACGTGCAATTCCATGGTTGAGAGACCACACACCAGATTTGATAATTGGAAGTCTAGAGGATGGAGTTAAGACTAGAAGTGCAACTCAAAATGATTGTTTATATCTCAGTTTTCTCTCAAAAATTGAGCCAAAGAAAATTGAGGAATCACTTCAAGATCCTGACTGGATAATTTCCATGCAAGAAGAGTTAAACCAATTCACTTAAAACAAAGTCTGGAGACTGGTACCCAAACCAAGGAATAGATCAATAATTGGTGCCAAGTGGGTCTTCAGAAATAAATTGGATGAAACTGGTACAATTACAAGAAATAAAACAAGACTGGTTGCAAAAGGATATTTTCAAGATGAAGGAATAGATTATAATGAAACTTTTGCACCAGTAGCAAGACTTGAAGCAATCAGAATCTTCTTGGCTTTTGCAGCCTACAAGAACTTCAAGGTGTACCAGATGGATGTCAAAAGTGCTTTCTTGAATGGAAAATTGGAAGAAGTCTATGTTTGCCAACCCCCAGGTTTCGTGGACTCCAAATTTCCAAATCATGTCTACAGGTTAGACAAAGCACTTTATGGCTTTAAACAAGCACCAAGAGCTTAGTATGATACTTTATCCCAATTTTTACTTGAAAATAAATTTGTTAGAGGTATCATAGATAAAACCTTATTTTATAGAAAGCAAGGCTCTGACATTATATTGGTGCAAATATATGTAGATGATATTATATTTGGGTCTGCAAATGAAAAACTTTGTGAAAAATTAGTATGATGGGAGAATTAACATTTTTCTTAGGTTTGCAAATAAAACAATCAACTGATGGAATATTTATCAGTCAGTCCAAGTATATCAAAGACTTATTGAGAAAATATAATTTGGTTGATTCTGCATATGCAAAAACACCCATGCCTACTGCAACTAAGCTAGATAAAGATTTAAAAGGAAAGAAAATTGATATTACTAGCAATAGAGGCATGATAAGCTCTCTTTTATATCTAACTGCAAGTAGACCAGATATAATGTTTGCTACATGTTTATGTGATACATTTCAAGCTGACCCTAGAGAGTCACATTTGATTGCTGTAAAAAGAATACTTAGATATCTAAAGGGTACCCTAAACCTTGGCTTATGGTATCCCAAAGAATCTGATTTTAAACTAATTGGTTATTCAGATGCTGACTATGCAGGTTGCAAGCTTGATAGGAAAAGCACAAGTGGAAGTTGCCAACTTCTTGGAGGCAGACTTGTTTCTTGGTTTAGCAAGAAACAAAATTCAGTTTCTACTTCAACAGCAGAAGCTGAATACATTGCAGCTGGGAGTTGTTGTGCTCAAATCCTATGGATCAAGAATCAACTCCTAGACTATGGTATGTCATTAACCAAAATTCCTATTTATTGTGATAATACTAGTGCCATAGCAATAACAGAAAATCCTGTACAACATTCAAGAACAAAACACATAGATATTAGATATCACTTCATAAGAGAACATGTAAGTGAAGGTAATATCGAATTACACTGGGTAATAACTGATAAACAACTTGCAGACATATTCACAAAACCTTTAGATGAATCTACCTTTTCTAGATTAGTTTCTGACTTAGGAATGTTGAATTATGCCTCTAAAAATTGATTAAATTTTGAAAAACAAGTTGTTTAGTTGTGAGAATCTAGAATTAAATTTCTGGAATGTAGTTGTTTTTTTAATTAATGAAACAGAATTTTAGAAGCTAGAATTTAATTTCTGGAATGTAGCTGTTATCAAATAACAGAATTTTTGAAGCTAATAATCAATAAAATTTATTATTGGAAATGTTTTGAAGAACAAATTGTAGCAGGGACAACATTTTCTTAGTCCTTGAAAGCTTAAGAGAAAGAGACTATCTTAGTCCCTAATAGTGTTTTTAATTAGTCCCCGACTGAATTAAAAATTGAACTATCAGAGACTACCTTAGTCCCCGACGTCGTTTTTGGTTAGTCTCTGACTCAATCAAAAATGAACAATCGGAGACTAATCAGGTTTAGTCTCTTATGGGTGAACTTATCAAGGATTAGGGCAATCTCCGATCAAGGGTAATCTGGTAGTTATCCTACCCACGATCGAAAAACGGTTCACTATCTTTAGAATTGCAAACGTTTCTAATACTTTGCTAAAAGTAAAATCAAACACATTTGCAATCACAATCTCTCAAAGCTTTGAAATTATTTTTTCTCTGCAAATTCTCTGCAATCTAACCCTATTTCAAGTTTCTTCAAAGTTCACAGATCTCTTTAAATGGCCGCTAAAACAATCTTTTTCCAGTTTGGAGATTTCGATTTCATAAAGACTAACCATGCAGGGGTGGCTAATAAGCATGAATTTGAAGCCCAGTATCACCCCTTCGTGGATTTCCTTCAAAACTCCACTCTATCATATGCCATTTATGAAGCTCCCTTCTAAGCCACTAAAGTTCTCACAGTTATCTAGTCCACTGCTCCCATCCAGGATGAGAACACTGACACTCCTGTGGTATGTTTCAGGTATGAAAACTCTGTTTATAATATAGATCATACCATAGTTAATAATGCTTTACACTTACCCTTCTATGAAAACTTTGACTCCCCTGCCTCTGATGAAGAACTTCTTTCTATGTTTAAAAACTTACATTATTTTGCTGAAATTAGTTCTGTTGGGTCTATTACACGACCCCATCTAAGGCAAGAGTGGTCACTGTTCTTTGATATAATCACTAAAGCATTTATGTCTAAATGCAGTGGCTATGATGCTATCACTACACTCACACAACAAATTGCTTTTAGTGTGTTGTATGATAGACATCTAAACATTGGGCTTTTAATTCTACAAAATCTTTTGGTAAAACTGAAATTTGGTAATAAAAATAAAATTTATTATTCTAGGTTTTTGATGATGATTGCTTATTATCTAATCCCTAACCTTAATATTACTGGATTTCAAGTTGTACCAACTATTTTGCAGAGTAAAAGAATTTTTAATGATGTGAAGCATATATCTGCCAAGGTAAAGGTTCCCTTATTTTTCCCTCCTGTCATGAGCGCTATTCTCATTGACACGCTTCCAAATCTTTATTCTTTGCAATTTTTTTAGGATTTTGAAAGCCAAAACCCCATTAATCCTCCAACCACTTCACAACAACAATCCATAGCCCCCTCCACAGTTTCCCAAAAGACTGTGGTTGTAAAAACAAAGACAGCCCAGAAGCTCCCAATAAAAAGAAAAATAATTGATGGAGTAAGTGAGGATGAGGGAGAACCAGAAGATGAAGTTCCACTTCAGAGAAAGAAGAGATTGCTAACCTTTAGCCAAAAGCAATCCATTGCTTCCCAACAAGCAATGGAGGTTATAAGGAAAAACAGTGAACTGTCACCATTCTTCCAAAAAGATGTTGACATTGAAGAAAGTTCCCAACCAGGAACACACTGTACAGAGTCTCCATAACCTCTTGTTCACCAACAAGAGGAAACCCAAAGAGAGCAAATACAAGAAAAGAGTGACACAAGGAGTGCACACACAGAGTCATCACTTGATGTTCCTCAATTTTCAATGTCTGAGGAACAACCAACACTCCACACTGTACATTCTTCTCCTTCTTCTCCCATACTTGATTCTTTTGATATTACAAATTTAAATTCTCTTGATTTTTCCCAAGAGGAGCCCATTCTCGAGATATGCTCTCAAACAAATTCCATGAATAGATCCCTAGCCCAAGATATACAAAGGGAACCCCCTATCCATGCAATCACAAGTACTTCTCCAACACCCACTTCTGTAGGACAAAATGCACTTATCCATAAGAGTGAGGATGTGAGAATAAATAGTGAGAGTCAGGCTACTGACCTAGAAAAAGGAGAGGATATACACATACAAGAGAGTCAAGCTTTAGAAAGCTTGGAAAAAGGAGAGCAAGAGAAGCTGGGTGCCCAACCCCAGGCAAAAGGAGAGGGTGTGAGCAAGGATGAGATCCTTGAAGAAAATAAAAGAGAGAAATTCTCAGCAGGTGATTTTTTGAAACCTGTTGAGACATCCAGCACACATGAAGCCTGAATTTCCTTTGCTCCACCATCAATACCAATAGAGGACATTGGGGAAGCTCCAGGACAGGGGATGCCACATTACAAGTAATATCTGAAATGTCAAATGCAGACTTTGAGACACTCTATGGCTTACAACAGTCTCAAGATCACATCTCTGCATTAAAGACATCTCTGGCAAATGAACCTGTCCCTGCAGAAGTTGAAGAAGAGAATGTGGATATGTGGCTTGATGCACAGTTTACCAATTCTCTGGAGGATGCAGCTGCTCAGCTCAGGCAGGATTATGTGACCAACATAGGGTCAACAGCAGCTGCACCATCTCCCAATGACTTACTTGAAGAAATAACCAAAATGGACAAGAAACATACCAAGTTTCACCATTTTTTGGTTATTGGCATAAATGCAGCAGTCAAAGAGATGAACCAGCAAATGGAGATTGAGACTGATAAGATTAGAAGGAGCTATGAAGGACACGTACCAAGGAGGACTGTCACTGCAATTGATTTTCTCATCAACGACAAGTCAAAGACTGATAATAAAATTCAAGCCCTTGAAGCCAAAATCAATCTCCTTCTCCAGAAGCAATATCAAATGGAACAGCTCTTGATGCAGGCACTACCACATTTGGCCACTTCCTCCATACCCCAAGATGCTGATGTCAAAAAGGGGGAGAGTGGTCATCTCAAACAATTCAAACAACCTGTACAAATATCCAAACCAAACACTATTCCAGGTTCAATAAATGATTCCTTGCAGATGGAGTTGTAGGCATTGAAAGAAAAAACAATGAAAGAAAATGCTGCACTGCAAGCCTACAAAGAAAAAAATTTAAAGAAGCATGCTGATCTTGAAACAACAACAACTTCATCAACAACAACACCAGCAGCAGCAACAATTCCTCTTTCTTCCAAACCAACTACAGAAGCCCCAACTTCATCAAAAGACAAAGGCAAAGGTGTCATGGTTGAAGATCCAAAGAAACATACTCCTACTCAACTAGGACAGCTTAAGCTATTGGGGGATACTATGAAGAATGCTCACTTTCCCACCCCTATTAAACTTGAACTAGGAGGGAAAATTGAGTTAGTTAATCCTCGAGATCCAAGATTAATAAATGCTGATGGAATGCTTGCTCAGAAACTTCAACAAGAGGAAGACATGGCTGCAGAACAAGAAAAGAAGGAGGAGGAGACTAAGAAGAAAAAATACTCAACAAAGAAGACAAGTGCAAAGAAGGTAGTCATGACCAAGAAAAGAACTTCAAGAATAAAACCTACACATCAAGAACCTCCAAGGTTAACTAAGACTGCCTTGGTGGCTGTAAGTGGACCAACAAAGCCACGAACAGCTCCATCAAGGAAGTCTTATAAAGTTGATATGGCTAGTACAAGTGAAATGATCAAAGCCCTGAAAAAGAATACAAGGTATATTAATCTGGTCAAGGGTGTAAACGACAAAGATTTACTTCATATCTTTTTCAAAGATGGAGATTCTGTGAAGTATACTAAGCCAGACTTGGAGGGGCAATCAAAAGAAGATTTCGAAAGGTTGCTGTCTACAGTACTTGTAACTACAAAGCTCAACATGGAATTTCGAAGTCAGATCAAGAAGGCAATAAAGGAGATAAAGAGTATGGACAAAGTGCCAACTGATCTTCCTAAACCAGTACCTCTTGGATTGTGGTATGAGACTTTCCATGGTGATAAAGTATTATTTGACTACAACAAAGACATCAACAAAGTGAGTGAAAATCATATTGAAGGATTCATTAAACTTCTCAGGGATGCAGAAGAAGCAACTGAAGTTGTTCTCAAAAAGCTGTTGATGGAAAGGTTAGAATGACTAAAGGAAAACAGAAGGAAAGAGAAAAGTTGTTTAGCTAAAGGTATGTTGTTTGCTGTAAAAGTTGTAATCTTTATTTTTAAGCCAGACTTATAGGGGATTTAAACCTGAGTCTAGGTGGAAGTTGAACAACAGATCAAAGATCTTAGTTTAGAATACATTTATAGTTAGCAATTTTTTATTCTTTTTCTAAGTAATTGTAATGTTGAGTTTTGACATCATCATCAACCTTGAAATTATGTTTATCATTCTGATATTCATAATTAGGGGGAGATTGTTAGGTTTTAGAACATTTGATGATGATTGTCTTTAGATTACTTAGAGTACAAATGTATAGAAAGTGTTAATTAGTAACACTGAAGTTTTGTAGCCAGTAGTTATCTCTTTGTTTGTAATTCGTTTATTATTTGTAAAGAGATACAATTATTCTTTATTTGTAAGTAACTGCTGGAATGGAGTATCAAAGCTTTAGCAAGTTGAAATGTGTATTTGATCCGTTGGAGTTTACAAAAAGGCTTGTCGGTGACTAGGAAAACTTGTCAGAGACTAAGGATTTTTTATCTATCAGAGACTAGTTTTGCCTGTCGGAGACTAAGGCTTACGTCATCAAAGACTAAGCCTAAAGGAGTCAGAGACTAAAGCTGACGTCATCGGAGACTAAGGTTAAAAGCATCAGAGACTAAGCTAACGTCATTGGAGACTAAGCCTTAAAGCATCGGAGACTAAATAACTCTATCGGAGACTACACGATCTGACGTCATCAGGGACTAAAAGCACTAGAGATTAATTGATGACGTCACTAGAGACTAAAGATTAAGCATCAGGGACTAATCGTGATTTATTTCTTGAAAGATACAGAGTTCGAATTAAAAAGGAATGTCTTCCACGTAGAGCAAGATATTATTGAAGACGTAGTTGGAAAGGAAACTAACCAGAAATTTTTTCCTAATCAAAAAGGAAAGATTGTATTTGATTCGAATAAGGAAGCAGAATTTTATTCAGAATTAGGAACTGAGTTAATAGTAATTCAGTTGTCAGAGAAGCTGTAATTAGGTTTACAGAGAATTGTAATTTGAAGCTATATAGGTTTTTCATAGTTTGTATCTTTTCCTATACAGAATAGAAAAGAAGCAAGAATGATGCCCAGAAATGAACAAACTCAATCCTAAGATGCATAATCATCGTCCTTTATGCTGTGTGTAAAACATCTTTTTTATAACATAAAGAGTATAATCTTTCAAAACTTTCTTTTTATTTCTTAAAGACTTAGCACACACAGCTAATACTCTCGGATGCTATGCAAGGAAAGAAGAATAGAAGAGAGCATAAGATTCTTACCTCTTGGTCTTGAAGGAAAAGATTTACAACTTGTTTGTTTCAAGAAAACAATTGCTCGAGAGAAAGAACTAGAAATTTATGGATACGGTAGGTTTAAAAAGAAATTCTAAGAGAGAAATTTTGGTAAAGAAATTAAAATTTCTTTTCGGATGAGGTATTTATAGAGTTCAAGAGCAGTAGGTTAAGACTAAGCTTTGAGATAAGATGATTGGTTAATTTGGGCGGTAAAACGGTTGTTCATCATAACCTCTTGATAGCAAACAGTTGTTGTCCTACATGCACAAAGACATTGCCACCTAAATAGCTCATAATCAAACACGTAGTTATAAAACTACGTAATCCTCTCATCCTTTTCCAAGCTGATCAATATAATCTTATATGGGATATGCTAATCCCCTTTTTAATACCTTTTAAGGAGCTTAACCTCATAATCATGAGCTTAACCTCATAATCATGGATATCACATCAACATAAAATTTTCATTGAAGATATGAATTCATCATTCATATCTAAAGTGATTAACCTCTATGCACAAAAATTAAATTTAACACAAAATGAATTATTTTTTATCATAAAATATATTTACAATTTTTGGTTTCTCACAATCATGCTAGCGGAAATTAAAGCGTAGCATACTGTTTCACAAAGAATTCAAGACATAAAAGTCATAACCTTGTACGCATGTTGTGACGACCCCAAAAATCCCTTAATGGATCAGAGCTTCGTCAAAAGAAGGAAAAGATAACCATACATCCATTCAAAGCATAAATACTGGATAAGGGCAGTATCAGAAAGTTATTACAACCCAAGAATAATACAATTACAGCAGAAGCTATTACATCAGCTTTAATTACAAACCAAAATCAACACTACTTCTAATATCTTCCTTCCTCCCTTCACATTTTTTTTTTTCCTTCCTTCCTCAGTCTTATCAAAAGAATATATGACTTAGCAGTTTATCAACTTTGCTTTTACCTTACTAGAGGGTTCAGTCTTAGCGTTCCGTCCTGCAAGACATTAAAATTCAACATAGGTGAGCGATTTACGCCCAGCAAGTATATACACATCGAAGAAGTATATAAGCAATTTAAAAGAATGTATCTGGAGCATCGAAGGAAGTTCAAGTCTATTTATGGGGCTTGGTGAAGCAATGCCAAGGCCTCGGAAACCTTCAAAGATCATTGAGGATTCACTGATGATAAATTACATGTGACCCTCCTTGAAGAAAAACAGGTATACACCAGAGCATAACTTCCTCAAAATATCCATCGGGGGCTAAACTCGTGGTTCTGCTAACCATACAGTACACAGCTGGCCAAACTGGACTGCATGATCCCTCTTGTGTGGACTACGTAGTCACTTATCATTCCTCTAGGTCAGGTGAAGAACACATCAGCACCTTTCATTTCCTCTTGCCAACCATGTGGCATAACCCATTTAAGAGACATCATTCTCATTCATTTGCACAGATATAAGATTGTAACATAGTTGAAATTCAAAGCTCATTTATATCCATGTATCATCATTTATATCATGCAAGCGGAATTTGAAGCATAGCATGCTCATTCATAACAATTTAAAACATAATTCAAGCCTTGCACGCATATCGAATCAAATGATAATGCGTTAAACTGAAATAAACATCAGATTGAATGTATATACTTTTATCGACTTGCAATTAAACATAAGATTGTGAATATACTTGCCTCGGTCCTTTGCACTCAGTCAAATTTAATTTACTCGCGAGTGGAAAATTCTGTAAGAATATACATATCACAAGATGAATTTAATATCTTGGTTAAAATATGAGAGAAAAATGCACATGTGATGTCCTTAACTTTTAACGTCTCAATCTGATATAGAAGCTATTGAGGTTAAGGAATCAATTAAAACTTCTTAAAATAATTTAAGAAAATAATATTTTATAGTTTTAAAAACAAACTGTGCATCCGGGAATAACTACACTTTAACTCATCGGAGACTACGGATCACGTCATCAGAGACAAAACATAGCCTGTCGAAGACTAAGGCTGACATCATCAGACACTAAGAAATCTCCTCCATCAGAGACTATGGATGACGTCATCAAGGACTGAACTTGGCCCATCAGAGACTAAGAAATGACGTCATCAGGGACTAGCAACTCATCAGGGACTGATGACATCATCTTAATTCTATCGGAGACTAAGAGTGACGTCATCGGAGACTAACTTCTCATCAGAGACTAATGACGTCATCCTAACTCATCGGGGACTAATGATGACATCATCAGAGACTAACTCATCTCATCAGAAACTAATGACGTCATGTTAGCTCATCGGGGACTAATGATGACATCATCAGAGACTAACTCATCTCATCAGAGACTAACTTACAAGGTCAGAGACTAACTCAAACCCGTCGGAGACTAGGTTAAGGCTTGTCTCAGATACAGGGTCGTCTTCCTCGCACCTCCATGGGTGGTGCTCTCAACCATAATCACACTTAGGTCAAAACTCATCATTCTCTCATTGATACGTAACATTCCTATGGTATGCATGCCATCCTAGACACTGTTTAGGGTTCAAGCTCAGTTTGAAGAATACTCAAGCATGGGGTTGCAAATACTGACAAAAATGTTTGGTTGTTAAAGGTTTGTCTACCAGGTGGTTGTCAACAATATTACACCCATCATAGACAACTTTTGGAATAATGACATTAACTCCGGGCGTTAAAATATACATTAAGTCATACTTTTGGAAATAAATGAACAAGGTAATAAATGTGGTACATATGACAGAACAAAAGTAAAAGAAATAGAGCAGGACTTTAATGAAATGCTCTTACCTCCTTGATGGCAAGAAGAGTTAAATGCTCTAGTTGTTTTTCCCAAAGGACAGTTGTTTAGAGAGTAAGTTTGAATTTGATGGTACACCGTATAGAAGTTTATGAAAGTGGGGCAAGGGTTGTACCAACGTGATATATATATAACACCTGATTAGCAATAAGGACCGTCGGATTTATTTGATATAAGATGTTGGCTATGAAAAGAAAAGAAATGACTGATGAGAAAAAGGTCGGTTGCAACGGCTGCTAGTACCCATCGGTCGTTAATCATAGCCCCCTCTTTGGTATAAATGGAGGTGATGCACATTAAATGCTACTGTCTCCCCGCAGTAGGCTTTAAAATAAAACGGGTACTGTAGCTAATCTCGTTCACACTTGGTGAGCCCTTTCTAGCCTGAACACAGCCTCACATAAGACAAATCTTGAATGCAATACCCTTTTAAATACTTGAGCTTCAAAATATATTTAAAATCTTTTGGACATCACAACGCCATTGAATTTTTATAAGAAAGTATAATTTCATTATTTATAACCAATAAGGAAATAAACCTTCATGCAGAAAATAAAATAAGACTCATAATCAAAATTTCATTGAGATTTTTCGGGTTCTCACATCCTCCTCCCCTTAAAGAAGTTTCTCCCTCGAAACTTAGCTACTAAACAAATGGGGGTACTTGTCAACCATAGCACTTTGAAGCTCCCAAGTAGCTTCCTCCACACTATGATTCCTCCATAACACTTTCACAGAAGGAATTTCTTTATTCCTAAGCATTTTAACTTGTCGATCTAATATCTAGACAGGGACTTCTTTATACCTTAAATCCGGATGCAGATCTATTGGTTGATAGTCTATTATTCCTCTGTGGTCGTCTTTATAAGGACGCAACACTGATATATGAAATACATCATGCATATGGCCCAAAGCCGGTGGCAGCGCCAATTGATAGGCCACTTCACCAATCCTCCTCAATACCTCAAATGGTCCCACATAGCGGGGGCTTAACTTTCCTTTCTTGCCAAAACGCATTACGCCTTTCCAGGGTGACACTTTCAGTAATGCATAACTTCCAATTTCCAGGGTTTGGTTCTTCCTGTGTTGATCAGCATATTGCTTTTGTCGGTCTTGAGCCGCCCTCATTCTTGTTCTGATCACCTTGATCACTTCCTCAGTCTGTTGGACTATCTTTGGTCCAATTAACTTCCTTTCTCCCACTTCATTCCAGTAAAGGGGAGTTTTGCACTTTCGACCATACAATGCTTCAAACGACGCCATACCAATGCTGGCACGATAGCTATTATTGTAGGCGAACTCAATCAGTGGTAGATGGTTGTCCCAATGCCCTTTAAAATCGAGAACGCAAGCTCGTAACATATCTTCTGGGGTTTGAATAGTGCGTTTAGATTGACCATCAGTCTGGAGGTGATAGGCTGTACTCAAGTCTAGCCTTGTCCCCAGATATTCTTGGAAGCTCTTCCAAAACCTTGAGGTAAACCTCGGATCTCGATCAGAGACGATGGAGACTGGCACTCCGTGTCGACTCACAATTTCCTTGACATATAATCTAACCATTTGATCCATCTTGTATGTATACTTTATAGCCAAAAAGTGCACTGATTTGGTCAATCTATCGAGTATGACCCAAATGGCATTCATCCCTCTAAGCGTGGTTGGTAAACCAACTATGAAATCCATCGTGATAAATTCCGACTTCCACTCAGGGATTTCCAGTGGTTGTAGAAGTCCGCTTGGTTTTTGATGTTCTGCCTTAACTCTTTGGCACGTTAAGCATCTGCTTACCCACTCAGCTATCTCCCTCTTCATGTTGGGCCACCAAAAACTTTGCTTCAAATCCTGGTACATCTTCGTGCCTCCTAGATGAATAGAAAACCTTGAGTTGTGTGCTTCGTGCAAAAGCTTTTGTCTCAATTCAGTTTTTGTAGGAATCCAAATTCGACCTTCATATCGTAAAAGTCCACTATTATGCATGAGACATTTGCCTTTCTCTCCCTTAATTAATTTGTACCTTTCTTCGCAATGCTCTCCTTGTGCGACTTTAATGAGGTCATGCAATTGAGGCCGAGCTCGAATCTCTTCTTCTATTTCCGTCCTCTGGGCAGTGGTAAGTGTATGCAGCTGTAGATGTTCGAATTCTTTTATGACATCTTCCTGGATGGTTATCACGTTCAGTCTTTCACGATGGCTGAGCGCGTCTGCAACCACATTTTCCTTCCCAGGGTGGTAGTTGATGGAGCAGTCATAATCCTGAATCAACTCCAACCAACGCCTTTGTTGCAAGTTCAGTTCTTTTTGCGTGAATATATACTTCAAACTCTTGTGGTCAGTATATATTTCGCACTTCTCACCGTAAAGGTAGTGCCTCCAAATCTTCAATGCAAAGACGATAGCTGCCAGCTCTATGTCGTGCGTAGGATATCGTTTCTCGCAATCCTTTAGCTGCCTCGAGGCATAAGCAATTACCTTGCCATGCTGCATCAAAACTGCTCCAAGTCCTTCTTTTGACGCATCGCTGTAAATAACGAAATCGCCCTTATCATCCGGTAAGGTCAGAATAGGGGCTGTAGTTAACCTTGTCTTCAATTCCTGGAAACTCTTCTCACAATCAGAAGTCCAATCAAATTTTACGCTTTTTCTCGTCAAGTTCGTCAAAGGCACAACTAATTTCGAGAAATCTTTAACAAACCTCCGGTAATAGCCTACCAAACCTAAGAAACTTCTGACCTCCGTTGGATTTGTTGGCTGAGGCCACCTCATGATTGCTTCTATCTTACTGGGGTCCACTGTGACACCAGTTTCATTGATCACATGACCAAGGAACTTCACTTCCTTTAGCCAGAATTCACATTTAGAGAATTTGGCAAATAATTGCTCTCTTCTTAAAATCTCTAGCACTGTCCTAAGGTGTTCCTCATGCTCTTCCGCCATCTTCAAATATATAAGAATATCATCAATTAAAACAATGATGAACTTGTCCAAGAATGGTTTGAAAATGCGATTCATCAAGTCCATGAAAGGTGTTGGCGCATTCGTCAATCCAAAAGACATCACTAAGAATTCATAATGACCATAACGAGTTCGAAACTCCATCTTCGGTATGTCCTCCTTTTTGATCTTTAATTGATCATACCATGAGCGAATATCGATTTTTGAGAAGTACCTCCCTCCTCTGAGCTGGTCAAAAAGGTCATCTATCCTCGACAAGGGGTATCTATTCTTGATTGTGACCTTGTTCAGTTCTTGATAATCAATACAGAGTCTCATCGATCCATCTTTCTTTCGAACGAATAACACAGGCGCTCCCCATGGTGAGATGCCTGGTCTGATCAATCCTCGTTCTAAGAGTTCTTGCAACTGCTTCATTAGTTCTTTTAGCTCAGATGGTGCCATGCGGTATGGGGCCTTGGAGATTGGGGCGGTACCAGGGATTAAGTTGATTTCAAAATCCATTTCTCTATTCGGGGGTAATCCTGGCAACTCTTCTGGAAATACATCTGCAAACTCCCTTACAACAGGGACATCCTCGATCTTAATTTCATCCCTGTCAGTATCATGCACATAAGCCAAGAAGGCATTGCAACCCTTGCGAACCATTTTCTGTGCTTGGATCATGGTCAAGAATGGCGATGATTTCACCATCTTGGCTCCATGGAACCAAACCTTCGCCTTTTGGGGAGAGCGTAAGACTACACGCTTCTTCTTACAATCAATGTTGGCTTGGTATTTAGATAACCAGTCCATTCCCAATATTACATCAAATTCTCCCAAAGGAAAAGGAATAAGATCAACAAGGAATTCATGCTGATCTATCTTCAAGGTGCAATTACTGTAGACATGAGAAATGTTCACTACTTTGCGATTAGCAATGACTACCTCCAAGGGATTTGGTAGAAGCTCAGGCAATACTAGCATGCTACTAGCTAATCGTTCAAAAATAAAACTGCGTGTAGCACCCGAATCAAATAACACATGAGCAGGTATGGAGTTCACTAGTAGTGTACCTGTCATAACATTGTCAGAAGCCACAACATCTTGCACCATCATATTGAAAGTCCTTGCTTGTGGCCGCACGGGCACAGTATTGGCTCCTGTCAGCATTGGTTCGCCACCTTTCTTTTGAGGGCAACTAGGAGAAATGTGTCCTTCCTTTCCACATGTATAACATGTCCTTACCGCAGCAAGCGGTCTATTAAATTGTTGAGGTTGTTGTTGTTGTGATCTCCCTTGCAGTGGCACCGCGGTAGGGTTCAACGTCGGGCAATTTGAGGAGAAGTGTCCTGGTTGGCGACACCTGAAGCAAACATCCTTCCCCCTCAAGCATGGAGTTGAGCCATGGTTCCTCCCACACTTTGAACATACAGTAGTCCTCCTTGCAATGCCATCAGATGATTGCTCCCTCCACTTCCTCTTTCCATTATTGATCAAACTATTATTATTGTTGCTTTCTTCTTCGTTCTTCACAATCACACCACCAAAGTTCTGGTGGTTTCCTTTATCATTTCCTTTCCTCTTTCCTTCCTTCTTGTTTTCCCGACTGTACTCATGTATTGCCTTATTGCTCCATTCAGCGATCCTCGCCTTTTCCACCACTGCATCAAAAGTTTCCAGCTGAAAAATTGCTACCTGCCTCAATATCCACAGATTCAAGCCTTGCTCAAATCTTCGAGCTTTCCTCCCTTCATCGCTCACCTGATGAGGAGCATACCTCATAAGTTCATTAAACTTTGCGTCGTACTCGTCCACCGTCATGGACCTTTGCTTCAGATTCAAAAATTTTAACTCCATTGCATTAAAGACAATGAACAATTCTCAAGTTATCACTTTATTAGTGTTCCTTGCAGTTTCCCTTTTTGTTAGCTCCATTCTCTTGGCGCCTTTCCACCAGTGGTTGGCTTCCTCCTTCAGCATGAAAGCCGCATACTTAGTCTTGCAATCTTCAGGCACATCTACTAAGTCAAACGCTTTCTCAATCTCCTCCAACCAATATTGTGCTATTGTGGGTCCTCCTCTCCCATCAAAGGTTGGTGGATTGATGTCGGTAAACTCTCGGATACATGAACCACGGGCGGTAGGCCTTGGTGGTTGAGGTGGTGATGGTGCTGGTTGGTTCGCGGCCACGGCCTCACGAATAATCTGAAGAAATTGAACTAACGGGTTGTCGTTAGCATTCCCTGTAACGTTAACATTGGCGGAATTATTGTCATTAACAGGGGGTGGTGGTGGGACACGTGGGGGATTGCGGTTCATCCCCACCACTTCCTCCGAGATATCATCCTCTACGACAACTTCTTCAACATTTTCAGCTTGGTTCTCCCTTTCTAAACGTGCCAAATTTTCAGACCTTGACAATTCGTTACGGAGATTTCTTCTCCCGGGTCTTCCTGGTCTCCTTCCTCTGGCCATAATCTAATAACATACAAAAGAGTTAAACATCCTCCTCAAAACATTCCATTCCTTACGTGGCTCAAGAATTTTTTAAATTGATGAGATGAAAAGTATTAAGCATCGCATAAGCATTTAGATACATCAAAATATTTATCATTCATGTACATAGAAGACTATCATAGACATCTCTCTCAACATCCTTAAGCCCGACACAAGTCAAAATACAATATCAGGGCAAAATACACATGTGATAGTCGCAACTACCCAACAAAGTTCAAAACAAGCACAAAATAACTTCCACTTAAATTTCACATCAGCTTCTATAACTAATCCTCCTCGTCTTTCGTGTCTAATGATCCTTCACATTCCGCCTCCCTTTCCCAATGTCGAGACTGCATACGTGTCTCCTCAATGCGGCGCGCAAGGCGGTTGCTCATTTGTTCCAAACACGCCACTGTGGGATTAGCTGTTGCAGCAGCTACCATCTGTGCATGCATTTCCAGTGCCAGCCGATGGTATAGGCTTTGAGTCAACCAAAAAGAGGATTGCCATGCAGATGCTGCTGTGCGAAACCTGGTAATAGTGGCAGTCTGTCGTCGAACTGTCATGGTGCGAGCTGCCAGGCGATGGTGAACTTCTGCATCATACTCACGTACTAACCTATCATGGGATAGTACTGACACCCGAGGTAAAGGCGAGACGAGTCTAGAAGTATCCTGCCCTACTGTAGGGGCATCATGCTCCATACCATGGTTACGGATAAAACGATGACATCGTACACTCTTACTTGCTGTGTGACGAATGCGTGGTCCTCGATGAACGATAGAAGGTCCAACTTCTTGCACTGGTGCTGGGGCAGGGCTGGGGCCTTCTTGCATTGGAGATGGTTGGTGCCTGTCGGGTAATGTAGAAGTGAACAACGGAGATTCTACGCTAGGCTCCTCCTCGTTGGATGAGACGTCAAAAACTGGGCTATCTACCTTATGAAAAAGCGTGGGGGATCTAGAGCGATCTCTGACCATCTACCTGAAACAATCCAAGTCAGTAACTTTAAACTTCTCAATTAAAACGCAACGCAGCAATCAGTCAAAAAGGTGGTGCCTTAGTTTGCTCTTATCATCACTAAGCAGTCCTAATCTTATCTTAACTCTAGTGAAACCTTAAATTAGAACTCATTAACATGCCTTAATACTTCCATTGTAGCGTCAACTTCCCAAATTCCTTTTTCTTAAGGAATTTTGGGACTTAACGCAGCACTCCCTAATACTGGATGCAGCTTACGGGCAGTGTTTCATTACGAATCACTTCTGGCCGTAACTGGTCTCTGATACCAACAACGACAACCCCAAAAATCCCTTAATGGATCAGGGTTTCGTCAAAAGAAGGAAAAGATAACCATACATCCATTCAAAGCATAAATACTGGATAAGGGCAGTATCAGAAAGTTATTACAAACCAAGAATAATACAATTACAGTGGAAGCTATTACATCAGCTTTAATTACAAACCAAAATCACCACTACTTCTAATGTCTTCCTTCCTCCCTTCACATCTTTTTTTTTTTCCTCCCTTCCTCAGTCTTATCAAAAGAATATATGACTTAGTAGTTTATCAACTTTGCTTTTCCCTTATCAGAGGGTTCAGCCTTAGCGTTCTGTCCTGCAAGACATTAAAATTCAACATAGGTGAGCGATTTACGCCCAGCAAGTATATACACATCGAAGAAGTATATAAGCAATTTAAAAGAATGTATGTGGAGCATCGAAGGAAGTTCAAGTCTATTTATGAGGCTTGGTGAAGCAATGTCAGGGCCTTGGAAACCTTCAAAGATCATTGAGGATTCATTGATGATAAATTACATGTGACCCTCCTTGAAGAAAAACAGGTATACACCCGAGCATAACATCCTCAAAATATCCATCGGGGGCTAAACCCGTGGATCTGCTAACCATACAGTACACAGCTGGCCAAACTGGACTACATGATCCGTCTTGTGTGGACTACGTAGTCACTTATCATTCCTCTAGGTCAGGTGAAGAACACATCAGCACCTTTCCTTTCTTCTTGCCAACCATGTGGCATAACCCATTTAAGAGACATCATTCTCATTCATTTGCACAGATATAAGATTGTAACATAGTTGAAATTCAAAGCTCATTTATATCCATGCATCATCATTTATATCATGCAAGCGGAATTTGAAGCATAGCATGCTCATTCATAACAATTTAAAACATAATTCAAGCCTTTCACGCATATCGAATCAAATGATAATGCGTTAAACTGAAATAAACATC
>CM025786.1:44320522-44335233 GCA_014636745.2 Centella asiatica | reverse complement strand
ATTGTTATTATTATAAAATACATTTTAAAAATTCTCGGGATCTCACATCCTTCCCCCCTTAAAAGAAGTTTCGTCCTCGAAACTTAACTATGGAATAAATGGGGGTACTTGTTAATCATAGCACTTTCAAGCTCCCAAGTAGCTTCCTCTATACTATGGTTTCTCCATAGCACTTTTACAGAAGGAATCTCTTTATTCCTTAGAATTTTAACTTGTCGATCTAGAATCTGGATTGGAACCTCTTCATAATTTAGATCTGATTGCAGCTCTATTGGTTGATAATCAATTACTCCTCCATAGTCTGTCTTGTAAGGACGTAACACAGATATATGGAATACATCATGAATGTGGCCCAAAGCCGGTGGTAGTACTAGTTGATATGCCACTTCTCTAATCTTTCTTACTACTTCAAAAGGTCCTACATAACGGGGACTCAACTTTCTTTTCTTACCAAAATGCATTACGCACTTCCAGGGTGATACTTTCAATAGTACATAACCTCCAACTTCCAAAATTTGATCCTTCCTATGTTGATCAGCATATTGTTTCTGTCGATCTTGAGCTGCTTTCATTCTCATTCTGATTACCTTAATTGCCTCCTCAGTTTGTTGAACTATCTCTGGTCCAATTAACTTCCTTTCCCTACTTCGTTCCAATAAAGTGGAGTTTTGCATTTTCTACCATACAATGCTTCAAAGGGGGCCATGCCAATGCTAGCATGATAACTATTATTGTACGCAAATTCGACTAGTGGCAGATGGTTGTCCCAATGGCCTTGGAAGTCGAGAACACAAGCTCGAAGCATATCTTCCAGTGTCTGAATCGTGCGTTTAGATTTGCATATCTAATCTTGTTCCCAGATAATCTTGGAAACTTTTCCAAAATCTTGAGGTAAACCTCGGATCCCGATCAGAGACAATGGAGACAGGCACTCCATGTCGACTCACAATTTCCTTAATATATAACCTTATCATTTGATCCATCTTGTATGTGTACTTGATGGCCAAAAAGTGAGCTGATTTGGTCAGTCTATCGACTATGACCCAAATGGCATTCATCCCTCCAGGCGTGGTTGGTAATCCAACTATGTAATCCATTGTGACAAATTCCCATTTCCATTCGGGAATTTCCAATGGTTGAAGTAGTCCACTTGGTTTTTGATGTTCAGCTTTAACCCTTTGACATGTTAAGCATCTACTTATCCATTCAGCTATTTCTTTCTTCATGTTGGGCCACCAAAAGCTTTGTTTCAAGTCCTGGTACATTTTCGTACTTCCTGGATGAATAGAGAACTTTGAGTTATGAGCTTCGTGCAACAGTTCGTGTTTTAATTCAGCCTTTGCAGGAATCCACATTCGACCTTCATATCACAAAAATCCATCATTGTGCATGAGACATTTGCCTTTCTCTCTTTTAATTAACCTGTACCTTTCTTCACAATGCTCTTCTTGTGCAACTTTAATGAGGTCGTGCAATTGAGGCTGAACTCGAATTTCTTCTTCCATATCTATCTTCTGAGCAGTGGTAAGGGAATGAAGTTGCAAGCGTTCAAATTCTTTTCTGATCTCCTCTTGAATAGTCATAACATTCAGTCTTTTACAACGACTAAGCGCATCAGCAACTACATTTGCTTTTTCGGGATGGTAGTTGATAGAATAGTCATAGTCCTGAATCAACTCTAACCAACGCCTTTGTCGCATGTTGAGTTCTTTTTGCGTGAATATATACTTCAAACTTTTGTGATCTGTATATATCTCGCACTTCTCACCATAAAGATAGTTCCTCCAAACCTTTAACGCATGAATGATAGCTGCCAATTCTATGTCATGCGTAGGATATCGTTTCTCGCAATCTTTTAGTTGTCTTGATGTGTAAGCAATCGCCTTGCCGTGTTGCATCAATACTGCTCCAAGTCCTTGTTTGGACGCATCACTGTAGATAATAAACTCTCCCTTATCATCCGGTAAGGTCAGAATAGGGGCTACAGTCAACCTTGTCTTTAATTCCTGAAAGCTCTTCTCACAATCCGGGGTCCAAATAAATTTGGTTGTCTTTCTTGTCAAGTTTGTCAAAGGTACAGCTAGTTTTGAGAAGTCTTTAACGAACCTTCTGTAATAGCCTGCCAAACCCAAGAAACTTCTCACTTCGGTCGGACTTGTTGGTTGAGGCCACTTCGTGATTGCTTCTATCTTATTAGGGTCCACTGCAATACCAATTTCGTTGATCACATGGCCAAGAAATTTTACTTCCTTTAGCCAAAATTCACATTTCGAGAATTTGGCGAATAACTGCTCCCTTCTTAGAACTTCCAGTGTGATCCTTAGATGTTCCTCATGCTCTCTCGCTGTCTTTGAATAGATAAGAATATCATCAATGAAAACGATAATGAACTTATCCAAGAATAGATTGAAGACATGGTTCATTAAGTCCATGAAGGCTGCGGGTGCATTTGTCAGTCCAAATGGCATTACCAAGAACTCATAGTGTCCATAACGAGTCTGAAATGTTGTCTTTGATATATCCCCTTCTTTGATCTTCAACTGGTGGTATCCTGAGCGTAGATCGATCTTTGAGAAGTATCTTACTCCTTTAAGTTGATCAAAAAGATCGTCTATTCTTGGCAAGGGGTACTTATTCTTGATCGTAACCTTATTCAGTTCCCGATAATCGATGCAAAGTCTCATTGATCCATCTTTCTTCCAAACAAATAGCACTGGCGCTCCCCAAGGTGACACACTTGGTCTGATCAACCCTCGCTCTAAGAGTTCCTGCAACTGCTTCATTAATTCCTTCAATTCTGATGGTGCCATACGGTAAGGGGCTTTGGAGATGGGCGCGGTACCGGGGATTAAGTTGATTTCAAAGTCCATTTCTCTATCCGGAGGTAATCCAGGCAACTCCTTTGGAAATACATCTACAAATTCCCTTACAACAGGAACATCCTCGATATTAATTTCATTCCTATTGACATTATGCACATAAGCTAGGAAAGCTTCGCAACCTTTGCAAATCATTTTCTTTTTCTGGATCATGGTCAAGAATGGCGAGGATTTCTCTACTTTAGTGCCATGGTACCAAACCTTCACCTTCTGGGGAGATCGTAAGATAACTTTCTTCTTCTTACAGTCAATATTGGTCTGATATTTGAATAGCCAATCCATTCCCAATATTACATCGAATTCTCCCAAAGGAAAAGGAATAAGATCAGTAAGAAACTCATGTTGATCTATCTTCACGGTACAGTTAAGATAAATGTGAGAAATGCTTATCACCTCACGATTAGCAACTACCACATCTAAAGGCTTTGGTAGTAATTCAGGCTGAGTTAGCATATTCCTAGCTAACTGTTCAGATATAAAACTTCGAGTAGCACCCAAATCAAACAACACATGAGCATGTAAGGAGTTCACTACAAGTGTACCTGTAACAACATCATCGGAAGCCACAACATCTTGCACGGTCATATTGTAAGTCCTTGCTTGTGGTCGTACTGGTATAGTATTGGCTCCCGTCAGTATTGTTTTGCCACCTTTCCTTTGAGGGCAATTGGGAGAGATGTGTCCTTCCATTCCGCACGTAAAGCATGTCCTTACTGCGGCCAACGGTCTGTTATTTTGCTGAGGTTGTGGTAGTCTTCCTTGGAACGAGGCAGCGGTGGGGTTCATAGTCGGACAATTTGAGGAAAAGTGCCCCGCTTGACGACACCTGAAGCAAACATCCTTCCCTTTCAAGCATGGAGTTGTGCCATGATTCTTTCCACAGTTTGCACACACAGTAGCCCTTCTTGTAATGACCTCAAATGGTTGCTCCTTCCACTTCCTTTTCCCGCTACTGCTTAGATTAATATTGTTGTTACTTCTCTCTTCCTTCTTTATACTTACACCACCCAGGTTCTGATGGCTTCCCTTATCGTCTCCCTTCCTCCTATTTCCCTTCTTATTTTCCCGATTGAAATCATATACTGTCTTGTTACTCCATTCCGCGATTCTTGCTTTTTCCACAACTGCATCAAAGTTTCTTAGTTGAAAAATTGCTACCTGCCTTAAAATCCAAGGATTCAATCCTTGCTCAAATCTTCGGGCTTTTCTCTCTTCATTGCTTACCTGGTGAGGAGCATACCTCATCAGCTCATTAAACTTTGCCTCATACTCATCCACTGTCATGGACCCTTGCTTTAAATTTAGGAACCTTAGTTCCATTGCATTGGAGACACTAGGGGGATAAAATTTCTCCCTAAACCTTTGGGTGAACAGTTCCCAGGTTATTACAGTATTTGTGTCCCTTGCAACTTCTCTTTTTGTTAACTCCATTCTCTTGGCACCTTTCCACCAGTGATTGGTTTCCTCTTTTAGCATGAAAGCCGCATACTTAGTTTTGCAATCTTCTGGCATGTCTACTAAGTTGAAAGCTTTTTCGATCTCTTCTAACCAATATTGTGCTACCGTAGGTCCTCCCTTTCCATCAAAAGTTGGTGGGTTGATGCTCGTGAACTCTCGGATACATGGCCCACGGGTAACAGACCTTGGAGCTGGAGGTGGTGGTGGCACTAGCTAATTCGCTGCTACGGCTTCACGAATAATCTGAAGAAATTGAGCTAGTGGGTTGTCGTTTGCATTTCCTGTAGCATTGTTATTAGCAAAATTATTGTCATCAACAGGGGTCAGTGGTGGAACATGTGGGGTATTGTGATTCATCCCAACAACCTCCTCTGAGCTATCGTCCTCTACAACCACTTTGTCCGCATTATCCGCTTGGTTTCCCTTTCTAAATTTTCCAAATTTTCAGACCTCGACAAGTTGTTATGGAGATTGCTTTTCGTGGGTCTTCCTGGTTTCCTTCCTCTAACCATAATCTAATATAATATACGTAAAGAGTTAAACACCCTTCGTGAAACATTCCATTTTATATGGCTCAGGAATTTATAACTCAATAAGATGAAGAGCATTAAGCAACACATAAGCATTTAGATGTGTCAAAATATTTATCATTCATGTACACAGGAAGCTGTCATAAACATTGTTCTCGAACATTCTTACAACAAGCCATACATAGGTCAAACTACCTTTAGATACATCTAAGATAGTTCACAACTGTCCTAAATAGGTTTCAAAATAAGTACAAAATAACCTCCGTCTAAATTTTACATTCACTACTATAACTAATCCTCCTCATCTTCCGTGTCCAAAGATCCTTCACGTTCCACCTCCCTTTCCCAATGTCGAGACTGCATACGTGTCTCCTCAATGCGGCGTGCATAGTGGCTGCTCATTTGTTCCAAGCACGTCACCGTGGGATTAGCTGCTGCTGCTGCTACCATTTGTGCATGCATCTCTAATGCCAGCCGATGGTACAGGCTCTAAGTCAACCAAAAAGAGGATTGCCAGGCTGATACTGCTGTGCGGAACCTAGTAATAGTAGTAGCTTGTCGTCGAACTGTCATGGTGTGAGCTGCCAAATGATAGTGAACTTCTGCGTCGTAGCTACGTACCATTTCGTCATGGGATGGTGCCGCTGCCTATGGTGAGGATGAAGCAGACCTCGGACTATCACATTTCATCCTAGGGATATCTTGTGTCACAATATGGTCGCGATCAGAACGTTGACGTATTGTGCTTTTCCGTGCTGTGTGGCGAATGCGCGGCCCGCGGCAAACAGTGGAAGGTCCGGCCTCCTGCACTGGCTTCATGGAAAGGCTAGGGCCTTCATATGCTGGTGATGGTGGATGTTCGTCCAATGGTATAGGGGTGAACAGTGGAGACTCCACACAAGGCTCCTCTCCTTCTTCAGATGAAAAGTTATAAACTGGGAAATTTACTCTAGGGGAACATACAGGGGATCTAGAACGATCTCTGGCCATCTACATGAAACAATCCAAGTCAGTAAATTCGAACTTCTTAATAACAATGCATGCAGCAATATATCTATGAGGTGGTGCCTGCATTTCAGCCTTATCTTCCCTTAACAGTTCCTACCCTTAAGGGATTCAACATAAGTCTTAATCCTTGACCCATTAACCTATCCTAGTACTTCCATTCTCGCATCAAATTCTTAAATTCCTCTACTAGAGTAATTCTGGGACATACCACAGTACTCCCTACTCCTAGATATGGCTTACGGGTAGTGTTTCCTTACGAATCACTTCTGGCCGTAACTGGGCTCTGATAACCAAACTGTGACGACCCCAGAATCCCTCACTGGATCAGGGCTTCGTCAAAAGAAGGAAAAGATAACCACACATCCATTCATATAATAACTACTGAAAGAAACGATAGATAAGAGTTATTACAACCCAAAATATCACATTTACAGCGGAAGCTATTCTGTTTCTATTTCGTAATACAAAATATCATTTCCCAGATCATCTTCCTTTCTTCTCTCCTTATTGGCATTACAAGGCTAGCCAATCTCAGTAACCAATCATTTTTGCCTTTCCCTTGTCAGAGGGCTCAGCCTTTATATTCTGCCCTGCAAGACATTAAAATTCGACAAGAATGAGCGATTTACGCCCAGCAAGTATATATACAAATTGGGATAAGCAAATCTGGAATGTTTCAAAAGAATTCAATTCTGCTAAGAGGCCTAGTGAATCAATACTAATGCCTCAGAAACCTTTAAGGAATCTTTAGGACTACTGATGATAAGCAATTGTGTAATCCTTCTTAAAACAAAGCATAACTTTCTTGAAGTATAAATATCCATCGGGGGCTAAAACCGTTGGATCTGCTAACCATACGGTATGCAGCTGGCCTAACTGTGCCCGTATGATCCCTCCTTGTGTGAACGTACGTAGTCACATAAAATTCCTCTAGGTCAGGTGAAGAACAGATCAACACCTTTCCTTTCCTCTTGCCAACCATGTGGCATAACCCATTTAAGGGACATAACATTCTCATTTATTGCACAGATATAACATTGAAAAATAACTGATAGAGCAAAGCTTCTGTATATCCATGCACTTTCTTTCATATCATGCTAGCGGAAATTAAAGCATAGCATTCTCATTCTTAAAAACAATTGAAACATGAAATCAAGTCTTGCACGCATATCGAATCGAATGATACTGCGTTAAATTGAAATAAGCATCAGATTGAATGTATATACTTGCATCAATTTGCAATAAACATAAGATTGTGAATATACTTGCATCACAAGAATCAAGCATAAGAATGAAAATATACTTACTTCAACTTGAAATAAATATAAGAGTGTAAATATACTTGCCTCGGTCCTTTGCAACAAAGTTTCAAATCAATTTACTTGTGAGAGAGAGATTCTATAAATCATGCAAGTAATTTTTAATATTTTAATAAGAATTTATGGAAGAAAACATGTATGTGATGCCCTTAGACTCTATTATTTTAAAGAATAATATCCTAAAATAGTTTTAAGAAAATAATATTTTATAGTCTTGATAGCAGACTATGCATTGGAAATAAATTTTCTCATTAACAAACTCGTTAGAGACTAATAATTATAGTCATCAGGGACTACGGAAAGGTATCAGGGACTAATACGTGTATTGGACGCGCCAGGGACTAAACACGTCGGGGACTAAAGTTCCGCGTCGGGGACTAAAACACGTATCGGGGACTAAAAACTCTTCAGGGACTGATGACGTCACTTTAACTCTATCGGGGATTAAGGGTGACGTCATCGGAGACTAACTTCTCATCAGAGACTGGTGACGTCATCAGAGACTAGACTTTAGCCTATCGGGGATTAATCCTGACGTCATCGGGGACTAAATAACCCATCGGGGATTAAATAACCCATCGGGGATTAAATAGCCCATCGGGGATTAAATAACCCATCGGGGATTAAACAACCCATCGGGGATTAAATAACCCATCGGGGATTTTTTTAGAATAACTCGTCAGAGACTACGAATATCTTCGCCAAGATTAAAAGTATCTCATTAGAGATTAACAACAAAGTTTTCTTCTACTACGATGGAAGGCTTATCATGAACAATACAGGCTATGATGTAGAAAATATGAATCTTAGCATAAATCTTTGATGCTATGCATGAAAGAAAACTGAGTAAAACACCAAGTTCTTACCTCTTCGTTTTTAAAGTCGAATCAAAGCTTTTCTGAGAAGAATTCTTTCCAAAAGAAGAACTTGGAAATTCTTAGAGATCACAGGTTTAATGAAACTCTTGGGAGAGAGATTTTGGCGAAAGAATTAGAATTTCATTTCGGATGGGGTATTTATAGAGTTAAAAAGCAGTAGGCTACGATTAAACTTGAAATAAGATAATTGGTTAATTTGGACGGTAAATACGGCTGCTCATCATGATTCCTTAGCAGCTAAGTACGTATAAGCAGCTGCTGTCCTTCATGCACAAAAACTTTGCCACCTAAACATCTCTTAATCAGACACATAGTTGTAATACCACGTAATCCCTTCTTCCTCTTCCATGTTGATCAAAATGATCTTATATGAGATTTGCTAATTCCCCTTTTTGATACCTTTTTACGGAACTTACCCTCATAATTATGGTATCACACCATTATAAAAATTTCATTGTAGATATGAATTTATCATTCATATATAAAAAGGAAATCTTCCATGCAAAAATATAATAGCACAAAATAAAATTATTGTTATTATTATAAAATACATTTTAAAAATTCTCGGGATCTCACACCATAATCTAAGAGGCTTAGGATCAACTTCTGGCATTGTGTCTAAGTTATGTTTCACCTTCATCACCTTCTGAATTTGGCTTCGAAAATCCTCGTTGAGATCAGAAGTTTCAAGCACTACAGTCAGCAACCACTCCAAATTTTCTTCAGTTTGTCCCTCCAAGGCTGGCCTCTCAAATTTCAAAGATTCTCCATCTTTTAGAAAGACATGGAGCAGTTCTTTGTTATTTTTACCCTTGATCAGATTTATATTCCTTGTACTCTTTTTCAGAGCTTTGATAATTTCCTCTGTGCTAGCCGTTTCAACCTTGTAAGATTTCCTTGATGGAACTATTCGTGGTTTTGTTGGTCCACTCACAGCCACTAAGGCAGTCTCGGTTGGCCTTGGAGGTTCTTGAGATGTAGGCTTTTTGATAGATTCTTTAGTTACAGATTTCTTTGCAGCTACTTGGACTAAAGATCTTCTTCTTGATTTCTTCTCTGCCTCTTCTATCTCCTTATTCTTCTTTTTGGTGATGGCTACCTTTTATGCACTTGACCTTCTTGCAGAGATTTTCTTTTTCTTTGTCTCTTCCTCCTCCCTTGCTGCAACCATGTCCTCCTCCTCTTGTAGTTTCTGAGCAAGCAATGTATCAGCTTCAATGAGTTTCTTCTCTTGAGGATAAACTAACTCTACTTTCCCATCCACTATCAATTCAACTGGAGTGGGAAAGTGAGTAGTCTTCATGGTATCCCCTAATAGCTTGGGCTGTTCTGGTTGAGAAGATATTTGTTTCTTTGGTTCTTCAACCATGACTCCCTTGCCTTTGTCCTTTGTTGTGCTTGGGGCTTGTGCAGTGGAAGGAGAAACTACTGCTGTTGCCGGTATTTTTGTTGTTGTTGGTGGTGGTGGTTGTGTTGTTGTTGACTTTGCAGCTGCTTCAAGATCAGAATGTTTCTTCAAAATTCTGTCCATCATTGCTTACAATTCTGCATAAAGGACTGGAACATATTTTGGTTGTGGTTTTGGTACAAGAACATGTTTGGAATGACCACTCTCCCCCTTTTTGACATTAGCATCTTTAGATTGAGAGGAGGTGGCCAAGTGTGGAAGTGCCTGGAGAAGGAGTTGCTCCATTTTGTCTTGTTTTTGAAGGAGGAGTTGGACATTAGCTTTAAGGGCTTGAAGTCTACTATCAGTTTTGGACTTGTCTTTGATGATAGTATCAATTGAATAGATAGTCCTCCATGGCAAGTGTCCTTCATAGCACCTCCTTATTTTTTCTGTTCCCAACTCCATCCTTTACTCCATTCTTTTTACTGCACCATTTAAGCCAATAACCAAGAAGTGGTGAAACTTTGTATGTTTTTTATCCACATTGGTTACCTCCTCTATAATGTCTTTGATTGATGGTGAAACTGCATTTGACCCAATGTTGGTCACATAGTCCTGCCTTAGTTGGGCAGCTACATCCTCAAGAGAGTTTGTGTAGTTTGCATCAAGCCAAACATCCACATTCTCCTCTTCTGGTTCTTCAGGCACAGAGTCATTTGCAAGCCCTGTCTTCAATGCAGAAATGTGGTCTTGTCTTTGTTGTAGACCATATAAGAGTTCAAAGTCTGCATTGGACATTTCGGATAGAACATGTAATGCTGCATCCCCTATGCTTGAACTGGTCCCAATTTCTTCTATTTGGATTGTAGTGGAGGGAGCAGAAGAAACTTGAGCTTCTGGTGTGGTGGTTTGAACAGGTTTTAAAAATGCACCTGCTGAAAATTTCTCTCTTTTATTTTCTTCAAGGATCTCATCCTTGCTCACACCCTCTCCTTTTGCCTGGGGCTGGGCACCCAACTTTTCTATCTCTTCTTTTTCCAAGCTTTCTAAAGCTTGACTCTCTTGTATGTGTATGTCCTCTCCTTTTTCTAGGTCAGGAGCCTGACTCTCACTAATTATTCTCACATCCTCACTCATATGGATATGTACACTCTGTCCTAAAGAAGTAAGGGGTAAAGGAGAATTACTTGTGACTGCATGGAGAGTGGGTTCCCTTTGTGTTTTTGGGGCTAAGGATCTCTCCATGGAAAGAGTTTGAGAGCTTGTCTCGAGTATTGGCTCCTCTTGGGAAAAATCAAGAAGATGTAAATTTGTAATATCAAAAGAATCAAAAAGGGGAGCAAAAGGAGAAGAATGTACAGTTTGGATTGTTGGTTGTTCCTCAGACATTGAAAATTGAGGAACATCAATAGATGACTCTGTGTGTGCACTCCTGGTGTCACTCTTTTCTTGTATCTTCTCTCTTTGTGGTTCCTCTTGTTGGTGAACAAGAGGTTGTGCAGACTCTGTACAGGTTGTTTCTGGTTGGGAACTTTCTTCAATGTCAACATCCTTTTGTGACAGTTCACTGTTTTTCCTTATAACCTCTATTGCCTTTTGGGAAGTAATGGATTCCTTTAGGCTTAAGGTTATAACTCTCTTCTTTCTCTGAGGTGCCACCTCAACTTCTTTATCTCCCTCATCCTCACTTACTCCCTCAAATATTTTTCTTTTTATTGGGAGCTATTTGGCTATCTTTGGTTTTGCAACCATAGTCTTTTGGGAGACTGTGGAAGGGGCGAGTGATTGTTGTTGTGAAGTGGTTGGAGGATTAATAGGGATTTGTTGATCAGTATCCTCAAAATTTGATAAAGAATAAAGGTTAGGAAGCCTATCAATGAGAGTAGATCTCATGACAAGAGGAAAAAATAAAGAAACCTTTACCTTTGCAGATTTGTTCTTCACATCAGTAAAAATTCTTTTACTCTGCAAAACAGTTGGTACATCTTGCATGCCAGTAATATTAAGGGTAGGGATTAGATAATATGCAATCATCATCAAAAACTTAGCATAATAAATTTTATTTTTATTATCAGATTTAAGTTTTACCAAAAGATTTTGTAGAATTAAAAGCCCAATGTTTAGATGTCTATCATACAATACACTAAAAGCAATTTTTTGTGTGAGTGTAGTGATAGCTCATAGCCACTACATTTAGAAGTAAAAGCATTTTTAACAATGTTAAAGAACAGTGACCATTCCTGCCTTAGATGGGGTCGTGTGATAGACCCAACAGAAACAATTTCTAAAGAATAATGTAAATTTTTAAACATAGCAAAAATTTCTTCATCAGAGGCAGGAGAATCAAAGTTTTCATACACATGTAAATGTAAAGCATTATTAACAACAGTATGATCTATATTATAGACAGTATTATCATACCTGAATCTTACCACAAGAGAGTCAGCATCCTCGTCCTGTATGGTTGCAGTGGACCACATAGTCGTGACAACTTCAGCGGCTAGCTTGTGTGGGACCTTCATATATGGCATAGGAAAGTGTGGAGTTTTGAAGAAAATCCACGAAAGGGTGGTATTGTGCTTCAAATTCATGCTTGTCAGCCACCCTGCATGGTTAGTCTTGATGATATCAAAGTCCTCCAACTTAAAGCATACTGTTTTGGCCGCCATTGAAGAGATTTGTGTGAACTATGGAAGAAATTCTTTGAAAAAGGTTAAATTGTAGAGTGTTTGTAGCGAATATAATTTCAAAGCTTAAGAGTTTGTGATTGCAAAGATGTTTGAATTTACTTTTATCAAAGTGTTAGAAACGTTTGCAATTCTAAAGATACTGAACCGTTTTCGATCGTGGGTATGAGTAACTACCAGTTTACCCTCGATCGGAGATTGCCCTAATCTCTGATATGTTCACTCATAAGAGACTAGTCTCAATTAGTCTCCGATAGTTCATTTTTGATTGAGTCAGAGACTAATCAAAAACACTGTCTGAGACTAAGGTAGTCTCCGATAGTTCAATTTTTGATTGAGTCGGGGACTAATTAAAAACATTGTCGAGGACTAAAATAGTCTTCGATAATTCAATTTTTAATTAATTCAGGGACTAATTAAAAACACTGTCAGTGCCTAAGATAGTCTCCGATAGTTTATTTTTGACTAGTCAGAGACTAAACAAAAACAACGATCGGGGATTAAGATAGTCTCTTTCTCTTAAGCTTTCAGGGACTAAGAAAATGTAGTCTCTGCTACAATTTTGTTTTTCAAAATATTTCCAATAATGAAGTTAATGATTATTAGCTTCAAAAATTCTGTTTTATTAAAACAGCTTCAAGAATTTCTGTTAATTCATAACAGCTACAATCTAGAAATTTAATTCTAGCTTCTAAAATTCTGTCCATTAAGAACAGCTGCAATCTAGAAATTAAATTCTAGTTTCTAAAATTCTGTCCATTAAGAATAGCTTCAAAATTCTAGTTTCTAAAATTCTATCCATTAAGAACAGCTTCAATCTAGAAATTAAATTCTAGCTTCTTAGAACTAAACAACTTATTTTCTCAGGTTTTGATCAATTTTTAGAGACATAATTCAACATCCTAACTCATATACTAATCTAGTAAATGTACATTCATCTAAAGGTTTTGTGAATATGTCTGCAAGTTGTTTATCAGTTGTAACCCAGTGCAATTCAATATTTCCTTCACTTACATGTTCTCTTATGAAGTGATATCTAATATCTATGTGTTTTATTGTTGAATGTTGTACTGGATTTTCTGTTATAGCTATAGCACTTGTATTATCACAATAGATAGGAATTTTGGATAATGACATACCATAGTCTAGGAGTTGATTCTTCATCCACAGGATTTGAGCACAACAACTCCCAGCTGCAATATATTCAGCTTCTGCTGTTGAAGTAGAAACTGAATTTTGTTTCTTACTAAACCAAGAAACAAGTCTGCCTCCAAGAAGTTGACAACTTTCACTTGTACTTTTTCTATCAAGCTTGCAACCTGCATAGTCAGTATCTGAATAACCAATTAGTTTAAAATCAGATTCTTTGGGGTACCATAAACCAAGGTTTAGGATACCCTTTAGATATCTGAGTATTCTTTTTACAGCAATCAAATGTGACTCTCTAGGGTCAGCTTGAAATCTAGCACATAAACATGTAGAAAACATTATATCAGGTCTACTTGCAGTTAGATATAAAAGAGAGCCTATCATGCCTCTATAGCTAGTAATATCAATTTTCTTTCCTTTTAAATCCTTATCTAGCTTAGTGGCAGTAGGCATGGGTGTTTTTGCAGATGCATAATCAACCAAATCATATTTTCTCAATAAGTCTTTAATATACTTGGCCTGACTGATAAAAATTCTATCAGTTGATTGTTTTATTTGCAATCCTAAGAAAAATGTTAATTCACCCATCATACTCATTTCATATCTAGACTGCATTAGTTTTAAAAAATTTTCACAAAGTTTTTCATTTGTAGAACCAAATATAATATCATCTACATATATTTGCACAAGTATTATGTCAGAGCCTTGCTTTCTATAAAATAAAGTTTTATCTATGATACCTCTAACAAATTTGTTTTCAAGTAAAAATTGAGATAAAGTATCATATCAGGTTCTTGGTGCTTGTTTTAAGCCATAGAGTGCTTTATCTAACCTGTATACATGGTTAGGAAACTTGGAATCCACAAAACCTGGTGGTTGTTGAATATAGACTTCTTCTTCCAATTTTCCATTTAGGAAAGCACTCTTGACATCCATCTGGTACACCTTGAAATTTTTGTAGGCTGCATATGCCAAGAAAATCCTAATTGCTTCAAGTCTTGCTACTGGTGCAAAAGTTTCATCATAATCTATTCCTTCTTCTTGAGAATATCCTTTTGCAACCAGTCTTGTTTTATTTCTTGTGATTGTACTAGTTTTATCCAATTTATTTCTGAAGACCCATTTGGCACCTATAATTGATCTATTCCTTGGTTTGGGTACCAGTCTCCAGACTTTGTTTCTTGTGAATTGGTTTAACTTCTCTTGCATGGCTATTATCCAGCCAGGATCTTGAAGTGCTTCCTTAATTTACTTTGGCTCAATCTTTGAGAGAAAACTTAGATATAAACATTCATTTTGAGTTGCACTTCTAGTCTTGACTCCATCCTCTGGACTTCCAATAATCAAATCTGGTGTGTGGTCTCTCTGTTAGAGTGTATGCCCTAGTGGCCAATTATGTAATGATTGTGACAC
>CM025786.1:44297902-44320422 GCA_014636745.2 Centella asiatica | reverse complement strand
ATTTAATCCGTATTTTTCCGCTGCGTTTGCTGGTACGAAACCCAACACTCTCAACCATGGAATTGCACGTGGCAGATTTGACTTTGAAGTGGAGGCTTCATTTTCTAGATTGATGTTGTCTAATCTAACTTCATGATCAGATACTACTCCCCCTAAACCATTGACTTCTTCATTATTAGCTCCCCCTGAGCTGTTTATATTTATAGTCTCTGGTATCAAGATAGTCTCCAATTGTGCATCGGTGACACTAGTCCCTGGTGAACCATTAGTCTCTGATTGTGCATTGGTGACACTAGTCCCTGGTGAACCATTAGTCTCGGATGGTATACTAATGTCATCAGTTTCTTGTGTTTCATTTGATTATAATACTCTAGTCTCTGATAGAGTATTTGTCCTTGGTACTTCATGCACAACTGTTAACTCCCCCTCAATTAAGTAGGAATCATTACTATCTTGGGGTTTGTCATTAGTCTCTGATGGATATTCCCATACATCCAATTCATTCTTAAAACTGAGAGGTTTATGCAATCCTTGTCCAATCATTCCTGGAATCTTTCTGTCATCAAATACAACTTGAATTGATTCCACAATGACCTTTATTCTTAGATTATATACTCTATATGCCTTACTTGACAGAGAATAACCTAAGAAGATTGCTTCATCAAACTTGTTATCAAATTTTCCTCTTGTCTCTGATGAATCTCTCAGTACAAAGCACTTACAACCAAACACATGTAAAAACTTGAGAGTTGGTTTTCTCCCAGTCATCAATTCATAAGGTGTTTTGTGGTATGCTTTGTTTGTCAAGGATCTGTTCTATGTAAAGCAAGTTGTGCTAATAGCTTCTTCCCAAAACTGTAAAGGGTCAATGATTGATGTTGCTGGTTTGCTTTTGAATGATACACTTCTTTGTTTTCCTTTCTGGCATGAATCACACAATCCATCTTGTGTAAACTCCAATTGTGGAATGCTAGCTACCAGTCCTTTCCTCACAAGCTTGTTGATATTTTTGAAATTCAAGTGGGAAAGCTTCTTATGCCAAAGCCAACTTTCATCAGTTGAAGCTTTGCTATAGAGACATGTGATTTGATCAGAGGAAGAGATAAGGTTTGCAATATACAAATTTCCTTTTCTTTTCCCTTTCAATATCACATTATCAGATTCATTGTTACACACCAAGCATTGATCTTCTTTGAAGGTGACATTGAATCCCTTATCACATAGTTGACTCACACTCAGTAAATTGTGCTTTAAGCCATCAACTAGTGCTACTTCAGTGAAGACGATATCTCCATGTTCAACAGTGCCATAACCCTTAGTATGGCCTTTGCTGTCATCTCCAAAAATGACTTTTGGGCCACGTTGGGGTGTTTGGTTCAATAATACCGCCTGTTCCCTTATCCATAGTTTCCAAAGAGAAGAACGAAGGGATTTCTTGTCTAGCTTGTCTTTCTGTTTCAGGTGAGGATGCAGGCGCTTTCGGGTTCGTTGTTTTCTCTTCATACTGTTTTAGCAGGGACTTATCTCCAGTCATATGCCTTGAATAGCCACTGTCCAAGTACCATGTTTTCTTCTTTTTGCCCTACATAGTAAAAAGTAACTAGTTAGAAATTTTTGGGACCCAAAATTTCTTGGGTCCTTTCTCACTAGTTGTAGACTCAAGACTTGACTCAAATTGAGTTGATTGTCTTTTAGCATTTTTGACTTTAATTGGACAATCACTAGTCTTGCTACCTTTTTGTGAGAGGCTGTCAAGCATAGAATTTTCATAGTTAATGCAAAGATAATTTGACCTTTTTACATGTGATTTATCTTTTATTATTTTTGAATGTGCAGTCTCTATTATATGAATTTTATTTTTACTCCTACAATGAACAGCTATGTGGTTAGGGTTACCACATACATGACATGTCTTTCTAGAAGTATCAGGCATCCTAGCATAATTTGTGTATTTATTAATGCCTATCTTTCCATTCCTATTTTTCTTATTTCTGCTAGACTCCACTGACTTTTCAGCCTTTTTGTTAGGAAGATTTTCCAATTTTTTAGTTAATTGTGTCTTTGTCATGAACCCAATATTTACTCTTTTATTTTCACTTTTATCAACAACATTCACTATCTTTTGATCAATCTTTGATTTTGCAATGATTTGTTAATTTTGAGTGTTAATAAATTTGGGTTCATTGACAGGAGAGACAAAATTAATTCCTTTCAAAACATTAGGCTTACTAGTCGAGGAGTTAGCAACTTCAATTAGATAGTTTAAATCTGAACTCTTGTCTAGATATTCTGTTAGAGATAAATGATGATAATGATGGTTATGTAATAAATTGTGCAACTGTAAATAGTTGAGGTATTTTATAAACCTTAAGATTAGCACATGTTTTGCATCCACTAATAATAATCTTATTAATCAGTGGATGGTCGATCTCTTCACAAGACAAGTCAGAAAACAGAAACAATCAAAGGACTTGACAAAGTGAAGAAGAATGTCTGATGCTACTTGTAAACAGTCAAAGTATTCCGCACATCAGAAATTCTAAACAAAGTTACGATTGATTAAGTTCCATCAGGGGGAACCCATCAAGGGGAATCCATCAGGGGAACCGATCAGGGGGAACCCATCGGGGGAACCCATCGGGGGAACCTATCAGGGTGAACTCATCAGAGGAACCTATCAGGGGATGACGAAGGCAGACCAACCCGTCAGGGGGAATGACCATCATGGCATCAGTGGAAGCCATCAGTGTATGGCGTCAGTCATAACCATCAGGATCAAGAAGCACTTAGTGAAACTCAAGTGAAGGTTGAAGCCCTGATCCAGTCAATAAGCATCAGGGGATCGAGAAGCACTGATCAAAGTCCATCAGGGCTAGCAGTCAGTGGATCGTTATGACAGCATGCACCCGTCATCAGTACTGACACGGAAATCAACGTAACGTGTTACAGAAGCAAGAAATATCAACTGGAAAGATATTTCTTGAAGTTTGTTTTTGATCCAATGAGAACTCTCTCGCATTAAAGGCACACAGATCAGGGGAAGAAAAAGAAGCAACAAAGCATGCAGCAGTCTGACACATAGGGCTACGATGTGACATACTTGCGGCAAAGTTGAGAAAAGAAGCACGTCTCAAGAATGTGGTTTCATCAATTGATCAACATATAAGCAATGGAGTTCTCAGTAAATAAAAAACACAGATTGAATCTATCCAACAGATCAAACAAATACCGAAGCACACAAACATTAGAAAGAAGGTTTGTAATAGATCTTGCGAGAAATATTTTAAAGAAAGTTTAAAGCTAGTGAGTGTGAGAAGCTGTGTATTTAAACACAGAATTTGTAGCTGTAAATCACATTTGTGATTATACAGATTTCTAGAAAAAACCCAAGTTTTAATATAACTATTTTAACTTGAATCTGTGTGTTCATTTTTTATAGTTTTTCTGTTTGTTACAACTGTTTTTCAGTAAGCACTTTTAAGTTTAAAAGAGCGAAAAGTTTCAGGTGTTTGTATTCATCCCCCCCCCCCCTTCCCGCCCCCCACCTTCTACAAACACTTGTGCTTATATTGCACTAACATATTCATCATAACCTAGTCCAGATTTTTGACCTATCGTTTGACATTCTACCGAGTCTATCAACTTTTTAGAAGAAGTATTCCACTGTTTAATCTTAGCTTGAGCATTTTCAAATTGCTCGACTAAGTAATATTCCCTCTTTTCGAAAGCATCAATCATATGATGAGCTTTGTTTAAGTCAGACTTGATAGAGTCAAATTGTATCAATCTCTCTTCCAGAAATTTGTTTCTTTTCAAGAGAAGGTCATGTGATTCTTTTACATTAGTATGTTCAATTGTTAACGATCTAAAACTAACATGCAAATCAGACATATCTTTTTGTATGCTTTCAATACTAGATGTATCAATTAAGTTAAGCACATTAAAATTTTGAGTTGCATCACATACCTTTGTAGAATAACTTGACTCGTCACTTCGAGCCATTAGGGCAAAGTTGACAATTTCCTCCTCAGAGTCACTGTCAATCCAATCCTTACTCTCAGTAATCAAGGCTTTGCTTTTTGATTCAAACTTCTTCTCAGCAAAGTCGTTCCCTGTTTTCCTTGATTTTTCATCCTTACATCTATCACTAATTTTGAATCAATATTTAATATTAATATGAGAGATTTGGTTTTAACATAAGAATAATTAATGGTAAAATAGTAAAAAAATAACAAAATATCACTTACTGAGAATAATAATAAAAACAAAAGACTGGAATTGCTATGGAATTTTATATTTCGTAGAACACCGGCTAAGAAGTTGCTCTTTATGAATTATCTACCAAAACCAAAAAAGATGATATGCAACAAGTCTCAAAAAGAGATTTACAGAAAAAGTTTAAATACAACGAACTTTTAGGGTGTAAAACGTACACATTACTTATAAAAAATAACTGATTGTCAAAAATCAAACTCCTCGATCTAATAATCACATTTGTCAATCCTATCATTTAAACAGATGTATATATACACTTTTGTTCCTTTAAATATGGGTTTTGTACGAGATTAAGATTAAAACTTGATTTAATTTACTAAATGTAGTGTTGTCAGGGATAAATACATATGGAAACCTTGATAATTTTGATATAATTTGCCTCTTTTGCTTCAATGAGATTACATACTCATGAGAGAAAGTTTCTGCACTAACGGTAAACAGTTTATGGGGAGAGATTTCGTTGCCTAATAAATTCGTTAGTCAAAAAACGAATAATTGAGTATATGTTAAATATTTTATTTTATTTAACAAAAATTATAGAGCAAACTATGATATATTAGATTAGTTACGGAACCCGTACACAGTACAAATATATTTTATTAACATTTATTCTTTTAAAATTTTGAATTTGACTTCTGTATCTTTTTGAAAGAAACTTTTAATACATTTTTTGGAGTAAATTTTCTTAAATTATCTTCTTTTTTTAGTTTATAGATAATATATTTTAGAATTGTGTTTTTTTTTTAATGCATGTGAGTTATGTTTTTTTTTAAAGATTGAGTTAATGAATTTGTTTTGGTTTTATGGTTTTATAAGTTTTTTTTATTGTTGTATAAAAATAATGAGAGGAAAAGATTTGAGTAAAATAATCAATTTAAGAAAAATAAGAAAAACCTAGTACCACTGGAATGTTATTTCAATTTGTTCTATGAGCCGGCTTGGTATTTTCTCATTTATAATATTAAATAGCATTGTAAATCTTCTTTGAAGTATGTGACATGTTATATGTAATGTCTATTACATAGCACGTGTTATGTATGATATCCAGAGAGTTTGTGAAGTAAGATTGTATTATTTGATACAAGAATCCAAAAAGTAAATAAAATTTGATGTGACAAATTCTTAAATTGTCTATGATAAGAGATATACTACACATTGTAGCAGTACATCTCATTCTATCACTCGGTGCGGGTTTGTTTAATTGGTTCCTCCTTTTTTTTTACTCAAAACTATTTTTCTCATTAAAATCACTATTTTCTAATTTTTGACTATTTCTTTCCTTAAAATTTTCACTTTAAGTATATTTTCAATCAAACATTTTTTAACTAATAATTTTAATACATTTTAACTTTAAATAATAATATTTAAATTTTTAGTTACAAAAAAAAATAGTAAATGAACAACTCGTGATTTACATTTATCCATTCCATTCCGACAATATTTATTTCTACCCGGTCAAAAGCATAATTATATTTCAAACACAGAGTGCATTATCCCAAACAAGCTTGGCGAAACACTGATACTGCATTTTTTTTATTAAATGTCTGAATTTAAATAAATTTATCAAATATAAATTTACTAAATCAATTAATTAATTATGTCTAAATTTAAATTTAAATATAATTATTTATTTAATATTTTGTCTTAAATATTTGAATTAACTATTTTATTATTTTATTTGGTTTTAATCTATTCAGTTTTTTTTTTTTGGTTTACTGAGTTTAGATAAAACTGAGTTTATCAAGAAATAAATGATAAGCTAAACAAACGTTTTAAATGATACAAAATCTGAATACGTTCAGATTGTTTGTCTATTAAAATGTATTAAAATCTAAACAAACACAACCTAAAAACATAAAATACATTTGAAATGGGACCTTGTATGCAGCAATCTTCATTAGACCATCCGCATTCTCAACCAAATGAGACTTGGTCTTCAAGTGCCAAATCAGCTGTCTCTTTCATCTACATATTCAAAACCACAACTCAACCAAATATTATTTTTTAACTTTGCAATGACCACGAGTTGCTCCTAATTATGTGACAACTCAACATTCCACTAACTTCACTTTTCTCTCTCTACCCACCATATTTTTCATTTTTCACTGTATTTTATATTGTTCAATATTTAAAACATAATTTTTTGGGTTGAATTACATAAAATAAATTGAATACTTTTTAATTATAATTTAGTGTTTAATAAAAATTAATTAATATCTATACTTGAATTATAAAAAATAAAAATACATTTAAATATTACATTAACAACTATTAAATAGGTACAATATGATTTTATTTCAATCTTTTTCGTGAAAATGACTATAATTTTGCCATATATTTTCAATCAAGTCTCTTTGTAGTGTAGTACTTCCACTAAGCTAGATAAGGATTTAAAAGGAAAGAAAGTTGATATTACTAGTTTTAGAGGAATGATAGGTTCTCTCTTATATCTAACTGCAAGTAGACCTGATATAATGTTTGCTACATGTTTATGTGCTAGATTTCAAGCTGATCATAGAGAATCACATTTGATTGATGTTAAAAGAATACTCAGATATCTAAAGGGTACCCCAAACCTTGGGTTATGATATCCCAAAGAATCTAATTTTAAACTAATTGGTTATTCAGATGCTGATTATGCAGGATGCAAGCTTGACAAAAAACACACAAGTGGAAGCTGCCAACTTCTAGGAGGCAGACTTGTTTCTTGGTTTAGCAAGAAACAAAATTCAGTTTCTACTTCAACAGTAGAAGCTAAATATATTGCAGTTGGGAGTTGCTGTGCTTAAATCTTATGGATCAAGAATCAACTCCTAGACTATGGTATGTTATTATCCAAAATTCCTATCTATTGTGATGATACAAGTGCCATAGCAGTAAAAGAAAATCCAGTGCAACATTCAAGAACAAAACACATAGATATTAGATATCACTTCGTAAGAGAACATGTAAGTGAAGGTAATATTGAATTACACTGGGTTATAACTAATAAACAACTTACAGACATATTCACAAAACCTTTAGATGAATCTACTTTTTCTAGATTAGTTTCTAAATTAGGAATGTTGAATTATGCATCTAAAAATTAATTTCATTTTGAAAGCAAGTTGTTTAGTTGTAAGAAGCTAGTATTTAATTTCTGGAATGTAACTAATTTTAATTAAATAGAATTTTTGAAGTCAATAATCATTAAACTTGATTGTTGGAAATATTCTAAAAGCTTTAGAGAAAGAGACTATCCTAGTCCCTGATAGTGTTTTTAATTAGTCCCCGACTTAATTACAAATTGAACTATCGGAGACTATCCTAGTCTTCGACAGTGTTTTTAATTAGTCTCCGACAATGTTTATAATTAGTCCCCGACTTAATTAAAAATTGAACTATCGGAGACTATCCTAGTCCCCGACAGTGTTTTTAATTAGTCTCCTACTTAATTAAAAATTGAACTATCGGAGACTATCTTAGTCCCCGACAGTGTTTTTGATTAGTCTCTGACTCAATCAAAAATGAACTATCGGAGACTAATCGGGTCTAATCTCTTATGAGTGAACATATTAGAGATTAGGGCAATCTCCGATCGAGGGTAATCTGGTAGTTATCCTACCCACGATCGAAAACGATTCACTATCCTATGAATTGCAAACGTCTCTAACACTTTGATAATAGTAAATTCAAACACCTTTGCAATCACAATCTCTCAAGTTTTGAAATTATTTTCTCTCTGCAAAAACTCTACAAATTAACCCTTTTCAAAGTTTCTTCACAAGTTCACAGATCTCTCCAATGGCTACTAAAACAGTCTGTTTCAATGCCATGAATTCCTCCATGTCATCATCAGTGTCCAGTTCATCTTCCTCATCAGTCGAGCTTGCATTGGAAGTTTCATCATCAAGCTTCTCTTGAGACTTGCTTGTCTCAACCATTAACGCAGCTCCTTTGTCCCTTCCATGCATGCGTTGTCGTTGCTCTACTTTAAGTTCATGTCTTTAAATTTTCGTAGAGCCTGTCCAGTGTGAGTATGTCTAAGTCATGAGCCTCCCTTACTGTAGTAGGTTTTGGATCCCAACTTGGTGGAAGAGATCTCATGAACTTAGTGTTGACATCCTCATTATCATAGGACTTTCCAAGTATTTTCAAGTCATTGAGCAAAGTATTGAACATGTCATACACTGACGTAATTGGTTCACCAGGCTTTGCTTGAAAGAACTCATATTGTTGAGTCAACAATGATCTCTTGTTCTTTCGGACTTGATCAGTCCCTTCACACAGGACTTTGATGGTGTCCCAGATTTGCTTAGATGTGTGTAGTTGATAATGTTTGTGAACATATTTTTGTCAATTCCATTGTAAAGTATGTTCATAACTTTAGCCTCTTTTAACACTTGCAACTTGTCTTCGTTTGTATAATCACTTTCAGGAGGAAGTTCAAACTGTTCAGCAACAACAGATTCATCAACAGTTTTAGCAGGAACAAATTTCCTGGGAAGATAAGGACCTTTTTCAATCCTTTCAATATAGTCAAGATTTGTTGCTCTCAAGTGCATGTACATCTTTTGCTTCCACATAGGATATTCTTCTCTTTTAAGAATAGGATTCCTAGTACCACCATCACGACTGCCTGCATATGCCATTATACTAGAGCTGCTTGCTTCATCATTGGCCATCTCTTGGAACGTGTTAATTGAGTAATTTCAATTAAAGGCTCTAATACCAATTGTTTTCTCAGTGAGATAGCCGATAACTTGTAGAAGTGGGGGTTGAATACAAGTTCTTTGAATTCTTTTTGGTTACTTGTTCTTTATGAATTTAACTTTTCTTGCGGAATATAAAGAACAAGAACTCAAATCAATTTATAAACAATTGCTTTTATTGATTGAATAACTGAATACAAATTCTAACAATCATAACAATATGATGATCAACTTCTTTTCTTTTCTGTATAGTAAAGATACAAACTATGAATTCTATACAGCTTCGAATTACAATTCTGTAAACCTAATTACAGCTTCCAAAACTGAATTACTCAGTTTTCTATTCTAAATCAATAATGATTCAGCTTCCTTATTCGAATTAAACATAATATTTCCTTTTTGATTAGGAACAGATTTCTGGTTAGTTTCCTTACCAGTTACGTCTTCAATAATATCTTGATCTACGTGGAAGACATTCCTTATTTAATTCGAACTCTGTATCTCATCAGAAAATAATTCATGACTAGTCCCTGATGGCTTCAGCTTTAGTCTCTGATCAAGTCATCATTTAGTCTTTGGTCTTCAAGTCTCGGATGACGTCAGGTTGTGTAGTTTCCGATAGAGTTATTAGTCTCCGATGCTTTTAGGTTTAGTCTCCGATGACGTCAGCTTAGTCTCTGATGCTTTAGATTTAGTCTCTAATTCTTTAGATTGAGTCTCTGATGACGTAATCATTCATCTCTGACGCTTTAGACTTAGTCTCTGATGACAGAAGCCTTAGTCTCCGATAGGAAAAACTTAGTCTCTGGTAGGCAAAATCCTTAGTCTCTGACAAGTTTTCCTAGTCTCCGATAAAAGCCTTCTTGTAATCTCCGACGGATCAAATACACATTTTTGACTTATTCAAGTTTTGATACAACTTTCCAGCAGTTACTTACAATTAAAGAATGAATCTATCTTTTTACAAAGAATAAATAAATTACAACCAAAGAGATAACTACTGGCTACAAAACTTAAGTGTTACTAATTAACACTTTCTGTACATTTGTATATCTAAGTAATCTAAAGACAATCATCATCAAATGTCATAAAATTTAACAACATGAATATGCAAAAGAACGCAGCCTTTCTTTCAAAGCTTTATTCTTCCTTGAACACCTAGTATGCATGGCAAATATTCTTGGATGACATGCAAAAAAAAACAATCAGAGGAGAACTTAGGATTATTACCTCTTGGGTTGACGAAAGAGATCAAAGCATGTTTGAAAGTAATCGTCCAAAAGAAAGAACTTGAAATTATGTGAAGATGGTAGGTTTAAGGAAGAGCTTCGGAAGAGAAAATCTTTAGAAAAGAGACTAAAATGTTCCTCCGAATGAGGTATTTATAGTAGGCTGAGATTAAGCCTTAGAATAGAATCATTGGTTAATCTGGACGGTAAAATGGCTGCTCATCATGATTCTTAGCAGCTAAGCATGTTTAATAAGCTTGCTGTCCTTCATGCCAATATGCCAGCTATTAAAGCATCTTACTAATCTGACTACTATACGTAGGCAATGATGTCATCATACTTAAACTCTTAAGTCCTTCAGGGAACTTAACCAATAAACACAAAGCTTTTTTTAAGTACTTACAAAGGTTACCAACATAAAAACATCAATTGCTTGTCCTTAAAACCAACATCTAAACAGATATAAGCCCTTTTAATGGGTCCAAAAATATTTAGACATTCAAAAACATCATATATTAACTATACACGTTAATATATATAAAAAAATATGAATAAATAAATTATTTATAGATAAACAAATTTCCCGGGTCGTTATAATAGAGACTAAGTTTTTCAGAGACTAAGTGTTTGTTCGTCAGAGATTAATGTTGAAGCCACCAGAGAGTAAGACAAATGCACTTCAATGCATTAAAGTAGCCTTGAGAAGATTTGATGATTGCCAAAGTTATTTGGCTAACGCCAAACTCAACATTACTCAACGCCAAAGTCATTTTGACTATTGCCAAAGTCATTTACATATTGCCAAAGTCGTCGTGCAAATCAACAACATCTTCAAACTCAAAATGACTATTGCCAAAGTCATCGGGCAAATCAACAATATCGCCAAACTCAAAATGACTATGGCCAAAGTCATCAAGAAAATCTCTATCGCTGAAGTCAAGTGCTCGAGCATCAGGGGATAAATATCCACTGATGAACAGAGACTGTCCATCAGGGAATAAAATAATCACAGACTAAAAATGACATTTGTGATGACACATGGCTGAGTTCACAAATTCACTAACTCAAGTTTAAAGACGGTGAAATTAAAATATAGATAGTGGTCCGATAAGGAGAGATTGGCTACTAAAGTAGTTCCAAGGAGATAAGTTATACACTGTAGGTGTGAAAACCAATAATGTAAAATATGGAGATAAGTCATACTTATATACTAGCATGCGTATATAGTTGTTGGTATGAAAACTACAGAGATAACTTTTAGAAATTTGAAGGAGAAAAATTTGGAAGCAAGTCCAATAAAAAACCAGGAAGCTCATAAAGATAAGTTATTTACTACAGAGATAACTTATCATGGGAACTCCAAAAGGAAAATACGAGAGCTGGTGTGTTGATACACCAAAGATGTTACATAACAGGTTAGTGTGCAAGGAAGGTCATGCGAGAAGAAGAAGTTATGTGACAGAGTTGCAATTACCAAAAAATATCAGAGATATTTTTGTAGGTAACTCATTGTGGAAACTTGGAGGACAAAAGAACTATGTCTATAAATAAAGACATGCAGAAGCTAACATCAAAAGAAGAAGATATCATTGAGATACACAAAAAAACACTAGTATACATATTATCTCATATCATATCGCAGTTGTAATAAACTTACAGAGAGAGAGAAAAAATTTTTGTAACATGAGAGAAGCTAGAAATCATATTCTACAGTACAACTGTTATTTTCAACAGAGTTGTTTGAAACTAGTTATTCACACCAGTGAGGTTTTGTAATGTTTCATTGATTTATAAAAGTTCAGAAACATTTATGATATATTGTATTCTTTCAATTCCGCAACTTTTAATACAGTATATTCACTAAACTCACAAATTTTGAAAGAATTTTGTGGTTTGTATTCAACCCCCTTCTACAAACCATCTTGTGGGACAAACAATAATATTGTGATTTACAATAATGATTATCAAATCATTTATTAAATTAATCTATTCTAACTAAATCTTAATTATAATCAAACTAATGAATACTGTATTAATATTGTGATATATTTTAATCTTATTTAAATATAATCCCAGTTTTATGTGTATTTCAATTGTTCTTTTAATTTATTATTCTCTTTGAAATGCTTCGTCATACATAAAAGAATTAACATTTTTTATCTCACAAAAAATTTGACATATTTGTGTATAATATAGTTATTCATTTATATATATTATTCATTTTTATTTTGTTGATGTATGTAAAGTAATATATTTCTATGTGTAAAGATTCAAAGCCTAATTTTTTTATTATGTAGTAATTATTATCAAAGACTAAGGCAAAGACTATTTATTGCATTGAAAAATTCACGAAACTCACCAGGGGACGAAACTGGTCAGGGGGATAAGTCATCAGGGGATAAATCTCCACATGTGAAGCAATCATCAAGGGATAAATATCCACCGATAAATTTATTCATCAAGGGACAAATATCCACTATTGAATAAAGTCATCAAAGGATAAATATTCACTGATGAATAAAGTCATATCAGGGGATATTTTTGTACTTCAACGTTTATCCACTGACGTGTAGCTTGTCTTCGAAACTATAAATAATATTTTCGTAAATTATTTTAAGATGTTTTAATTATTTATCTAACCTCAACGGTTCTTATGTCAGATTTAAGACATTAAAAGTTTAGGGACATCACGTATGTTTTTTCTTTCATATTTTAACCAAGGTATTAAATTTGTCATGTGATATACATGTTTTACAGAGTCTTTCGCTCACAAGTGATTTGAAATTAGATTTAACTGAGGACCGAGGCAAGTATATTCTGGCTCTTATGCTTATTTCTGTTAAGCGCGAGATCAATTGATTTGACATGTGTGAGAACCCGAAAAATCTTAATGAAATTTTGATTATGAGTCTTATTTTATTTTCTGCATGAAGGTTTATTTCCTTATTGGTTATAAATAATGAAATTATACTTTCTTATAAAAATTCAATGGCGATGTGATGTCCAAAAGATTTTAAATGTATTTTGAAGCTCAAGTATTTAAAAGGGTATTGCATTCAAGATTTGTCTTATGTGAGTCTGTGTTCACGCGGGAAAGGGCTCACCAAGTGTGAACGAGATTAGCTACAGTACCCGTTTTATTTTAAAGCCTACTGTGGGGAGACAGTAGCCTTTAATGTGCATCACCTCCATCTGTACCATAGAGTGGGCTATGATTAACGACCGATGGGAACTAGCAGCCGTTGCTGTGACGACCCCATAATCCCATACCGGACTAGGGCATCATCATAAGAAGGTAAAGATAACCATTCATCCATTCCCAAATAAATACTGAATAAAAACAGCATTTAAGAGTTATTACAACCCAAGAATTTAGTAATTACAGCGGAAGCTATTACATCATTTCCTAATAACAAAATAAATCTCATCGACTCTTCAAACGTCTTCCTTCTTTCCTTCATTCATTCCTTTCTTTCCTTCATCAGTTCTATCAAAAAGATAAACACTTAGCAGCTTATCATCTTTGCTTTCCCCTTGTCAGAGGGTTCAGCTTTAGCTTTCTGTCCTGCAAATCATTAACATTCAACATGGGTGAGCGTTTTACGCCCAGCAAGTATATACACGTAGAGGCAAATATGAATAATTCAACGAATTTCATCTGGAATCAAAGGAGAGAAATTCAAATTCTGTTTGTGAGGCTTGGTGAAGCAATACCAAGTCCTTGGAAACCTTCAAAATCTTTGAGGATTCACTGATGATATACAACTTGTGATCCCCCCCTTGAAGAAAGTCAGGTATACACCTGATCATAACATTCTCAAATATCCAACGGGGGCTACACCCGTGGATCTGCTAACCATACAGTACACAGCTGGCCAGGCTGGACCGCATGATCCCTCTGAGTGACTACGTAGTCAAATAACATTTCTTCTTGGTCAGGTGAAGAACACATCAGCACCTTTCCTTTCCTTTTGCCAACCATGTGGCATAACCCCCATAAGGGGCATCATTCACATTCTCATTGCACAGATATAAGATTGAAAACATAGCTGAAATTCAAAGCTCATTTATATCCATGCATCATCATTCAAATCATGCTAGCAGAATCAAAAGCATAGCATGCTCATGCATCAGAACAATTAAAGTATAAATCTAACCTTCTACGCATATCGGAACAAATGATAATGCGTTAAACTGAAATAAATATGAGATTGTGAATATACTTGCCTCAGTCCTTTGCTCACTACCAAATTTAATTTACTCGCGAGTGGAAAATTCTGTAAGAATATACATATCACAAAAATGAATTTATTATCTGGGTTTAAAATATGAGGGAGAAATGCACATGTGATGTCCTTAACTTTTAACGTCTCAATCTGATATAAAACTATTGAGGTTAAGAAATCAATTCAAACATCTTAAAATAATTTAAGAAAATAGCATTTTATAGTTTTTAAAACAAACTGCGCATCAGGGAAGTACTATGCTTTAACTCACTGGAGACTAGTAACCCATCGGGGATTATCAGTCCTTCGGGGATTATTAACCCATCGGGGATTATCAGTCCTTCGGGGATTATTAACCCATCGGGGATTATCAGTCCTTCGGGGATTATTAACCCATCGGGGATTATTAACCCATCGGGGATTATCAACCCATCGGGGATTAACCCATCGGGGATTATCAACCCATCGGGGATTATCAACCCATCGGGGATTAACTCATCAGGGATTAACTCATCAGGGATTAACTCATCGGGGATTAACTCATCGGGGATTAACTCATCAGGGATTAACTCATCAGGGATTAACTCATCAGGGATTAATCGGGGATTAACTCATCAGGGATTAACTCATACTCGTCAGAGACTAAGTTAAAGTCTGCCTCAGATACAGGGTCGTCTTCCTTATTCCTCCATGTGTGGTGCCCTCAACCATATCCACACTTAGGTCAAAACTCATCATTCTCTCAGTGATACATAACATTTCTTTTGGTCTGCATGCCATCCTAAACACGGTTTAGGGTAAAGAAAATCAGGTTAAAGAATATTCAAGCATGGGGTTGCGACTACTGTCAACAGAATGTTTGGTAGTTAAAGGTTTGTCCATCAGGTGGTTGTCAACAACACTACACCCAACTAGACAACTTGAAATAAATGACATTTACTCCGATCGTTAGAATATGCATTAAGTCATACTTTTGAGAATAAATGAACATGGTATTAAAGGTGGTAGGTAGAGCAGAGACGCAAGAAATTTAGCAAGACTTAAATAAGATGCTCTTACCTCCTTACTGTAGGAAGAAAATAAATGCTTCGGTTTATCCTTCAAGAAGAACTGCTGTCTCGAAAATTATATTTAAGTTTGATGGAAGTTTAGAAAGGTAGAATCAGGGTTACAACAGCGTGATGTGTATATATATCACTTGGTTGAACAACAAGAACCGTAGGATCAACTTGATCTCAGCTGTTGGTTATGAAAAGAAAGGAAATGACTGAAGAAGGAGAGAGTGATTGAAATGGCTGCTGTGTCCTTCGGTCATCTTTCATAGCTGACTCTAGGGTAATGGTAGGGATGATGAGCATTTAATGCTGCTGTTCCCTCCCCCCATCAGTGGAGTATTTTAAAAAAAACGGGTACTGTAGCTACCCGAAGCATTCATGCCAAAACACTCCTTTAAAGGTAGAACAACTTATAATCCTCATAAGCTTTACAAAATCATTTAGAAAATAAATCTTTTGGACATCACATTGCAGATAAATTTTTCATAATAAGAAAATAATTTCAATATTCACAACTTATAAGAAAATAATTTTCATAATAATAAAAAAAATAATAATAAGCAAAAAAAAATAATTAGATTTCATCACGAAATTTATTTACAAATCGGGGTCTTCACATCCTCCCCCCCTTACAGAAGTTTCGTCCTCGAAACTTAACTCTCAAACAAATGGGGATACTTATTAAGCATAACGCTTTCAAGCTCCCAAGTAGCTTCCTCCATACCATGATTCTTCCATAACACCTTTACAGAAGGAATTTCTTTATTCCTGAGGATTTTAACCTGCCGATCTACTATCTGGACAGGGATCTCTTCATAACTTAAATCAGTCCGCAAATCTATCGATTGATAGTCTAATATTCCTTCATAGTTGCCCTTAAAAGGACGCAAAACTGAGATGTGAAATACATCATGCACGTGACCTAAAGCTGGTGGTAAAGCTATTTGATAGGCCACTTCACCAACTTTCTTCAATACCTCAAATGGTCCCACAAAACGGGGACTTAACTTTCCCTTCTTGCCAAAACGCATTATGCCCTTCCAGGGTGACACCTTTAACAACACATAACTTCCAACTTCCAGTGTTTGGTTCTTTCTGTGTTGATCAGCATATTGCTTTTGTCGGTCTTGAGCCGCCTTCATTCTAGTTCTGATCACTTTAATTGCTTCCTCAGTTTGTTGGGCTATCTCCGGTCCCAATAATCTTCGCTCTCCCACTTCATTCCAGTAAAGTGGAGTTCTACACTTTCGACCATACAAGGCCTCAAATGGCGCCATGCCAATGCTGGCATGATAGCTATTATTGTAGGCAAATTCAACCAGTGGTAGATAGTTGTCCCAATGCCCTTTAAAATCGAGAACGCAAGCTCGAAGCATATCTTCTAGGGTTTGGATCGTGCGTTCAGATTGACCATCTGTCTGGGGATGATAAGCTGTACTCATGTCTAACCTTGTCCCCAGATATTCCTGGAAACTTTTCCAAAACCTTGAGGTAAACCTCGGATCTCGATCAGAGACGATGGAGACTGGCACTCCATGCCGACTTACAATTTCCTTGACATATAACTTTACCATTTGATCCATCTTGTAGGTATACTTTATAGCCAAGAAATGGGCTGACTTGGTCAATCTGTCGACTATAACCCAAATAGCATTCATTCCACCCGGCGTGGTTGGTAAACCAATAACAAAATCCATCGTGATAAATTCCCACTTCCACTCAGGAATTTCCAGTGGTTGTAACAACCCACTTGGTTTCTGATGCTCTGCTTTAACTTGTTGGCATGTTAAGCATTTGCTTACCCATTCAGCTATCTCCCTTTTCATGTTGGGCCACCAAAAATTTTGCTTCAAATCTTGGTACATTTTCGTGCCTCCGGGATGAAAAGAGAATTTTGAGTTGTGGGCTTCATGAAGAAGCTCTTGTCTCAATTCCATTTTTGTAGGAATCCAAATTCGACCTTCAAATCGTAAAAGTCCATCATTGTGCATGAGGCATTTGCCTTTCTCTCCTTTAATCAATTTGGTCTTTTCTTCATCATGCTCTTCTTGTGCGACCTTAATGAGGTCATGCAACTGGGGCCGAGCTCGAATTTCTTGCTCTACTTCCATCCTTTGAGTCTTGGTAAGTGCATGTAGCTGTAGGCGCTCAAATTCCTTTATAACCTCTTCCTGAGTGGTAATCACATTCAGTCTTTCGCGACGGCTGAGCGCATCAGCAACTACATTTGCCTTTCCAGGGTGATAGTTGATGGAGCAATCATAATCCTGAATCAACTCCAACCAACGCCTTTGTCGCATGTTGAGTTCTTTTTGCGTAAATATGTACTTTAAACTTTTGTGGTCAGTATATATTTCGCACTTCTCACCATAGAGGTAGTGCCTCCAAATCTTTAAGGCAAAAACGATTGCTGCTAGCTCCAAGTCATGTGTAGGATATCGTTTTTCACAATCCTTCAGTTGCCTTGAGGCATAAGCAATTACTTTACCATGCTGCATTAAAACTGCTCCCAGCCCTTGTTTTGACGCATCACTGAAAATGACAAACTCTCCCTTATCATCTGGTAGCGTCAGGGTAGGGGCTGTAGTTAATCTTGTCTTCAATTCTTGGAAGCTCTTTTCGCAATCAGAATTCCAATCAAACTTCACAACTTTTCTTGTCAAGGTTGTCAAAGGCACAGCTACTTTTGAAAAATCCTTCACAAACCTCCGGTAGTAGCCGGCCAAACCTAGGAAACTCCTGACCTCTGATGGGTTTGTCGGCCGAGGCCACTTCGTGATTGCCTCAATCTTACTGGGGTCCACTGCAACACCAGACTCATTGATTACATGACCAAGAAACTTCACTTCCCTTAGCCAAAATTCACACTTAGAGAACTTGGCGTATAATTGCTCTCTTCTTAGAATTCCCAGTGCCATCCTCAAATGCTCCTCGTGCTCCTTTGCTGTCTTCGAATAGATAAGAATGTCATCGATGAAAACAATGATAAATTCATCTAGAAATGGCTTGAAGATACGATTCATTAAATCCATGAAAGCTGCTGGCGCATTTGTTAATCCAAAAGACATCACTAGAAATTCATAGTGACCATAACGAGTCCGAAATGCCGTCTTTGGTATATCTTCCTCTTTGATCTTTAATTGGTGGTATCCTGAACGAAGATCAATCTTTGAGAAGTACCTCCCTCCTCTGAGCTGATCAAAAAGGTCATCTATCCTTGGCAAAGGATATCTATTCTTAATAGTGACCTTATTCAGTTCCCGGTAATCAATGCAGAGTCTCATCGACCCATCTTTCTTACGAACAAATAGCACTGGTGCTCCCCATGGCGAAACACTCGGTCTGATCAACCCCTGGTCCAAAAGTTCTTGCAACTGTTTCATTAGTTCTTTTAGTTCAGAGGGTGCCATGCGGTAAGGAGCCTTGGAAATTGGTACGGTACCGGGGATTAGGTTGATTTCAAAATCCATTTCTCTATCTGGAGGTAACCCCGGCAACTCTTCTGGAAATACATCCGCAAACTCCCTTACAACAGGGACATCCTCAAGCTTAGATTCATTTCCATCGGTATCATGCACATAAACCAAGAAAGCTTCGCAACCTTTGCGAACCAGCTTCTGCGCTTGCATCATAGTCAAGAATGGCGATGACTTCACCATCTTAGTGCCATGAAACCAAACCTTTGCCTTCTGGGGAGAGCGTAAGGCTACTCTCTTTTTCTTACAATCAATGTTGGCTTGATACTTAAACAACCAGTCCATTCCCAAAATTACGTCAAATTCTCCCAAAGGAAAGGGAATAAGGTCAGCAAGGAATTCTTGTTGATCTATCTTTAAGGTACAGTTACGGTAGACATGAGAAATATTTACTATTTCGCGATTAGCAACGACTACCTCTAAAGGATTAGGTAAAAGCTCAGGCAAGACTGGCATGCTTTTAGCTAACCGCTCAGAAACAAAACTACGGGTAGCACCCGAATCAACTAACACATGTGCAGGTATGGAATTTACTAGAAGTGTACCTGACACAACATCATCAGAAGCCATAGCATCTTGCACCGTCATATTGTAAGTCCTTGCTTGTGGTCGGATGGGCACGGTGTTGGCTCCTGTTAGCACTGGCCTGCCACCATTCTTCTGGGGGCAATTAGGAGAAATATGCCCTTCTGCTCCACATGTAAAACACGTCCGTACCATAGCAAGTGGTTTGTTAATTTGTTGAGGCTGTTGTTGTGATCTTCTCTGATGCGGAGCCGCAACTGAATTCGATGTTGGGCAGTTTGAGGAGAAGTGTCCTGGTTGGTGACATCTGAAGCAAACGTCCCTTCCCTTCAAACATGGAGTTGAGCCATGATTCTTCCCACACCTTGTACATACAACCGTCCTTGCAATGATACTAGATGGTTGCTCCTTCCACTTCCTCTTCCTACTAGCAGTCAGACCGCTAATATCGTCGCTCCCTTCTTCCTTCTTCACAATAACACCACCAAGGTTTTGGTGGACTCCCTTATCGTTTCTTCTTCTCTTCTCTTCCTTCTTATTTTCTCGGCTGTACTCATGTACTGCCTTATTACTCCATTCTGCTATTCTTGCTTTTTCTACAACCGCATCAAAAGTTTCCAGCTAGAAAATTGCCACCTGTCTCAGAATCCAGGGATTCAATCCTTGCTCGAACCTTCGAGCTTTCCTTCCTTCATCGCTTACCTGATGAGGAGCATATCTCATCAGTTCAGTAAACTTTGCTTCATATTCGTCCACCGTCATGGTCCCTTGCTTCAAATTTAGGAATCTTAGTTCCATAGCATTAGAGACACTAGGAGGGTAAAATTTCTCCCTGAACTTCTGGGTAAACAGTTCCCAGGTTATCACTGCGTCAGGGTTCCTTGCAGTTTCCCTTTTTGTAAGCTCCATTCTCTTTGCACCTTTCCACCAGTGGTTGGCTTCCTCTTTCAACATGAAAGCGGCATACTTTGTCTTACAATCTTCTGGCACATCTACTAAATCAAAGGCTTTCTCAATCTCTTCCAACCAGTATTGCGCTGCTGTAGGTCCTCCCTTTCCATCGAAGGTCGGAGGGTTGATGCCAATGAACTCTCGGATACACGAACCACGAGCAGTAGGTTTTGGTGGTTGAGGTGGGGGTGGTTGGTTTGCGGTCACGGCCTCACGAATAATCTGAAGAAATTGAGCCAAGGGGTTATCATTCGCATTTCCCGCAGCATTGTTGTTAGCGGAAATATTGTCATTAACCGGGGTGGGTGGTGAAACACGTGGGGGATTGCGGTTCATCCCCATCACTTCCTCCGAACTGTCGTCTTCAATGACAACATCATCAAGATTTTCAGCTTGGTTTTCTCTTTCTAAACGCGCCACATTTTCAGACCTTGACACGTTGTTATGTAGATTCCTTCTCCCAGCCCTTCCTGGTCTCCTTCCTCTGGCCATAATCTAAAAATATACATAAAGAGTTAAACATCCTCCTCAAAACATTCCATTCCTCATAAGGTTTAACAATTTAAAACTTGACAAAATGAAGAGCATAAACATCACATAATCATTTGGATAGCTCAAAACATTATCATTCATGTACATAGGAGGCTGCCATAAGCATTGTCCTCAAACATTTCTTATGCTTGTCTTAAGCCAAAATACATCATCTGGGCATCATACTTTTGCGATAAATGCTACTACCCAGCCAAGTTCAAAACAAGTACAAAATATCTTCCACCTAAAAATTTTTTTTTTTTTTTTTTTTTTTTTTTTTTTTTTACACTAGCTTCTACAGCTAAACCTCCTCATCATCCGTGTCCAGGGGTCCTTCACGTTCAGCCTCTCTTTCCCACTGTTGAGACTGAACACGTGTCTCCTCAATGCGGCGTGAACAGTGGTTGCTCATCTGCTCCAAGCACGCCACTGTAGGGTTAGCTGCTGCCGCTGCTACCATCTGTGCATGCATTTCCAATGCTAGCCGATGGTACAGACTTTGGGTCAACCAGAAAGAAGACCGCCAAGCTGATGCTGCTGTGCGAAACCTGGCAATGGTGGCAGCCTGCCTTCGAACTGTTGTAGCGCAATCTGCTAAACGATGGTGCACGTCCGTCTCGTATTTACGTACTATTCTGTCGTGAGATAACCAAGGTGAGGGTGGGGTGAGTCTCGGAATATCCTGTCCTACTGTAGGGGCATTCTGAGCCAAGTCTTGGTTACGGTCGAATGGAGGGCATCGTACACTCTTTCGTGCTGTGCGGCGAATGCGCAGTCCCCGGCGAGTGGTGGAGGGCCCGACTTCATGAACAGGCTTTGGGGCAAGACTAGGCCCCTCTTGTGTTGGTGGTAACTGGTGCTTGCTTGGTGGTGCAGGGATAAGCAACGGAGACTCTACACTAGGCTCCTCTTCCTCATCGGACGATACATCAAAAGCTGGGCTATTCAGTCTACGGACGGGCACGGGGGATCTAGAGCGATCTCTAGCCATCTACATGAAACAATCCACGTTAGCAATTTCAACTTCCCAATAAAACAAACATATAAATCAAAAGAACGGTGCCTTCACTTGCTCAATATTACTAAGCAATCCTATCCTTAAGGATTTTAAATCACTCCATTCTAAAATAAATATCCTCAAACTCGAACTCCTTCATCCCATTTTTTTTTTTTTTTTTTTTTTAAGGAAATTCTTGGGACTACCTCAGTATTCCTTATTACTGGATGCAGATTTACGGGCAGTGTTTCCTACGAAACACTTCTGGCCGTAAATGGCTCTGATACCAACTGTGACGACCCCATAATCCCATACCGGACTAGGGCATCATCATAAGAAGGTAAAGATAACCATTCATCCATTCCCAAATAAATACTGAATAAAAACAGCATTTAAGAGTTATTACAACCCAAGAATTAAGTAATTACAGCGGAAGCTATTACATCATTTCTTAATAACAAAATAAATCTCATTAACTCTTCAAACGTCTTCCTTCTTTCCTTCCTTCATTCCTTTCTTTCCTTCATCAGTTCTATCAAAAGGATAAACACTTAGTAGCTTATC